>ML133450.1:1281733-1718601 GCA_003864495.1 Nemopilema nomurai
TTATCAAGATGTTTTCGCAATGTTCTATCGTCTGAATCAGTGCTACAAATCTTTTCTAACTGCAGACCGGTTAATGCTTGACAATTTACTGCGGGTTGAAATNCTCTGTGCTCTACGAAATTTGGGAATTTTCGCTAATAAATTTTCAAGACTTGGCACTTCGCTTTCTATTTATGATTAGTACGTTATTATATACTTGCATTCTTGCGTTTAAATAATCCATTTTCGAATCCAGATACTCTATGAATTAATTTTCCACAACTACTCTCAAATGTCTAGCAGCTTATCAAGATGTTTTCGCAATGTTCTATCGTCTGAATCAGTGCTACAAATCTTTTCTAACTGCAGACCGGTTAATGCTTGACAATTTACTGCGGGTTGAAATGGTAATGTAAAATGTGAATCCACTGTGTACCCTTATGAAATATTATTATTAGATCGTTACCCGCAGAGGCACCTATGACATCATTTTGCCAGCTTCCTCTCCTGAAGGTTCACGGGGCTTGTCTTCTGGAGAGACATCTCCAAAATAAGGAATGCAAAATTGAGACTGGTACTATAATACAGGGAGACTGTATCTCTGGTTGACCAGAAAATTTCAAGTAAAATGCAGATAACAAAACAGCGCGGAGAAAATGAAGTAGGCATTGTAGCTTGTTGCTCATGAGATCCTATCAGCCAATTAAAATTACCAACCAAAGAATAATGAACAAAAATTATTCAAACTTAATAACTTGCATTTAGGCATGATATTTTCTTCTTCTCCCACCAACTGTAGTTGAAGAAGTACATCCCCCTTTATCATCATCTAAGACTTACATAATAGAAAAAATATTTTATTTCACACTGGTTCCAAATTATGTTCGATAGTAAACGAAACTGTTAGACATTCAGTAAAATAAATAGGGGTGGAGATTAAATAGTGAGCAAAAGAACACAATAATATGTCAACACTGTACACGAACGAAATAGAGGTATAATGTTTAAGTATAAGTAGAGGACCCAATGAAGATTGACATTCGAAACGTTGTACCTATTTTTCATTCGTGTAAAAAGTCGACACTTTATTGTATTTTTTTTTGCTCAAGGTTCCTCGAGTACAACATGCTAAACTGTATTGCATATAGAGATTCAATGATTGCTTTATGGGTTAAAGCCATTTCTGAACGCAACTCGCATCATCAGAAAAGGAATACCACTCACCACCGTCGTACTCTTACTTTCCCATGGTGTACCGGTGGAACTTGACTGCCAACATTTTAGGACTGCTATAGTTCAAACTTGCATTTCTGCATCAAAAGCAATTTAAACATTGACTTAATGTAGGCTTTCCAATTTAAATTTGAATTTTCCAATGATGAATTTCCTGGAATATTCGTAACATAGCACAGCACAGAAATAAAAGCAAGTGATTATGAGTTGTGCTAACATTTGCAGCACTGCAAAAAAATTTAAATACGAAAGGGATGTGAATAGGGTTGCGAGGCACAATGTTTGCCATGTTTATCAAGCAGTAGATTATTTACCAATGTAAGTGCACGCATTGTTGATCAACACCCAAACGGCGTATTACAAGATTATTTGGTCTTTTTATCCGCAAAAGCGCGTTAAGTACGAATTCTTTTGCTATCTCGGCAACTGTTTCTCGGGTAAGTGCGCTCCGCCCCATCCTTCTAAGCACCTCCTACGTCCATGTTTTCGACTTTTCATGCGAAGCGGTGCATCAATTAGGGCCTACTGCTAACCCACTGCGGCTTTTCGCCGATATCCAGACTCGATAGAAGAGTCTTATGAAAAAGGACGAGCATTTCAGGTGACTAAGGATGTTCATTGACTAGTTTGTGAAAATTTACCACGCATCAGTCAAAATTTGCATCGCATTGCAACACACAATGCTGGCGCCAACAGGGGAGTACAAACACCACTCATCATTATGGGTTGAATTTGGCCATTCAGATGCATGGAGCTACTAATTATCAACTTGTTCAGCAACTAAACATTTTAAAAAACCATAAGCTAAGCTTGGCAATTAAGTACCCAGCCGGCTCTTGCAAACCTGATAACTTATGCCTTCTTTATCTAACAATGTTACCAAAAGTCTTGCAACATTTGCTCTAACTTACGTTCCGCGCAAGGTGCGAAATCCCCTACTATGGGTCTGGTACCAAGGGTAGAAATTCCCTCGCCCTTCAAAAATGTTGTGTAGCACAAAAGTGAACAATCCAACAAACAAAAGTGATGGATTCTCATATAGCTATGGCTTTATACCTAACAATCTAGCATTGTTTGAGGAGGCAAGGAGGCTGCAACCACCCAGGAGACACGAAATAGAACGGGGGTCGAAAAAGCACAAAATTCTCACGGTCTTCCCCTACTTTTGGCAATCACCGAAACAACATTGCAAGCTCCATTGCAGAAGTTGCAAAAAGAAAACACCCAAAAAAAACAATTAAATGTCTGTTGCTGCTTCGTGAAGATCAATTAAAAAAGAGAATGTTTAAAGGTTTTGTTCTTACGGCAATTGCCAGTGCGTATGATGGGGTTGTTCATTGATTCTCTTGTAAGGCAGGCTTGCCTTGGGTGGTCCACAATGAGTTGTAACTATGGCGACGAGCAATTAGCAATGGAGCAGTCGGTTAAGGAGAACATTGATATCAAGTATTTGGAATTATATTACTGATTCGGATTACTTGGGCGGTGTAATTATAATTGCAATTATGTTCATCATCGAAATTATTATTGTTACTTATATTTTCATTTCGAAATCCCCCACCCTCCACTGATACTTCTGCTTTTTTGCTACTGCCTGTTCTTAGTGAGTCATATGATTGTCATTCCGTAACAGAATCATCGACGGTGTTTCCGTATGACGTAATTGCAGTATCTGAATTCTTAAGTGGAAAAAAGACCACTGTTATGGCTGATCTCTTTGTGGGAGGCTGATAACGCAGAGTGATTGGAAAGAGGCGGGGGTTGTCGGGAAGAGACAAAGTCTGTATAGATGTCGGAAAAGCACTATCTTCTTTGCCATCCTTCATGGCTCTTATCAGAAGTAAGCCCCACCTTTTAGATATGCTCTCTTTCGAGGTTTAAATTTGAAAGAGTGCTGAAGTCCACGTGATTGCTGGCTAGTTTTACACAATCACTCGTTATGAAAAACTTTATGAAACCATGTAGGCAATTTTTAGTAATATTCGAGTAGAAGCACTTGCATTCATGCAGGAGCTACCTGATAAATTGATTGCAGTGCAAATGAGGAATATCTACTTGTTAATTGTTCTACCGGGGTTACAATGGTCACCTAATGCCACCCCAGTTGTAGTCATTATTAGTCCAATACTGAACCAGTGCGATTCTTTGAAATAATAGATCACGAGTGGATGATTCCCAAAGTCACATGACGTCAGCCTGCAGATGTTCCCTGAATGAGCTTGTCAAGAGTCTGATTATCCCAATGGAGCATTCGAAAGGCAGTCAATTTTAGTAACGAGCCCAACCTATTCAGCACAGAAAATTTTTCAGCATGAATTTGGCTCGCCAATTTTCATGAAAAGTAATGGTTACTTTGACACACCGTTCTATCCAAAGGTTCACCCTTGCGGCGCGGTAATACCATCCTTGAATGCATTAATCGGCCGGCGTTGTCACCTGGGCTGTCACAGTCCTCGGAGCAAAATGCAAAAATAGGACTAGGGTGTAGTATGCAGGGGCTTCTTCTATGACTTCCAAGTCGATTTCAGTTCTTGTCGAAACAAATTTGAGCAAATTGACAGCGTGTTTAGTTCCGCTTCTTAACAGGTTCTTCATCAGACATTCATGCCCGACAGTCTACCATGTAATGTTAACTACATTAATGTTTCATCATTCTGGATCAATCCACTTTCTCTGGAAAATCCGTAATTTCCAATTAATTATTCTAACTCTATGCTTTCATATTAATGCCCGGCCAAACTAAGAAACATTTCATATGACATCCTACAGCCATGTTTTGAGTTGCTTTGTAAAATTGTTCCTTGTTTGTCCACCACATCTCATGACAATTTGGCCAAACATTAGTCACATGAATGTTTGCAGAGCGGCAAACATTTCGTGTGACACTTGGTGTTGTATGACAATGTTTCGAATTTGGCTGGGCCGTTAAACTTCTATCTGAAAGAGCAGAATAGGCACATCGAATAACCAACAGAGATCCATGAGAAGATTATCCAGGTCTAGTTATCCAGTCTGTGAGTTTAATGTTTGTTTATGTACAGTGTTTCAAGACAGACGTATGAGGAATTTTGATTGAAGTTTTTCGACGCTGGTGGCTTTCTTAAGTAAATAAAGATAGTTATCATCACAATCTTAGTTTGCTTTGCATAAATCTATCTTTCAATTTGCCAAAAAGGTTTTATGACAGTGATTGATTTCATTGACAACAATGCTGACCTCCTTTTGGATAGATGCCTGGTTAGCCTCTATAGGTGATCGAGAGGCGCATAATCCCTCGACAGAATGAGGCTATCAAACAAGCAATAGAAAAACTGCAAGAAATGTAACGGATTGATGAAAAAATTTCAAACCAATCCCGTGAATCTGATCATTAAAAATTACAAGGTTTTTGAAAGGCGCCGCCCCTGTAAGAGCGCTGCCCTCGAATAAGCGCCCCATCAAAATTACCGTAAATGAAGAGAGCGCTGCGGTGCTCACTATAGTAGATGCAGTAAACATATATGCGTTACATATATATATATATTCATATTCATTTATAAACATATATATATATTTGATAATAGCTCTAACTTGTCCTTTTCTGCTAGGAAATCATGTCAAGAGAAGCTTAAAAGACATTAAAGATGCCATTTCCATTCCAAATATAAAATTGCTGGGTGAGATATCCAATGCCTACCAAAGTTGTTGGAACACTAACGGCAATTCTTTGACTCACGTTCATTCATCCCCCTCCCTCTCTCCCCAAAACAATGTTGTCCTGCTACCAAACGAAGCGTCATTTTTGCACCCAACTTTTTTCTACACATCAACTGGATGCTATACTTTGTTGCCAACATTGTTTTGAGGGGAGGAGGGAGGTTAGCCACCATTGGCGTGTCAAAGGATTGAAAAATGCAAAAACCAGATAAAATACTGAGGTGTTCCAAGGTCTTTTGGCAGGCATTGTAGTTATCAGAGACACAGCTGCTAGCGAAAGGAGAAGGGAAATTTGTTGTTTTCAAAGTCTCTAGCGCAATGCTAGACCTGAAATGCTTGACGGTTTAGTGCACCAACATGTGGCAAAGATGAAAATCTTTTTATTAGTTACACAAAAACATCCTCTTGGGTTATATAAAGCTTCGTAGCCATAAAGTTTTACCTTTGCTCTTAAAGAACCCTGACAAACATATGGCAGTGCATCTGATCCTTTTCCTCTAAGGATCCTTGAACATGATCTCCAAAGGCCTTTATTTGTATTCATTATTGGTTCTTGCATTTTTAACTGAATGCCTAGTCAAGAAGTTGACGTTTTAAGTAATGGTCGGAAGTTGAAGCAATGCATGCATGCACGTAGCTTATACCCTTTACACCTCCACAGTCAAGTGCTTTTTGCAACCATCAAAAGAATTCACGAGATTAGAGAAGTCCTTGAGATTGAATTCACCACCGTTTACTTAGTGGCTTTCAAAGGTATGCTGCTGGCTATTAGCACACTGTTTCCGCTCAACAGGATGATTTTGATCTACCTATAACAGGAAAGAGATACACACTATGCGCGATACTTGGTCTCGAAGGTTCGTCGTAGGACATCTAATTTTGGTCCCTCTTTGAGAAGGCCAAGACCTTTGAAGGGCTTTGTTCAATATGTCTAGTCATGCCTGAATTGACCATCAGAAAAGGAAATACTCAACAAACTGGGACTTTGAAAAGTTAAATAAACGAAGCGCCATCCTGGTAAATACACGGAAACTACGCTGGGTCATCAAACTCAGCGTTTCCCTCCAACGTGGTCATCCAACGTGGGCAAAGTGGACAATCTTCCCAAGATGTTTTAGTCACAGTACAGGTCAATGCACGAGCGAACTAGTAGATAGTTGTAGGGATAAAAATGACAGCTCAATGGGCACCAGGTACACGGACCATATGACAAAAAAAGGATAATAAATCGCCTGAAACTGAGAGGGATGGATAGATCTTCGGGCTCAGCTAAAAGTGTTTTCTTTTAACCTAATTTAACGTAAAGCATATATTCATTTGATAGCATTTAGAAGAAAATATAGCTTAGAGGCTGTTTTAAATTCAAGTTCGTGCTATCTTCAGAGGCTAACTTCCTGAATATGACGTCATTGGCTTCAACTGGTTATACTAACAATAACCTAGAATATTGATTGACATCCTTAGATATTGCCTTACTATGTTTAAACTCTATTTGCTGGCCTTGATCAATATCCACTTTAAATATTTCAAGGTATAGTAACATTCAATCAAATCCATACATTGCTATGCTATAACTCCGTGTAGTACATTTGTTTTCCATAAATCAGAAGCAAAACAGTCAGAAGTCATGGAAACATAGACACTGGCGGACTGGCTAACAGTTATCAACTGGCCTTCGTAGATGTGGTCATTAGGTTGAGGGTGTGGTTGAATGAATCTTTCATTATAATAAATCAACTTTATACCAACACAACACATGAAGCATCAATTACCTATTACCTAATCCCCAAATGAAACATCAAGAGGAAAGCCTCATATTTGGCAAAAGCCTTCTTATGATGCAAGGTTGGGAGGGGGCCACTGGTCACTAGAGGAGGCAAGTACAAAAGAAATACAAAGGATACAGTGCAGGCCACATTGCCTCTGGATTTCGTGCTGCGAAAATATGAGTTCTCTACCTGCAAAACTTAGACGGTTATGACGCAGTATGTTTCAGGGTACTAGGGGAAAATTCATCCCTAATGATAATAAAAGTAGTTTTTAATTCACTTTTACGTGAAGTTGAACAATTTCAATTTATTTCTACGTGAAGGTGAACAAGGCAAAAAGTTGCAAAATGATATTTAATTATGCTCTACTTAAACTTCCCTCTCGTTGTGCTATTAATTCGTCACGAGCCACCAAGAAAAATTAAGCCAACATATATGAGAGTATTGTTTTGGATTTTCTAGTGATGTGCCCTTCCTTTTGCATAGCAACCTTATTTATTTTTGGTAGCGTATCATTTGAAAAAAGGCAAAATTTAATGACAAAATTTCTCGCTTTCCTAAAATCATTAGCACACCTGTCTGATAGTATAAAACATTCATTCATTTAAGCACAAGTTGTTTAGACTTAGTTCAGATTAGAATGACGTTGGAATTTAATAAACACACAGCTGGAGGCAGGGCGGTAGCACATGATTCCGGATAACCGTCGCATCAGACATTTTTTTTCCGAAAGCACTTCTTCGGTGATGTTAATCTTTAAAGTATGACATGGAATTCCGACCAATTCATATTCTGACTAGACTTGTTTATAGAAAGTTGCTACGACGTTTTTGGTGACAAGAAGTTACCGACCACCAACAATGAGGACCAAATTAAAAGCTTACCGCAGTTTTTTTCAGTGAGAGAAAAAGGCAACGTTGTCACGTCATGCGAGCAATTTAAGGTTTATTCACACAAATATAAGTTTAATCTTCTTAAAAATAGGTGGGCTGCCAAAGGGGTGCGAAAAACTGTTAACATTAATCGTGGCATCGGTGAAGCTGAAGCAAGTTTCGATCAAGCCTGTTGACAAAATTGCTCACAAAAACACACGTATTGTGCAAGAAACTGTACAGTAAACCCTTCAGGGACACGCTGGAGATTGAAGGTACAAGACTTGCAAAGAGTGAAAGGTTGTAAAAGAAGATGGGTTGAAAGGGGATGGGAAGATGGGTTGAAAGGGGATGAAGTTGTAGAGCAAAAAGAGAAAAGGAGCCGTGAAACTGCAACATATTTTCGTCATGTCAATACAGAACTGACTGAAATGTCAAAACAGAGCAAACAAACGAATGACTAGAATGCGCACAACAAATGCTAGGTAAAATCACGGTTCGATCTAGAGCCCAGGCTACGCCAAGGTCTAGGCCCCAGGACTCGCCAGGGAGCAAGCTACTGTCACCAGCTTTGATTCAAAGGCGTAGCCAGTCTCTCTAGAAATATTCAGAGTTTACGAATCCCATCAAATAGAGAGTTTATGAATCATATCATGAGTGAAAACTGTGGCCAAAGAGGCCAACACGTGCAGTACGACAGAAAGAATGAATTCAATGCTATCTGTTTGAAACCCTAGATAATTCATAAAAGAATATCTATCTAACCATCAATAATATGAAAATGTCAAACGAAGCAGGTGTGAAAATCTAGTAACTTCCCGCGCCATTCACTATGGCAACAACAACAACCACTTGGTGTCGTTTCCAGCAGAGCTCAAAATCACTCACACATGTTACTGTTGGTGCAGACGTCTCGATGCAAACGCAATAGCGTTCGAAAGTGTTGACGTCAAAATCATCTATTTTAGGAATTTTAAAATTTGGATCCCATAACCTGAAAGAGCATCATGAAATACCTGAATAGACAAAATTAGTCAATTGTGCTACAAATTGGCAAAGGTATGGCCATTTGGTATTGGCTCTTTCCCTATCAAACCTCTGAGTTTTGGTCTCTGTTTATAACTTTAAAGAACAGAACCAAAATAACAGTGATTTATTAGCAAACTTCAAACTTTTCATTGGTCATATCTCAACCAGTTTTATACATACCTAGCCAGTTTTGCACATTTGGAAGTATTCATAATGATCTTTTAGGTTTTGTGGTTAAAAATCAATTAAAAATAGGTTTTGGTGACGTCACTTTAAAACTTCATTCACCGTTAAGTTGTTGGTACAAAAGGCCAAAAAAACAAACGTTTAGCATGTTTCGCTTGCTCTGAACATCCCTGCCGAGGGGAGACCTAATGTTCAATAAGAATACTAAAGGTATTTTCAGTTTGAATTCTTCAAAACTACTCCCAGACAAATAATTAAGTTTTACTCGTTTGTGATTCTTTCTTGCTGTTCATCATTGTTCATCATTTGCAACAGCTTCGCTTATCATTTTCTAATCTTAATTTTCTAATATGTATTGATCTTTTGAGTTTCAATAGTGTTATTCATAACTAGATATGAGTAAGTAGGAATAGGCGCTATCGTCTTGAAGAGAGATAAGTTGATAAAGCCAGTCACCAAGTCTTGATAAAAGACGCAAAGCACGAGGCTTTATACCAAAATTTAGTCCGTTTCATGCCCTCTTGTAAATTGCAGATAGAAATTTATACAAAAGTCAAAAGAGGCCTCCTTTTTGAAAATTTTAATCTTGCCAGAGACAATCAATGTCGATAGAAGTCAGACGTATTGCAAACCGAACACTATTTGAAAAACTGGAAGCAATTTTTAAGGAGAGCTTTCTCGAGGGATGCATTGAAAAGCTACATCGGATACCACACTTGATCTTGGTAAACAGCAGGAATACTCGAACAAGTACATAAATGTTTTTCTCATATTAAAAGTCCTTTTGAATCAAGCTGATCATTTGAACTTCTAAAGTTAGGAAGAATGGATTTGGTATGCAATACAACTATTTGTAATACATCTTGCGATACACCTTTGTGCATCGTGAGGTGAATTGCATAACAAGCCATGGCTACATGATATCTCAACTCGCTATGCGGAAAAGATCCACTAAATTGTTTTGCTGCAAATGCTAAGAGTTGAGTGACTTTTTGCAATTAACAGACAGCCAATTCAAACTATAGACAAAATACAGCATAAAACGCCTTTAGGTGTTTAAGCTGGATATCTTTGTTCGAGTCTTTGTTCACATAAATGTCCGCTTTTTGGAGATGCTTCGAGGGTACTGCTCAAAAGCCTATTGGGTGAATGCAGTGCATCAAAGTCAAACTTTCGTTGTGCCAGGTTAATCAGTGCAAATCGTGACCCGCGACATTGCTGGTGACATTTTGGCAGCCTATGGTCTGTATGGCGCCACTTATGGACAATTAAATGTGAAACGATGCCAACATTCGTTAAAAGGACTCTCTTTTAAAATAACACAGGGAAATGCTCAAAGTTGAAAGCACAAGTAGCACTCTTTCATACAGTTTGCCACTGCCCTGGTTGCTTCGGCCTTTAGGGACTTTACAGACGAACATGGCCCAACAGCAAGGATTGTGGCAGCGTGCGATGAAAGCTCTTGGGAACAGGTATTGAATATCAATATCCAATACGTCCTCACATCTTTGTTGATGTCATCTATCCCTCCCTTTAGAATTGGCAAGCGGTTTACCTGTTGCCCTTAGCTTCCTACAAAAGTTCATTTCTAAGTTTTGCTTATCTGATTAAGGGACCTATCCTAAATCTCCGGTTGATAAACTTTTGTTGTTGACGAATTGTGTTTCTGCGAGATTCTAAAGGTGTATTTGCAAAAGATCTCCTCCCACTTCAGAAGATAAAGACTGAAAAGTCCCTGAAATTTGATTGACAGTAGATAATACGTTAATGGAAGACAAGCCACCAGCCATTAACATGTCCTTCTAAACTCGCGGCCTTCAGCCGCAGCCGGACCCCCCGAACTGGAAACATGCGTGTTAACGAGTTTGCTAAGCAATGCCGCCGCGTTTCAAGTTCTCCTGAGTGTGTGGTAGCGAGACTGTGAAATTTAGAATAAAACCAACCTTGATGAACACGCTTGCTTAGTTTCTCAAAAACTTCAATGAAAATCCAGCGCTGAGGAGTTTTCCAAACAGCCAGCAGTCGTAGTCATGTGTTGAATTTTTTGTAGCTTCTTTATAGTCTTGTTGTAATTAAATTTTTTTCAGATCTGACTCAACTTTGGTCATCAGCAACATAGTTATCATTCAAATTCTACACCCTTGGCGCCAGGTATAGAAAGACGGAATCTCTCTGTTAGGCCATCGATCACATTGTCGACTTATTTGCATACATTAAATGTGATTACAGAAAATAAAACAAAAAGACAGCGAAAAAGACGATTAAGGCTCATTCACCAGAGCACCTGTTATGCTTGTCTATGTTTCTGATATTAATTTCCAGGTCTAGATGTTAGCCATTTCGACATTCTTGATTTATGCGCCATGGTGATCAGCCTTCTCCATTTTAGATCAGTTTAAAAACGAATTTAGCAGGCTTTGAAAGGACTTACCCTCAGTTTATTCTAAACACGCGGGCTCGACAATTTATTAAACACTTTGATCAGAGATGAACTGCCCAAATTCATGCCGCAAATACGCACGAAAGGCCGCACGGAAGGAGATTAGTGGTGGCTAAGTCCGCCCCTTTTCCCGTTCTTTAAAAAAATGACACTACCAAAATGTCTTTCAAAGAGACAGAAAAAGGTACATGGATTGTTGAAAATCAAGAGAAAATTCTATTACGAACGATTATTTTTTCATTTGTGTAATACTTCGGTAGCAAATTCTTCTATCAAATGGTCCATTAGATTACGTAAAAATTTAGCAAAGCGCTGGTCGTTTGTTGAAACCATGATAATGATAATGTGACGATAATGTTATCGACCACAATTGATCAGAAAGTGTGATTCAGACGTGACACGAATAGCACAATTTTGATTAATGAATCATTAGAAGGGCTGGCTTGAAGCCTAACCTCGCATTTTTGCTAACACTAAATCGAGCCCTAGCCAAAAGCACAGTCGCAAATGCAATATCGGGCATGTGTATGAATTTGGCATCCAAATTGAAATCAGTAACCTGGATTATTTCTTGATTTAAAGGTTAGGGCAGTATACACATCATATTGAACTCTTTAAAAACACCTTGTACATTTCTGCTCATTAGGCCAATAGTTGAGTATGAAGTCCAGCTTATTCCGGGTCTCTAGACAGTGGAGATAATAAAAATGATTGTACTGCGAATTGGGTTATTCCTTGTGTGCGGTTGTGTGGTTATCCAGATTCAATGCGCCTAGTTTGGTATTCCCAGCAGCTGTTTTGCTGATCAAAAGTTACTGAATCGTTGTATTGTTTCATTAACAAAGAACTTCGAAACCGCGGCAAACCTGAAATGGTCTTTGGAAATGGCCAGAAAAAGGCGAAACAAGAAAATAATCTAAGATTTGTAGAGTTTTAACCACTGCCAGAACAACATTGATAGACAACTGGGACATTTCATTGCAGTTGATTTGTCAATGCAACGAGTGAGAGAAATGGCAACTGAATTAAGACAACCAAAACTTTTTATGATAATGGAAGGTTAATTCGGAAAATTATTGGGTCAAAATCCATAGGCACAATTACGAATGTACACGAGCAAGACATGGTAAGGACATGACCTACTAATACTATGATAGTATCAAATTGAATTGGTCAATATATTTATCTTTGGCTATCCTAATTGCTTTGCACAGAACGATATCTTTTCTTAATATGTGTATCTTGGTAGAAACTGTACTTTTTGAATTGACATTGTAAGCCACTGGAAGTTTTTGTCGTATCTCTTTTATCGAAGATATCTATATACGAAACTGGCGTGGGAAAAATAGTGAAAGGGGAACAGGCATCACCTAACAATGACCATTGCTTTTAGGATAAATTTTCAACCAAATTTCAGTAGTAAGTGAAAAGATCTTTTTGCCCGAAAGTTTTCCCACGTGCCACTGGCTACATTTTCCCTTTTGTCTTTAAAAATTTAAATACGACTCACTCCATCACTTAATCCCTTCATCACGTCATCATATCAAGGCCATCACTACATAAATACAACACTCATCACTTCATCGCTCCAACACTCCATCACTTCATCATTCCAGCACTCAATCGCCCCATCACTTAGTCATTCCAACACTCTGTCACTTTATCAGTCTAACAGAAAGTTTAGACCAATTACACAACTACTAGTTGCAGTCTAACCATAAGAAATTGTGCATCTTATTGTAGAAACCATGAAAAGAGAACATTGCTTCATCAAGAATTTAAAGTACTTGGGAGAAAAGCTTCAACTCTACTTCAATGTCTTTGAGACATTTTTAAGAAATTTCCCGTTCCTCAATGACCGCAGACACTTCTAAGTATTCACGAAGACATGGTAGGTTTTTCTGAATGCGTCTTTCAACTTATTGAATTTGTACTAGATAAAAAGATTTTTAATTAACGTAATAGCAGATTAGTTTAGCAAGTTAAGAACTAAATGCTTTCTATTTTAGCTCTTCCATTATGAATCCTATTTTGGTTTCTATGCAATGAGATTGGCTCATCTTAACATCTTTTTATACCCCCATCAAAATACATTAGACAGGGCACGTAGTTTGAGCATGGTAGAAGTACTGTGCGATATCTGACTCTCTTTTTGAAGCTAAATGGACGTTATTCTTAACGATACAGAACTTTTGACTAACTTAACTAACACTTGGAGTACTAAAAGGGAGCCATGAGTATTAAAATCATAGAAGTTTAGGGCTTAAGTTCAATGAATTTAGGCAGAATTGCAGAATTGTCTTTCACAGGCAATATCATGCTTAATGCGGCTGGCCTCTCCTAACTTTCTTTATCATTTAAAGTAAAATAAAAACAGGAACATGGCCGAATAGTTTGTGCATTATCACCCGATATAAGATCTACTCTGATTTTATTTCAAACTCACTCTTGGATTAATCAGGTATATATCTTCTTCCCCCTACAGTTCATCTTGTTGGCCCTCGGGCTGCTTTACTTTCAGATGAGGCATGTAATGAGGGCGGTGCAAGCTTCGTTAGCTAGGTATTCAGTTTGTTTTCTCTTCTTATACTCAAGATATTATTCTATTCCTAAACTCGTTTACTTCGCGTGTTACGTGTCATCAGCGTAAATTGTACAACATTTAACATGTTGTACCAACGCAGAGTAAAAACAATGCAAATCGACAAGGAGCTCTTTGGTTTCTATACGTTTAGTAGCAACCGTTGAAAATGTTTTTGGGCTTGCGCTTGATCACAGCCATCTTAGGTCAGAGCTGGTAATTCTGATCCATGTTTTGGCTGTTTGACTTTCCCAAGAAAATCGAGGCCTATGTAATTCCAAGATGGTTATTAGAGTGAAAGGAATACGTAGAAAGCTGAAACGGCCTCATAGATGCTGGCCATTAACTTGAATTCCTGCCGGAACAAAGCCAAACAGCAATTTTAAAGTTTTGGGGATCTTAAAATACCAGAAAAACTAAAGAAGTCACCTTCTATAATGCCTCAGTCATAGCTTGCTTTTAATCCACTCGTAATCTGTTACCGATCTTGGCAGTTTTTCTTATTAAATTTTTCTTCCAAAGAGTTTTATTTGATATGAATCTTAATTTCTATTTTCGCCAAAATGGAGATTTGAATTCTGAATCAAACCCACACGGCCTTGCACGACGTATCTAGCTACCAAGCAAAGTAGCCTGGTCTTGAAAGTGATGTCCCTATTTCTACACCTTCCACGAAATGTTTACAGCAATTTGTTCACAACATGGCGACAATGATGTGGCCGTATCGTATTGGCTGCGCTATCGTAGCGGCGTTTTCCACGTCAAATAAACGTAGGAATTCATAAAACACGATGGCAAAATCGTTAAAACACGCAAGATTCTTGCCAAAGCTCCCATTGTATATTAATGACCCCACATGGAACAAGAATCAAGACGGGGAAACAAAGGTACTCCCGTTGACAATTGCATTTGAACCTTAAATACAAGCTTGGAAGGGTTTTGGTTACTGTGACTTCAACGAGACGGGCTGCGACTCTTCTCAAACCACGATTCCCCGATTAAAGGATTCTCATTTCCAGCGAATGTAAGGATATCAAACAGGTATTCTGACTCTAACTCCAAAATCCACTTAGCGAAGGAACCGAATATAATTATCAACATCTGATAGACTTCATCGGAGAAATGTGAAGACTCTAGAGCCATTTAGCTAAACAGAGCTAATGGATTCTAGCTGGCGCGGTTTAAAAAAATGTCACTTTGTTACAATCATTTCTTGTGATGAGGTTTCCTTAAACCTACCAAATCTCCCATTATGTATTCTTGATACTTTGAGGAAGGTCAGTTTCGCATAACTGGTTTTACTTCAAAACAGAAAGGGCACATCTTTGTGCTTTGCTTGCGAGGAAGGCAGGTTGCGATCAGGCTTATGAGCACAAGATGGCCGGGACTGTCGGTTCGAGGTTGCGGCTGGCTTACTTCAAGGGCCATTAGATGCCTCAATAGGAGGCGTTTAAGACACTTAACTACAGAATGCTTTCAACAAGCTAGCACATAAGTATAAAGCAATATGACAAACTTGGCCTATTTCAAACGTATATCGCTCCAGTGTGGTTGGACGTGTTTGTTTTACATTTGGAAATTTAGGATATAAGCCCATTAGAGCAAACAGTCTTAAGTGAAGCAGGCGATCAGAACAGAGTGAAGACAATCAATTCCGGGAAAGCAACTATTGCAGGGAGAGCGTAGTTTGAAGAAGACACTCTGAATATCTGTGGAATATTGCAAGGATGAACATGCTGCAATTCCTGCTTACTGCAGTGGTCTTCAGCTGCCTTGGTGACGGTGCGTAAAACACATGGTCTTTCTTTTTAACTGAGGTTGTTGTATGTCAATGAAATGAAGATCCGGGCTATTTACTACGTTTTAGAATCTGTCAATGATCCCTATAGACTTCAGATGGTGACGAGTGATGTGATAATTTGACAAACTAGTTGTTATACGCTTCGAACGTGACACTACATCTGGGCATGGTAAACTCTCCTATTTGCGCAGAATGTCGCAAACATTTGCTAATGAAAACCTTCTAACTATTCGTGATTATGATATCTGTGACTTCACCATAATCCAGCTCCTTTTGCGATCATCCGTCCAGCTATTTCCGTTTAGTATCGAAATCATCCCCTATCGTGCTGCTTATCTTCTGCCAGTGTTCTGCCCTCCTCCAAACTACACGACATTGTCAGTTGAAAGCCTTTACGGGCGCACCTGGCACCGCAAATGTTCGACTGACTGACCTCAAAAGCCGGTCTCAGAAAACATTAGACTACTCGGTAATCCCTTAATGTAAACTTTTCCATTAACCTTTACCTGCTGGCTTCCAAGGAAGTTACCGTTGAAGGAAGCTGCTTAAAATCTGGAGGCATATCGTTTCCCTGTCTGTTCGTTTGTCAAGAGGATTGGTAGAGGGAGAAGGAGTCGATGGGTAGAAAAGGTAAAATTGTTTAGAATGCCTCTTTAAAGGGGAGCGAATCACACCTAAATTGTCTCATGATGGGTCTGTACAGGTCTATCAATGAAAAGACATATCAGTGGTGCACTGGATACATCTCAAATCTGAAGCAAAGCTGGGTAATGAGGAACTAGAAACTTTTATTTTCGTTTTCGTTTTCTTGTATTTGACACTGGGAGGCTTGTTTGTCCCTCACTGACGATCTCTTAGTTGAGGTGTTTTTTTGAGCAAAGAATGATTGCTGCTGCGTTAGATTACAGCAGAGATATCCTAGATGTTACTCACTTTGCTGTTAGGAAGAGCGCCGATGTCACGAGAGACGCACTTTCATAGGAAGCATCATAGCGTTGTTTCATCCACAAAGATGTTGTTCTTATTTTACGTTGTGACATATTTGAGAAGCCAGTAAAATGCAGTTGTTCCGAGAAGCTAAATTTGGTCTCATTATTTCCCATGTAATCCATGATGGTTATATATAATTGAGCCTTTAAGCTCAACGGCAAATATGATTTATCCATAGAGGGTATATATAGGGACACCTGTGACATTTTTTCGCCCGAGGGTGCATCAAGGATGGAAACTCATGTCACTAAGTGGCACTATTTCCAACCAGCAAAACCAATGCCTAAATCGTTATCTATTCTCGTAAAATGTTGAAACATTTAGAGCTCTCAAAGCTCAGAAGGAAAATCAGAAGAAGTTTTACATTACTTTTCAGATATCACGGGAATGAAATTTTCCCGACTCAGGTCGAGTTTTGACTAGGTGGGATATTGGGAAAAACAGTCATGTAGTAGTGGTAAAAGTAGATTGTTAAAATAGTACGATACTTTAATCGCATGAATTTCCATGGGGAAAGAGGTACAAGATCAACACAGATGTTTGGTCATTACTCAAGCAGCTCTTACTAATTATAGTTATAAGCGACGAAAAGAGCTAGCAAAACATGAAGAATATTCGGCATTCAATAGTATGATACTGCTAGTTTTTAGACGCACTGAAATCAAGGTGAACATGATAGGGTTGCCTTGTCTCGATCGTTTTGCTAGTGTATTTGTAGCGATGTTTACATACTGCTCTAGACGATTTTCATCAATACGTAGGACAAGAAGATCTTTTGCTTCAGAAAAAGGCGTGGTAAGAGACGATGCCCCTAGGAGAAACTATAGGAAATAATCAAATTCACAAAGCTTCTATTTATAGGGGCAATTAGAGTAGAGCTTCCAGTTGAAGCTTTTTGTGGGAGCCCAATACCGTTGAGGCATCAAGGCTACCATTAATTGTCTCCAGTATGTCCGGGCCATTACCAATCATCGGTGAATGAAAGAATGCTTTCTGTTGGCGAGCGTATTGTTTTTGATCAATTCAACCAAAAGAAGCACATGTATTTCCAAATCCTATTCACAATATCAACGCTACTACCAGTACAGACAAACATAACAATTTATTGAGACGGTATGAAAGACTTGTATTTGCATCAGGATTGGCAGCAGGTAGAAACTGGAGCCGTCTGCCGCAGAACTTGGGCTGGTGGCATAAATATTTGACAGTTCAGGTATACAAGTGTACAAAATGGGCGTTGCCAATTTTTGAAGTGGAACTTGAATGAAGACGTGCCAGGTATAGGCGTTTTGGAGTTGTGCAATTTTAAAGGCGCATGACAGGTTCAGATTAATATTGCATCTAGTATTGTCAGCAGACTGTGAAGAGGCATGTTACCATTGATGCTCTCTTAATACAGGTAAAAGGGCGTGAGCAAGTGGTTAAACAATGAATTGCATCACAAAGAAAAGTTGTGAAAGTTTGGAAGTGGGGGTAGGCAAAATAGGAGCGCCATCGAGAAATGCCAACAAGGACTTCTACTTAAATGCTAAAAACTAGAGGGTGGCATATATTTTCGATTAAGAATTGCACGAGCTCATTTCAGGAGTGAATGTGTGTGTCAGCCCAATATTTTGAAGCGATATTCTAGCACACGTCATTTTCAAAGCGAAGAGGACTTACTCAGGAAGGCAATATATTGGAAAATCTGGAGCGGATACGCGCCGAGGAAATTAATCCACTCTGAATATCGACTCTTTATTTTCGGCCACACCCACACTCTCCACTACGAAAACAGGAAAATTCTGTTTTATGGCGAGCAAAATGTTTAAAACAAGTCTGTTAAGCCATTTTACTTTGTATTGGGCCCTATTTTAATCTCTTTCATCAATCTAGCATGAGCGTGAATCGCGTTCTTATGATCTCTGGGCTATCTTGATTTCAAATATTTCATCTATCTGGGCCTAGTAAAAGTAGGACGCGACCTGATATCTCTAGAAAAGTTTGCTTTGCAATCCCAATCGGTCAGGGCAGGCAGCAGCTTGCGTAAGGTACCCGTGACAAGGACTAAAAATAAACTAGCATTGCCTTGGGATATCACGCTGCAATTATTATAAATCAAAAGGGTGATGAGACGAACCAAAGTCGGAAAGATTCAATTTAAAAATGTTTCTAAATTACTGTTACAGATACATATTAAAGATACATATTCCTATTGGAAGAGCAGTCGTTTGATCTGAAAACACTATTGGCGAAGCGCTTGTAACACGTGCAGCCAGCGAACTCTGATTTATTTTGGCATGTTTCTCTAATACTCTAACCTTGGAGTGTCTCTAATACTAAATGTGACAGTTTTGCCGTACATGTTATGTGGTACAAAACTTCACACTAGCTAGAAATAGCGGAACCATACGTGCTAAAAGGTGGAATTGGGTTTTGCTCCCTTTGGATATGTTTGAATTCTTCGAAGTGGGTTATTTGCAAGTGCAGTATTTTTATTAATTAGAAGAGTTTAGAGGGCACGTTGTAGATGGTCTGGAACGAAGCCAGATTTCGCTTAACAGAAGGTGTTTTCTATTTCATATGGCATACCCATCAACGACAGTAACACAGTAAATTATGTTTTCCCCTAGATGTATCTCTTGTTTTTATCAGCGCTGATTGATTGTAAAAAAAGTTACCAATGACTTCTATAGTTTTAAAATCATTGTTTTCAGTCCAGAGCAATGCCAAAAGAATGAAGGAGAAGACCAGCTGTGAGAGTTATGCCAAAAACATTCGCAAATACTCTCACCTTGAAAGCGTTGCTCTAAATAACAGGCAACTGAAGGGAATCTGGACATCATCAAGGTTTGTCTTTTACACTCTGCAATTTTTGTGTTTCATACCATGCACTAGCAAGCTGAATTATTATTTTGTATTTGATATTCTATGAGTGGGTGTATGGGCTCCCCTAGGGCCTTGGTTACATTGTAGTCCCAACTCAAACCAAAGTAGCTTCCAGTTCCCAATTTAATCACACCCCGATTAGACAATGAGTTCCAGTTAGATAGTACTCCACTTGGACGTTAATGGTCAGATTGATGTTGGCAGAATGTGTCCCATTACAGCCCTTCATTTTCCATGCCCTTCATTTTCCATGCCCTTCATTTTCCATGCCCTTCATTTTCCATGCCTACTAGTCATTCTATTGCCTCAGGTATGGGGCCCGAGGCATCTCTATTGGCACCCAATTTTTATTTCTAACATTACCTGATGTTGGTAAATGAATGGTAGCCTTTTTGCACCGGTTGGAATTGCCTGCCTTCTCAGGTATTTTAAGATCCGATAAATTGTCCGTACTTTGACCGCAGGAGTCATTTGATTAAAAATAAATTGTAATATATTAACTGCCTAAGGAAAGATGCGAGGTGCTCTTAGCTCGCAGCTGTGTTGTTATCAGGACTAGATAAGTGCCTCTCAGCTTTTTCTACCCAGAACTGAGGATTATGGTCCAAGTATTGCTTTCATGCCTGCAGACGATATTGCAGTGAAAACTTGACACATAATCACCATATGCCGTGCAGAGGTTTATTCATAACTGCCGACTCAGTATTAAGTTAACTGAAAAATGATAGGGAAATATGAAGTGTTGATCTGTGCGTGGGTCAAGCAGTCAGTGTTTCGTGAAAGGTATGTCCTTATCCCGGAGAACATGAAACCAGGCTCGGTTTTATTACCCTTGTAAACGGACTGATATTTCATGTTTGCCACAGGTCGAACCTCGCTTTAACTGCACAATATATGCATGCTGTTGCAGAACATGTCACTCCAACTGGTACTCCGAGGAGTCTGAGTCGAGTCGAAGGAATTCGAAGTCAGAGCCATGAGCATTGTAACGAGAATGACCATTTTAGGGTAGCCCTGACTAGGGCGTCAATGCAATTTACCAACCAATTAGGCTTTCATGGCGGTTTAGAAAACTCCCCTGGCGTGTTGCCAGTTTTCAATGTCCAAGCAAGACAGCGTTAAAGCACATTGTTCTATTTTTATATTTTGTGATGTCTCATGTTCTCAAGCGTTTCCAATTCAATATAGTAGTCAACCTTCGCTTCTGAGACAATCATTTCGTCAAAAGAATCAAATCGTCAATTGAGTTCTTATTTGTATACTACATAGAAACTAGCGTAATAGGGAAATTGGTCAATTAAAATTCTCTCATTCTAAGAATACCACTGTGCTAAAAGGCAGATCCGTATCGTCGTAACAGACTCATGTAGCTCAAATTGGCGAGCAAACACCACGAAATGGCACGCTTGTACTGAGGATTATTTCAAAAATCAACTCAGAGGGTTCTGCAATTTTAGCTCTTGCTCTGTATTTATCAATTTTGGTCCTTCTTCGATCCGATACATTTTGGTTCTTTAAAAGTGCCTATTCTCATGAAATCGCATTGGCCCTTACTATGTTTATAAATAAGTAGTCACTTAACCTTCACGAAACAAATAGCAGAGATCTAAAGCAATTGAATCCATTTCATCTTAGAAGAGTACCAATAAATTTATGGTACTACGGAGAATTGTCACAGCAAATGTTACATGAACTCTTGGTGGCTGTCGCAATCATCCATAGTTTTTTGATATATTTCGAATTAGGGTGTAAAGTGAATGAATCACTTCACTTTATAAATTGCTAATATATGTATATATGTGTCATCCTGTTGTAGCTGCGAAGCCTACCACGGACCGCAGTTCATTTTGCGCAAGTACGTCATCAGACAAGATGGCAGGTGGAGTGCCGACTATCACCACTTCAAGGACGGCTGGTGCTCTGTCCCTTTATTCACGGTTCACATGACTGGCGTATTTCGGGTGGGAGAGAAGAATTCGCTCGGCGGCCATCAAGGAGACTTTGCTGCAAGGTCCTTCCTGCTCATTCCACACGACAAGACTTCACTTATTGAATTACTGAAGGTATGCGAAAACAATAGTTCTTTTACGATTAAAATGCGATTGAAAAGCCAATATTGATTTTTTGTCCATAGTAGATAACCGTCTCCAATCAAAAGCTTCTTGAGTCACCAATTTTCAAACCTGTTTTGAAGTTTACCGTCACCTATGGCTAGGCCCACACGGCGAGACTTGAGCCTAGCCATCTTTCGTGCCACTTTGCTCAGCAAATTCGTGCCACTTTGCTCAGCAAATTCGTGCATGGATAGTATTTCTGAGGCTTTCGTTGGGAAGACATAAAGAAACACGAAATCAAACTGATTCAATATTTCCTCCTCGCGATTTTCCTTGTTCACCTTCTGCGCCAATTTGGCACTTTGTCTGGCACATTTTCTGGCACATAGACAATATCAGACACCGGTGATTATTTCTTTCACCCAAAATAGCAGTAAACCATTCAAGTGCACTGAATAAATTCTTAGGTATATCGCAATCCCGAGTGGATAGATATAGGATTGCCACTGTTTACCTCTAGAAGCAAGAATTTTATTGCTTGTTTACAAGAATCTAGTGTCAAATTTGAAGTTATGAAAATCCGAACATCCTTTAACATTTCTCTTGCTCGCAACAAGTCATACCCAAAAACCATGATTTTAATAAACACACATCGATTCAAGAGCGACAAGATATCTTCCTACATAAAGTGGCATAGTCAACTCGCTTTCGATTCCATTGTTGATCTATAAGCAGGGTAATGATTACTTCATTCAACCCATGCATATCTTCAACCCTAGCTTTTTAAAATAAAATATAATACAATAAGCATATAGAGCATTACTGCCCTACACTTCCATGGCCAAATGCACTGTATATTTCTATCGCATTATATTTATTGTTGAGTCAAATTTCAAGTCGTTTTATGGTCACGCGAGTAACAGCCGTGATCTATTATAGACTGCAGAGCAACATTGTCCGAAGGCTGGCCTGCCCACCCCGTCAAAAGACAGTTCTGGAAAGGTAACAGTCAGGATGCAGAACAATTATACCATGACAAAAGATGTCTACAGAAATGCCATGTGCAGAACGAAATTCGGCATTCACCTCTACACACACAAACTCGTCCGAATTTTACGCAATAAACGAGGCAGCGATGTGGACGATTTGCTGTACTTTGGGGAGACCCCAACACAGTCTACGCGAAGAAGCTTCGTGCCATCTGCGTATCATTTCCCTTTGAGCAGGTCGAGTCCCAGTTGCAAAGTCTGCAACCAGTTGGAGTCTGCGGAACCTGAAGACGTCATCAGACTGGCACAACCACGAAAGGACTTGCGTATTGAAGGCGAGTGGACTAGCGTTTCGTGCCAAACCGTTTCGGACACCTTCATGTCTCGCTACTTGATGTTCTCTCGGCCGGATAAAAAGGGAAGGAGGACATGGAAGTTAGTCTACTATTTCTATCTCGACTCTTCCTGCAAGGTCCTTAGCTACAAAATAGCTGCCCGAGGAACGTACAGTACACCGACAAAGTCAGGGTCTATATCAGGAGCCTTCAATGTTGCTTTCAATTTAACAGACACCGAAATCACGCCGTACGAAATGTTGATTGTTGAACTGCTGCAAGCTGAACCGGAGGGGACATGCGGCGTTTCCTCCAAATGGAAAACAGGGGTCACTCAAAGCGTCAGATTTACGCAGGGGTGCAGGATGTTCAGAATCAACATCCCCTCCGTGGAGTATGATGTGCTGAAGGCTGTACGGAATGACGATGGGGACACAGATCTGTACACAGGACAAAGCTCCACCACGAATGTTGTTCCCAACACACCAGACAAGAGGCCATCCTCGTTTCAGATACCGCTACGACGTTGTAGTGACGTTGTCACGGGTGTCGACGACTATTCACCGCGTCCAACGGATGCCGTCAAGACACGAAAAATAGACTTGAACATTCTGAGATTCACTCTACCAAAGGGATTCTTTCTAACAGATTCTCCCGAGAAGAGGGAAACGGAGCCATCGATTGTAAGGCAAGAGGTTGTGTACAGGCAGAGTTTGAACACGGCAGCGTCGATCAAGGCCTTTTCTAGCGTAGTCCCAACGTTGATCTTGACACTAGCGTGTACATTCTACTTGATGCGAAACAGCAGTTAGGACTGGTGTTTATACTACTCGTAACAAGCATCTGATCCAGTGTTCACCAGGCAGTGCATGCGTGATTATCATCATTGATGTTTCATTGTGCAAATGTTTCAGTTGATTATAAAGTGAGCACATACACGACAAAAGAATACGATTAACTACGTTTCTTGCCTGGAATTATCAAAAAGACAGTATGTATGCCAGAGGTAGCATGGGTTTTGAAAGGGCAGTAAACTAGCTCTGCATCTTCAAAGTCTTCTTTCTTGCAAAAGGGCATTACATACACATGGCAAGCAATTATTGTGTAATTTAGTACGAAAAAGTATCGCAAATAAGTTGCCATTGAAAAATTATTTTGATACCTACCGTTATTTCATAGTTAGCGGTTTAGCAATTTGTATGCCCTAGCAAAGGACGGTTGTGCCTTGCTTATCTAATTTGGATCACTTGTTTTCAGAATTATCAAATGAAATTGTGGTCTCAATGATAGTCCAGAATCCATAGACAGGTTGAAATATCTGTGATCCAGAACAATTAGCAATGTGACCGCATGAAAGTGAGATTCCATCCTTAGACACAGTAACCATATATATGGATTTATCATTATTCCAACCTTTTCTTTAGTTTTATTGTAAAGTTATTCATTGAAGCTAGTAGCGAGTTGAGCCTCAAATAGACTCATCATCAATGCCAAAGGCCCTAGCTTAGGATGTGGCGAGAGCGTGCTTTGTTGGGGTTATATAGTCATAGCTAGTTTTTGAGAAAAGTTCTGTTTTGTATTATAATGTGTTCACCTTTTCGACTAAAAGATCTTTATTTGTAGATATATTTAGCTAATATTTCATAGAATTCAATAATTGCTAATAGATTGGCCTTTAATCAAACTTTTTTTTGACTGGTTCTCTGCGCGAGGTTAATCTACTATTTCTTTGAAACAATGCGAATCTATTAGACTCACGATAAAGTCAAACAACCCATTTCCGCCCTTAAGCGATATAATGTTTACAAGCAGTGAGAAGTACCTTGAAAACTGGCAACCAGAGAAAAGCGGATATAGGTCTCTGTTTGTGGTGCGGAACACTTGGAATACACGCAAAGATAATTAAACAAAACCGGACGGAAACTCGAAGGGAAAGGCATATGGAATTCCAAACCCAATCATTAATCTTTCATTTTTTATTTAGGAAAGGCCTTGTGGTAAGAGGGTGAAGATCACCGTGTCCTAATAACCAACTGTAATGGGAAAAGCGTTGATAGGACCAGTCTATGACAAAGTGCAGAATAATGAAAACGGTCATTCCAGATAATTTTGATGACGTCTCAATTCAATTTTAATAAAACTCGCTCTGGATGCACCGTTAAATGAGCGCAGCAAAGCAACAACTTCAGTTGTCCCCATAAATGATGTCGTCTATTATATCTGTGTACTTCGCAATCAACTCTGCAAAGGGCAGTCCGTGTGAGATGTATAACCAATACTGTAACAGTACCGGATGGAACAAGCTTATGAAAAGTTGATTACTCAGTTAATTGAAGATCAAAAGAAGTTCAGATATTAGGAGTAACTAGGTCAGGCATTCTCTGAAGCTAGACTCGGATGGTTTTCTTTCAGTAAATCAAGGACGCATTGTAAGAATTAATGGTCATACGTGAATTAGTGCTGAATCGATCGATTCGTGTGAGGAAGATCTAAATGATAATGATAAACCCAGAATACATGGCAACATTAGTTAGTTTTAATATGTACACTTCTAAATGCTTGACGGGCTTATGATTACGTTTCAAGCATAACTAAGTCCAGTGAAAGCTTCCCACTTCAGAAGACAGAAACAATTTCCTCGAACGACAACTACTAACAAAGTACCATTGCAAATTAAATAACTGAATGGGCTAAATTTCTGATTTGGATTGCCGACCCTGTAGCCTTCTTGCATCATTGCATTTAGGTACCAAAGAGGCTCAACCAATAACACGCGTTTCACTCTTGGGTGGCAGTCTACAAAATGTGACCCTTGGCCTTTGACCCAGATACCATCTGTGATTGTTATCACCTTATTGTACTTAAACAATAACCAGACAGCCACAGAAATCAGAAAGCCATCATCAGCAAGTAACACTGCCCGACTCATGTAACTAAAGCTTCATTGTGGATTATACTGAGCCGCTTGGTACATCTGACTAAATTTCCAATGATTTCTTGTTTCTTTTCCTAAGTCACCCGAGTTCAGCATACTACAGCCCTTCTCAAAGTCGCTTTATACAGAACTTAACATAAAACCATGATTGATTAATCGATCTTCTATTCACAATCTTATTTGCAAGATCATAGAAACTAACAATGAACAAAACTAAGATACAATGCTGTATGATACAACTAAAAAATAAACCTGTGTCTCTTTGGTTTTACGCACTCGACATCGATTTTCGCCAGTTCATATAAAAATTCAGTCGCGACACCAGAAACCCGGCACAATGCCACATTCAGCCTCAAAGCAGTGTCTGCAATCAAGAACAATAAAAACTTGACAGTCGTTCATTTGTAAACCCTTTGGACTAATCTCTAAACCCAATGTTGACTGCAGGATCGCTTTACTGGAAACAAAATGTTCATGCCGACATTTGCACATATACAGGCAAACGTCAGGTACTAGAAAAACTAGTGTTCCATAAAAAACATTCTGCAGCCACTGTGTACAAAAACACATGTTCAAATGCAAAATGTGCCACCGAAAAATTACTGGGGACTTCAAGTGCCCATTAAGAAGAGAGGAAGAAATGACGCCAAACATTGTATTGCTTTGGTATTACATCGTTAAATAACCAGGGCATACATTCTGAAACATGAAAGTAAATTGCAAGAGTACCGAAGGGACCTGACCGCAGCAGACAGATTAAAGGGAATTCACATTTGAATTCATCACGATTCCCACTCTAAAAGAGCACAAAAGACTGGACACAATAGGTCACTTTTGAGTGAAACATCAGTCAAGTTATCTTTGTTTGAAATTATGCTTGAAAGTTGATAATTTCTACCATCGTATCAAAGTCGTGAAAATCAACGAGTAGAGTAGCAATCCCATTTAAACAGCAACATTATTTGCAACAAACACAGTAGAGTATGTGCGACAACATAATATTTGTACACCCTGAGAGGCACCAGTTACCTCAGTGAACAAATCGCTTTCTATATCCAAACAAAAGGCTACGGGCTGGAATTTATTGCAAAAAAAATTGCTGGCTTTATGATGTCACAACTGATCCAAACAAATTTCATTCAAAAATCTGTACACTAGGCAGTCCGTTCGCAAGGGTTTATTCATGTCATATTCATATCTAATTCACTCCAAACCTGGTCACTAATTACCGCAATCACATGACATAAATTCAACAGCCAAGGATTCTGCTGAATCCGTGTCCAAATGGAAAACTATTCTGCATAAACACTAGATTCAACTCACAACATTTGATAATTTATAGCTACGACATACAAATGAAGCACTTGCAGCAGTTATAGAGTCATCTATGGTGAGTGAGTAATTTTTTTAGGCAGCCCACATTTCAGTATGACCAAGTTTTTACATTATACCATTGCCAACGATGCCTACAGATTCTGTTAACCATTTCAGGTACTTGGACAATGTTAAACCAAGTAACAGTAATCATTTTTTAAAGTAGAATGACAAGTAATATTTGTAAATGTACCTTTGGATCCATGCATAGGATTGCGAGCTTCCAATCAGACGACTTTGGCGGGCTGAGCAGTCTGCAGACCAGGGACATCAAACAAGTCACATATTCCCTCCGTATCTTCAAGATTGAAGTAATAGTCTTGCTCCCCAGGTGGCGGAGAAAGTCGCAGTAACGGAGCAAAAACTGAAATTGGGAGAGAAATGGAGAATGAACAGACGGTGTAGGCGACAAGTTATCCATCTTCCATTAGAGTACTGTACAAAATTCTTTGTTTTAAGTTAACATAATGAAATTTGTAAAAATGTAAGAACTTGCAATCGCTAATGAACTAAACTAAACAAGGCCTTAGTTGGCGAGCATGCAAGTAAAGGAAGTGCAAATGATAAAAACAAATGGAAATCACTCGTTTATATCTTACTTTCTGAACTATATAAGCCATCAATAACTTCTTCGATGTCTTCTGTAAAAGAAGAATAAATTGGTTTACAAAAACAAAAGAGAATTTCTTTCGGTGTAAAAACAACAAGCAGCTTCCTTTCGTATCATATTTTTTGAACTTATGCATATTTGCAAAGACACATTAAGTTCATGTCTATATAGCCCTCTTTTCTTGCACTCTTATTTTAGCACTCTTATTTTAGCACTCTTATTTTAGCCCTCTTGTCATCATCATCATCATCATCATAATCATCATCATCGTCAGTCATCATCATCATCTACACCATCATCATCATTTCTGTCCAATTAAAAATACATTTTCATACTTCATCAAAATCAATCCCTCTGCATGAGACAAATTTTGAAACAAGGGAATGGAAAATTTTACAACTTTTCATTCATCTCGATCAATGAATGTCATGCTTGTCATTTTAAATGTGTGCCTGACCGACTGGAAGAGGATATATATTCATTTTGCTAAGCTTTTTGGCTCCATTAAAGTGGGTTAGCAGAATATTTGAAAAGAAGATAAAGTTGGCATAGACACATCTTAAGATTGCCAGAAAATTGAACTGCAAAAACTGCATTGTGGGAAGTAGGGAAATGTGTAGAGAAAGCAAGAGGTGAACAGAAGCAAACACGAATAACAATAATTGAAAAAGATTTTGATAGCGCAAGCGTGTTGGTTGCAAAAGAAGATGGAGTGACTCTTGATTGCTTGTTGCAGTCTGTAGCTAGCCATGCTTTGTTAAACCAAAAGAACTTCATATCAGATCGACAGATAGATCTAGATTAAAGCCAACAGCAAGAGCTGCTTGCCAAAGAAACACAAGCAAAACCTTGAAATGAGTGCCAACAATAACTAGTGAAATAGCAAAAACTAAGGAAGGCAGAAATGAAATGACTATGGTGAAATGAGAAAGAAGGCAATGTCAATTCCTTTTATATTGACACTTCTTTGTATTTTAGTCATTTCTGTAAGTTCAGACCTAGTCTATAAGTTCATTTATCACACAAATGAAAATAGTTTGAATGCCGTTGTTTCTCTAAATTTTCATTAATACCTGCCAACAAATGAGAACAAAAGATATCCCAAAGAAAAAAATATGATACAAATGAGAAAAAATGAAGTGAATTAAGCAGTCATACTTAACTGCAAACACCTATAAATAAAGAATAGCTTCAATTTCTGAAAAAACATGCATACCTGATATTGTTCTCATTTCTTGGTCTGCTGAATCAAAATCTCCGATTGAAGCTAAAAGAAGTAGGAAAACAATGGATAAAATGTACTACAGAAACAGAAGCTCATAAGATCTAGATGAAGGATAGGTGAAGGAGATTGCAAGGTGGCAGTTTTATTCACATACTCTTCTGGTCACCAATTGCGCAATCATGAACAAAGTAGGCTGGGCTAGCCTTGTTAAATGCAAAACTTTTAATCAAACTGACAAACATAAAGGACAATGTACAAATCAATGTGTACAAATATACTCTAGGGTTAAACATAACACTCCTATTGCTTCAAAAAGATAATAATTCAATAATTAGAGATATAAGTATTGGCTATAAGAACTGAAAGGGATAGCAGGGTGTCATGCTATTCCATATGAGCTACAATGATTCTATTAGAGTTTCATCATGCCTAGCCCTTTCAACAACCAGCCACAAACACCTTGGGTCCCCCTTTGGAATTAATCTAATAACAGTCAAAGATGCAAAATTAACAGTCAAAGGTGGTTAGCTACCTACAGGAGCTGAGCAAACGTTTTT
This sequence comes from Nemopilema nomurai, assembly GCA_003864495.1. Taxonomy (NCBI): domain Eukaryota; kingdom Metazoa; phylum Cnidaria; class Scyphozoa; order Rhizostomeae; family Rhizostomatidae; genus Nemopilema; species Nemopilema nomurai. Next base: position 1,311,257 of record ML133450.1, read on the forward strand.
AGTTCTATAGGAAATGGGCCTGTATCCTCAACAAAGGAGTACATGACTATCCAAAAGCAAAAACTAAAGTATGCTGTAATATCGAAATAAGGGTGTTGTAAAGAGTTTGATCCCCTTAATTTGGTGCAGATTCTTTGGCTTCAAAGTTATGCTGTGTAAACAGAAGTAATTACCCATCTCTGAAAAAGTTCTGTTTAAGTGTATTTCACATTGCTCTGTTAGAGTATTCCTTAATATGAGTATATATATATGATACTGTAAGCAAAATTTGAATTGGCTTTGAAAAAATAAAGTCCCTTATATGGAACAACCTTGAAACCAAATTGATCCAACCAAGGACATGAATGAATTGAAATAGTATGCAACAGAACTCATACCAGTAGAATCTATTTCCATTTGATCACCTTTTTTAACCTTTTCTTTATTTTTATTGTTGTTTCCATTATTCTTTTGTGTATCAGATGATTTATCTGTTTCTTTTTGATAGTCTGATGGAGGTACAGAGACAACAACAGGTTGATCTTGTGGAGAATCTCTGTTTACAAGTAGAACACAGATCGAACCATTGTTGCTCTTTAAGTGAATTTGGTACTTGTTGCTTGGTATTCCATTCTGTAAAAAATTTTGATAATTAGAGGTTTCAAAATTTCTTGAGCTGAAAATGGAGTCAATCAAAGGCCAAAATTGAAAGAGACTACCTAGAGCTTTCCAATTTACACAGAAGAAAAGAAAACTAAAGGTAGAGTATCATTATGATTAACTGCAAAAATTACTTGAAAGCACCAGTAGGAAAAATTCTAGATCCAAAGCCGAAAGTTACATAAACCAGGCTATATAGAATTTACAACTTTTTAGTGACAAGGAAAATTATTTAATCAATTACTAAAGATAAGTACATAACAGATTGCTCTTAGACTATATAAAGCTCACATAAAATCAAAGTAAGAAAATTCATTAGAAAGCTTACTGAATATAGTTCTTCTACCAAGTTACAACTGCTTACATTTTCTGGTACAGGGACTTCTAGCTGAGTTCCAGATGGTGCTTGCACAGCAAGTAAGGTCTCCCCATGGAAGCATTTACAAATATCTTCATGTGTCACATAAGCATGAGGCCCGTTGTCAGGGTCTTCAGAAATGTTTTTCAAGCTCTGTTGAATCCACATTTTCTGTTCATCAAGCCTCTTTTCCATATCATCAAGGTCCTCAAGTTCTTTCCTTAAATCCCCAAGTTTATCTGATATTTCCTTTGTATTTGAACCAGGTCCGGCACCCCTTTGAAATGAAAATTTAGTGGACCATATGAACATGCAATGAGGACCTACTTAAGATTTTGTGGAAATTTCCATTATTGCACATTGCTATTTAAAGTTTAACATCACAATGACAAAAGCAGTGGAAATGCGATTTTAGCCTACATAATGTGATTAAAAACACTAGCAAATAATTATGAGAAGACTGCATGAGAGAGAAATTGTTAACAAGCCTTGTCCACTCTAGTGGAAAAATTTACAAAAACATGAAAAATTCTTGTGCATTACATGCACTAATTTGGAAAAGGCATCCAAAAATGGAACATTTTTTGCTGACTTTATAATATGATAAAGGCACAAGAAACCTTATTGATGCATAGACTTTCAATCTTGAATTTGAACAACACAAACTAGTAGCACTTGTTGCAAAATAATATGATAAACCTTTTATCAATACTTTAACACAAAAGCAGCAGCAGTCATATTGCAGACTGCAAAGTCAAATGTTCCTTAAACTAGAGAAGACTTCAAATTAATTTGCATGTACATTGTTTTACATGCATGTACACAAAACCACTGTTTCTTGACTGTCCTTGATATGGTGTAGATATGATATATATATAGTGTATCATATCACAATCATTCAGCTTTTGAATCAATACCAGATATAGATTTATGCCAAAAGTTTGAGTTAAAGCTTTATAAGTTATTTGCAACATCAAAGCAAAACTAATCAAAATAATGGAAATTAATTCATACTTACTTCCACTGAATACTGTTTTTTGATTTCTTTTCAATAAGACCAATTCCTTCAAGAACATTAGTAATATCATAGATTCTGCGTTTTTGTCTAACTGCCAGTTGGTCTGCAGCCTAAAAAATAGAAGCAATAGTCAATTTACACAAAAATAAAAGCTCCTTGTAATACCATAATGATTCTTTGCACTTGACATATCAAGTTTGCAAACATCACTTTCCTGTGCTAATAGCTATGTCATGTGCATTTAAATCCAAGACATGGTGTTGAGAGGAACCATACAGGCAAAAATACAACTAAGCTAATAATGGAAGGCTGAATTCTAGAAAAGTGAAGGTCACTTTGGATCTTCCTTAGGCGTCTTTAAATTATGGACATGGTTAATGCAGCATGTACATAATATACATTTATGCCTCAAAACAAATTAAATTTGATGAAATGACTAATTCAGATCTGGTACTGGTATTACAAGAAGTGTTATTGCAGTCAGACATATTTCTACATTGAATAGAACTTTAAACTTAAGGTATCTAGCTGATGTTGGCAATTTAGTTCGATATCAGTTTTGAATGCTGGCAGCATTGATCTTGAGAATTGTGAGGACATCTCTTTCTCATAATCAAACCTAATGATGTGATCTAGCTAAATGAAAGCAAACAGTTGATGAGGTAAAAAAGTAGAAAAGGGTGCAGAACTGAGTAGCAGAGAGTACAATCATCTTGGTTCAAGGACCATCAACCTAACTCTTGAAAGCCTTGTACAATTTTGTTGTTACTCTAACTTTCTAAAAACAATCCTTAACAGAATTGCAAACAACTCAGTTCACCGCCACAGCATATCGAGGATTGTGTGGCCAACAACAAACTTTTCAGGAGAACAAAGTCTGACTAGCCGTTGATGGAGAAGACAATTTTGAAAGCAATTTGGTTCAAGAAAACTTGCTCAATTGGAGAACGGAAAAATTCAGCGATCAATTTGATTTTAAGCAGTCGGCGAGTTGGAATGCGGTATGCGGCCGATCACCATCACGCCAATTTAACAAAGCATGGGTCCGGATCAGCTGAGATGCGAATCACCAGGAGGAATTAAACAAACTAAAAAGGGCAGAATTTGGTAAAGACGCGGGTAATAAACCAAATTAATAAAAATCAATTAAATAAAGGTAAATCGCGCAGTAGCGTTCAGTATTTTCCGGCTCTAAAACCTCCCCTCGGTTCCTAGGCCATTACAAACAAAAAGATTCCATTATCGTGCCTGCGTGTTCCACTAAATCTATGTCGTGCGTTGGAAAGAGAACGCACAGGAAAACATTACCACTTTCAGATCCAGTACACCATCCTTTGCCTCTTGCAATAAACTCACGAATTTCGACGTAAGAAGTCCCAGTGACTTCTCGTGCCGACTCGGAGTGCCAGGGGAGTTGTAGTCCGTTAGCGTAGCCATTTTCCCGCAACTGGTCGACATGCAGAAAGATGGGGCCCGTGATGTCACCATGTCCAATTTCTACAACCCTGATTGGTCCAAAATTGTTTGAATCTTGTAACCTCCCTCCGAGGCTGGAAAAAATTTCCCATCTGGCATTGCGAAGATCATTGGCGGGAACCGAGGTAGCAAATGGCGGGAAACGAGGTAGCTACGAGTATCAAAAGAAGTACAACTAGAAGGAAAATATATTTGTCGATTTCTTATTGTGACTTTTAAAAAAATGGCAATTTCAACAGTTGAGAAACTCATTAATAATGATACTTTTGGCGTGGTTTGGCGTTTCAACGGGATTCAACGGCTACCATGAAGCAAGGCATGACAAAAAAATTCACAAGGAAAGACTTTCATAGAGGCATCTTTCTTTAAAGCTGAGAAAACTGCATAAATCCCAACTAGAACTTAACCATTTTGCAATCGTAATCATCACATGCCACACAGTATCAGACCCAACCAATTTGGGGTTTTCCTCCTTTAAAGCAAAATCAATGTTATGAAATATCTAGCCACAAGCTTAGCTACCTTTCCCTACGGGATACCAAACTGGTGACCTACGCAAAAATTCCCTTCTGGTGTCCTTTTTTAGGAGAAGACGATTCATGAAATTGAGGCTAGCATTTATGGTCACTCATCCAAGCTAAAGATCACTCTTATAAAAATCCATTTAAATACATAAATTCGTGACAACAAGTTTTAGAGGGAGCAAATAGGAAAAAAGTAGTAACAAGTTTAGCTAGTAGCAGAAAGGTTGTTTTACAATTGAAAAATTCAACAACAAAACTTAGATTGACAAACAGCTATTAAACACTATCATTAATCTAGACGTAGCAATAAACTTAATAGAGAGGGGTTAATTGATAGAACATCCAGGCATCATGATATAAGCAATTTCTTTGTTTTTTTCTTTAAATTAGTATAAAATTGCATGAAAAGAGGTGCGAGCTTGTCAGCTATGCATAACTTTCATTTTTATCGCAAATCTCTGTGGCTCTTGGTAGACACTTAATGTATGTTTGAAGGGTTTGAAAACATTGCTTGCTAAACAGTACAGGCAGAAACTGTAGTAACGGGTGAACAATTAAGAAAAGCTACCTGATGCAATCTTTAGAATTGACAAAAAATGGAAATTAATGTGTCTCCTAAACATATTTGAGAATATTTGCTGGTTATCAGTACCAGGACCTTAAAAATCCATTCCTGAAAATATTATTTTTAATTGTCTACGTATCATATGGAATGCTATTCTGTTCCATGTCTGAAACAGTTTTCTTATCTCTGCAGCATAGGAGGCAGATTGCACAGTGGGGATTCCTTTCCCAATTGAAACCATGACAGCAAAACTAATTACCACTCATTTTGTAGCAATTTGATCGCATCGAAAAAAAATTGAAAAAGGGGAAATGGGTAAAACATGCATTAATAACTAAAATGGCATGGGAGGCCAGAATTTTAACCTCCCTTTCAACAGTGCCAAAGTTTGCAGGAAAAAACAAAGAGGGAGCCTTGCGTACACTCACCCATTGAGCTAATTTGATCAATCAGAATTGAATTTACCACTTACAAAAAGTTAATTATTACTACTGCAACAATAGGGACGTTTTATAGATAAACTAAGAAAACTTTCTAGCAAATTGATGAATAGCTTCATAGAACGAAAAATAAGGGATTCCATCACAGGGGTAGGTGAATCTACATGTAGAGTATGTGGGAAAAAGTAAGCAAAAAGTAATTGGACATGAAGGAAATGCTAGACAATCATTTTCAGCTATTTCCAAGCCAACTCAAGCCAACCCAAGCCCTTTTATCGCCAGCGACAAGAGTATCACAATCAGACACGAAGAGCCAACTATAATGCCATGGTTAATTTTATTACAATATTTCTCCAAAACCCTTGCCAATTGAAAAAAGCTATTTCTCTAGGAGGAAAATGTTACCGAGATTCTGTTACGTGCGGAACTTTCTTAGTATATAGCCTGGATGCAATGTCATGAGAACAGACAAAATCTGCATTATTTTGCAAGATATGAATATCAGATAATATATCATCGGTCTTTAGTAAATTAGAAGAATTGATCACTAGAATGTACAAATGGTCAAATGCTTTCGTCTGGCTGAATTGGAGCAGACGGAGAATCCACAAAATCTTCAGCCACGGCATTGAGCATACCATTCTCCAAAAGAGTTTCTCTCGTGTCTTCAAGTGGTACTGTGTTCTTCTCTGCAACCAGCAAAGACTCTGGCTGCTCAAGATCAGATTTCTTTGCCAGCACTCTTTCTTCGCAAACCACATCATGTTCATTTGAAGGCTCTTGCGTCGCAAAATCATTTGAATGATTTAATTGCACTGCTTCCGAAAGATGACTTGGCGAAGTATCCCTCCGTGAAAATTGTTCATCATCTTTTTCATCATCATCTTCTTCATCAGAAAGAAATTCGCTACACTTTTTAATCTCGTTCATTTCCTTATCCTCTTCGAATTTCTGCCAGCTTTCCAAAGTGCCCTCGCTGTCACTTTTCACTGAGATTTGTTGAAGTCGGTCATCTTCAGAAATTTCAACATGGCGTAGAGACGACAAATCAAAATGTCGTATTGATAGCTACAAACAAAAACGTCACAAAATTACGGTTATACTGATGATGATAAATTAGCCATAAAAGAGTTCTAATAAGGGAAAAGATTATTAAAAAAGTCTTACCGTAAAATTATTTGAGTTTTAAAATGAACTAAGAATAGCAGTCAATATAGATGTTGATGGAAGGTTCGAGCATTGATTTTCTAGAGCATTGGTAAGTGGTGTTAAAAACAACTATTCGATTGAAGTCAACAGGCTTACACTGGATGAACTTGATGGGTGAAAAACCAGATTTTGCTAGGTTATCACCATTCATTTACAACAACAAAACTACTGACAATAATGGAGAAAACCCAGGAAGGAGGACTAAAAGTGAATTGGACGCCGAATAAAGAAAGCAATATTGATACAGATTGAAAATCACTCTAGGAATCCATCTGCTTTAACATGCACAAAAAGTTACGATCTAAATTTTGTTGATTCAACCCCTATTTTTAGATTGGTAAACAAAACTAAAAAAGAGAAGCATAAGATGATTACCATTTGTACTAAATGCTGATCAAACACAGGTTCACTTCTGTCAACTGTGCTAACTCGCCGTAGCTTCTTCTTTCTGCCGAAAAACAATTGATAATCGCATTAACATATACTTGCCTTTGACTACATTACGTAAACTAAAGTACAGCGCGATATTTTCTGCAATCATCCTTAATAAATTGCACTGTTTAGGTGCAAAAAATTTATCTGTTTAGTTATGATCAGAAGAAGAGGCTGTATATATGTGGCTCACCGATAAATTGGTGTAACTACGTTTAAAAAACAACAGATTGATACAAAGCAACAAACAGAAAAACAGAGCTACTTTGACAAAGCGTCAAGGGTCGTGATATGCAAAAAATTTAAACGTTGGAAGTAACAAATAAACCAGCCTAATGTTGTTACGTCAGCTCGAAAGGATCTTTCAAAAGGTACAAACTTATCAAATGTTTGAATTCCGGCAACAAGTTTCTTTAGTTTTTCCTTGTCGTTTTCCTCGTAAGCTTGAAAGAGGTTCGCAATGGTTGTCGTTCTTTGGGTTGCCATTCTTCTTTCAGCCGTGTCACTGACCTTTGTCGCTTGATCCTCAGAGAATACTTCAAAGCTAGACCCCTGGTGTTGGCCTAAGTCTGGCGGTCTACCAAAGAACTCGCCTTTTTTTAGAGAATCATCGTCGTCAAAGAGTGAGACTGAGGAGTCACGAAATGAGTTTGATCTTGAAGAAGGCTGACCTAAAGGGGAAAATTCCTTAAAACTTCCGCTCAAATTATCAACAAGTGGACAGATGAAAGCACAAACACAACTGCCTTCTAGCATTCAATGAATGACAAACGAAGTCAGATACACCTGCGTAATAATTCATTTCAAGTTACAGTAATTCAAGCCAATGGGACCCCGAGTGTACTCTCAATACCACTGAACAAATATTAACGCGATAACGTACAGGGAAAATAGAAATAATAATCCTGTCTTTCAATAGGCCCTCAATACCGACTCTGAGGCTCAGAAATCAAGAAGAGGTCATAAGCTTTCTTAAGCGTGCAATGAAGATTAGTAGCCAGTAATTGAACTTACTGAGTTGTTGTCTCTTGCTCGTAGAGCTCGCTTCGTCCGTGTCTGCATCAGCATTGCGAAGGAGGTCTATTACTTCATCGTGCTTGAATATAATAGTAAAAAGTGCTAACTTTCCATTGCAGGAAAAAAGCAATAACAATAAGAACTTTCCAAGTTCACAATAGCTTTATGACTTTGGTAGAGTCTGTTAATAATTGGCTTCTCAACATCTATGAGCTCTCGTGATATGGTGCAGGAAACAATATGAAATTCACTTGGTTCTTCATCAGCACATAGGATCACAGAGAAATATACTCAAACGATATGCTATCGTTGATAATCAGACATAATCGGATATCAGGAAGTGTTAATATCTCAAAGTATGATAGGGGAAGCAACTGGATAGGAGAGGAAGCAACTGCTAAACATACTTGGGCATATTGAAGGCAGGTCAAATTTGACTTGTTTCTTATCTTCGTCGATGCGCTATAATGCAGTAACACAATCACCAGATCTGGCCAGTTCCATCTTGAAGAAAAAAACAGAAATGTATTTGATAATGGATAATTTGATAGCAATACCGAGGAGTTGTAAAAAAATGAAAGTCTTCGCAAGAGGTCAGGCCGAAAATACCGTGAATCGTAGTCAAATAAATGAGCGTATTCCGTAGATGATAACTGATTGAAGGAGAACTACACGTAACTGATTATTCGCGCAAATAGGGGAAGCTGTAAACACGAGCATCTACTGGCTTAAGCATCTACTGTCATTGTATTCATTACCTAAAGCTTGAGCGAATGACCTCATTTACAAACTGAGTTCTTAGCAACTATTCTGAAAAGATTCTGTTTACCCTTTGCATGACTGATGAGTTATCTCAAATTTACACACACACACAAATTTGACGATTCCACAATCTCCTTTTATCAGAAAAGACTTCTAGCTTGCTACTAGTTTTGAAAAACCAGCAAAACACTTCAAATTATTAATTGCTCTTGCTCATCTGTTGAAAGAAAAACCACATTTCGCGAAGCGGTTTTAATCTTACAGTTTAAAACGCCAAAGTCTAATTTGAGGGCGTTTCCGGACAACCTGCGAAAAATGGGTTTTCCAAACGTACACCTACAATACCAACAAGAAATATGAGTGCTTTTAAGCCCACCCTTCAACCGCTATCACAACCTTTGTGGCTCGGATGACGTCAGAATGAACTTAACTATCAAACAAACTCAAAGGTAGGCATGCCTTGAATACCCACGAAAGCAAACCAACCTGGCAGACTCATGCAATGGAGTGTTTCCTCGTTTATTCATAGCATTCGCGTTGGCACCGTTCTGCGAATAAGAAGAGCATCAGCCATGCCATGTTAGCATAAAAACATGCCACATAAAACTGCACAAAATCTTTGTATTCAAAAGTGTAAGTTTCACTTGAGCACTTTTTACTTGAAGTCAAGAGTTAACGACAATCTTTGATGCTTGGACTGTTTGGATAAAGTTTCGTTAAAAAACATTTAATTGCCAACAGTAACATTGCTGTTACACTCTATCCACTACAAACTATTATGGTAAAAAATTAGTGACAAAAATACCTTGAGCAGAAGAATTGCTGGCTGCACGTGTCCATTCGTGCAACAGAAGTGCAAAGGACTATTGCCTGCGTTGTCTTTCAGATCTGGTTTGGCTCCGTGTTTGAGCAACAACGAAACGCACTAGAAGTGTATAGAAATTTCAGTTCACATTAGAGGCATCTCAAACCAGTGCCAGGAAAGACGACCTTACGCAATAAATCACAATGGTCGCGGAAGAATGCAATATGACCCAGGTTCTAGTGCGCTATGCCAAGCTTCTTTATGGATTGATTCTGACATTAGCAGATGGGGGGAACAACAAGAGTTTTGCTACTGAAACCTTCTACCTAATGTCAAACTGCCTCGCAGCTTTCAGGTTCTAACTGCCTCACAGCTTCCGCAATAGGAAACATTCCCTTCAAAACAGTCTCCTGTGCACAATGACGGTTAGTAATCTTGTGTCCGCCCTGCTTTTCATGTGTGATCTTTAGAACACTTGTTGCCCGACTTTCCGATAAGACGATGCAAAGTGGGTCAATACTGTAGAACACAAACCTCAAAGTGATTGTACTGGCAAGCTAGGTGCAACGGGGTCTTTAAGTTAACTTTGGTGCGACAGTTCGGCAAAGCTCCTCCGCGCTTGAGCAGCAACGCGACAATGCGATCGTACCCATGTATGGAGGCTATGTGCAAACACGTGACCCCATCTTCGTTGGTCATGTTTACAGTCTGGTTCAAAAAATAGTTGATTGGATTCTGCGAAAAGACATTTCACTTAGGGCATCTAATTAAAGGGTTAAAGATACAAAGAATTAAAATTTCATGCGATGAATCATTTTTAGGTAGGAATATCCCAGTTGTTCTGTATTAGTTCAACTCACAACAGATTCTTTAAAAGGTAAGAAACGAGGCTGATTTTTCGGTGAATATAAATCTTTGAGATGTTGAAATTTCCAAGAATTGCTCATTAAAAAGGACAAGGGAAACAGTGTATGTCAACAGATATTTGAAGAACAAAATTCGGGCTTACCTTGTTCGATCCAACGCAGTTGCTGCACTGACAAAGAGGATGGCAAAGCCCTGCTGTGGGTGTTCCAAAGTCCGTTAAATCAGCATCCTCCTCGCCATCTTGAATTTCAAGCTTGAGCTTCACCTGGAAAAAAACATACAATATCATTCATAAAGGGCTTGACAAATGAGAATTTATTGTCTGCAGTATATTCCTTAAAAAGCTCTTTCCGGGCTTTGCATTTTACTTACGTTCTTTTATCTAGTGGTGCGGAATCCTTCACCTAAACCATTCTAGAATAATTCCCAATAAGTACTAAAAAACAGTCCAAAATTCGAAAAGCTTAAGAAAAGCTTATAATTTGACAAAGGAACTAGGAAAATTCAACGGAAAAGCATTTAGGCCATAAAAAAGGTTCTTAATCAGCCAAGAGTAATCATAGTCGTAGAGAAATCGTGATTGAGGTTTACTTAAAGGAAACAAATCAGTTGCTTGTTCATAATGTGATCTAATATGACAATAATCAAATCAAAATCGGAACCAAAACTCAGTCCAAACAAGAGAGGTGATCGATCTTATGATCTGCAATCGAAAAAGTGATTGCGAAATAAATCACTGAAACACGCTCCTGAATCGAGGCATTAGACAAGGACCTGACACAGTTTCATAAATCTTCGAATCACTGCACAGGAAATAAAGGCGATGCTAAATGTTCTGGAAATACCAACATTATAATGTGTATTTCATTTCCTGTTAAAAAAAACAGCGTGTGACACCAACAGGTCCCATTTCATTGAGCGACGAAATAGCTTACTGTTTTCCGGTATACTGAAGCAAAATATAAAACAATTACCATTTCCAGATCACCATCAGCAACAACTTTCAACAGCCCATCAAACTTTGAATAATAGAGAAATACAAAATATAAGCCAAGATATCCATGCAATACGTGACTAAATTGACTTGATGCGTGACTGGAGAATCAGATAGGAACATGTCAAGAAAACAGTGTGTCAAAGCATGACAAAGAAAAATCAACAATAACAGACGTCTGCTTAGGGTCCTTGTGTTTTACTCCAGAGTATATAGTCTTCTTTTGATATTTTCTTGATAACTAAGTTTGATCCACGAAGGATATTCCAAGCCATTCTTATTCTTAAAACATCTTTTTGGGGCTCAAAATATGAGGCAGTGACCTAAGAGCAGAGAGTGAAAGTGTTTGAAATTCTGGCCCTACCGCTTTCAGTCTTCTCTTTGTTTTTGGTGAGCCAACGGGGGACTTCGGACTTGGGACAACTTCACCAGCAAATGAACTGCTGTTAATATCTGAGGACTAATCGAAATCAAATAATTGTACCTGAGAGCAAGAAGCTCCGTTAAATACTTTAGAAATTTATAAAATTCGTTAGTGTCAATAAACACACATCTATAAAAGTCAACTTTCAATAGCTTACTTTTTGAAAACTAAAAATATTTTCCAGAATATAAATAAAATAGCAGTTGGCAGAGATTGGGAAAGGTAATAGACGTGGATTTAACATAGACTGTAAGGGCGTGCAGAGAGCAAGCTGAAAGAACAGAGACGAAAAAGAAAAACGCCAACCATGTGATAGATGACACATAGAATCGAGATGCTTGTGCAACAGTTGAGAGTAGAGATCAAAACAGAGAAGGACGGAGGTTATTGTTGTCGGGAATCTGCCTCTAACAAGAGCACAACTACTTGATTAAATGAATAACATTTTCTACCATTGTTTCGGCTATACGTGCATTACAGAAAGCGGGTTGGAGCTTTTGTTAAACTTGCCAGGAAAAAGATATTAATAATGTTGCTTTAAGTGAAACAGAAGATCTTGGGTCATTATAAAAATTGGCAAGCCAGAAAGACACAACAATTCATTAACAATCCTTCAATCGTTTCACTCATTTTCTCCGCCATACTTTGCCTGAATAAAATACAAGGAAGTCAATGCTAACCTCATTTGGCTGAACATATATATAGTTTTGCTCTTGGGGTTCATCTTTGGTTGCTTGAACCAAAATTTCTTGGATCTAAGACAAAATCATTTCAATTCAAAGATAATTTTTGCTTGCATCCCAACAACTATTCCTACAAAGAGTGCAAACCTCGGGACGCCATAAATATTCCATTATTTTAATTTGGATAATCTGAGCTGATGTTATCATTAGAAAGCATCTGCTGATACAAAAGTTGATTTCAATTGTTTCATCATGACATGAAGAGTTCTGTTGTTTAAACTTGATAAATTAAATCTAAACGTAAGGCTCAAATTAACATGAGTTGGCTTTAACAAACTCCCGCTAAATATTAGGGTAAAAATAAACACCGTGCTATATATCTAAAATTGGCCCAAATTTGCCAATTCCAAAATATATTTCGCGCTGTCGTTACTTTGCTTTCTGACAGTACATTAATAAAAGCCACCTTAGGATTGGCAGCACACTGAACAGGCGTCTCCTTCTGGTTATTTCTGGCTTCCACCGAGGCACCATTTTCAAGTAGGATTTCCACGAGGTTACCTAGGGACCAAACCAAGGGTACATAGATAATCAAAGCAGTCCAAACGTGGACAAGAAGAAGGAGAAGAAATATTATGTGTGCTAGTGTTAATAATAAGAGGAATAGAGTGACTTACTAAATCCCCATCGTGACGCAATGTGCAATGGTGTATCTCCATGGTCATTTGCTGCGTTCAGTTTCAGCGATATGTTATATTGTACAGACACAAGGGCTAACGCCTCCACAACCTGAAACAGATCGAGTAGCATCGAATGACTCAATGTCACAAGCATGCCTCTAAATTACGCGTAGCCGTGTGCCACAAAAATATACCGTCAACTGGCAGACCGAAGAACATATCGTCGAAATATAGAGCTTATGAAGAAACATTCCATCTTTCATTTAAGCCGGCATTTAGATGAGCAGTGCGCAAGTAATGAACCGAAGAGCCTTGAAAGCGATGACACTTTGAAGAAAGGCTAATGACTGAGGAGAGAAATGCAAGCAATGAGACAGCACTTGCCTTATCGTGGCCATTTGTAGCAGCCAAATGAATCGGAGTATTTCCATCATTGTCAGCAGCAGAGACATTACCGTTGTAGTGAGTCAGCATAATCTGAAAATGACCCAAGATTAACACTTAAAAACAACCTGTAAATCAAAATGGTATGAAGACTAATAAATTAAGGCTCCAGTGAATAAACAACAAAACACATCAAATTTAGGCAGAAAAACAGGTCTTGGTATAAAGTAAAAGAATTTTCCAGGGAGTGCATAACTATTCAAGAGCTCCTTTACTTTATCGTTGACTTTGATTTTTACAATCCTGATTTTTACGATCCTGATTTTTACGATCCTGATTTTTACGGGAGGCTCTTATACAGTAACAGAGGCCCGTGTACTGTAAGGGAGGCTCGTGTACTGTAAGGGAGGCTCATGTACACTTAGGAAGCTCATGTGATGTAGAGAGAGGTTCTTGTACTGTAAGGGAAGCTCTTGTGCCGTGAAGGAGGACTGTAAGGTTGGATCTTTAGATGGACGACACATGCAAACCACAACCCTTTTCTTAAGAAACAGTCTTCGAAACAAGGTAAAATGGTTAGGTAGATGAAAAACATGTCAATTATCAATGATTCATGTCAAGGTAGTCCAGAGCGCTTGTCGCACTGTGATAATTTTGGAGAGCCAAGGTGCAATCTTAGTGGCATTATGAATGATGCAATCAAACACTGAAGGCAATCTAGTATGCAACCATCAACCTTTAGCAATGATTGCACACAATAAGAACATTGCTTTTGCAATACCAAAAGCGTAATGACGTTTAAATGGCAACAAATCAACAACGAGTATATTTTTAGAAATGAATTCTTAAAGCCGGTCTATTGACTTAATATTTGTCACAATTTATAGCAATGGGCAATTTGCTATGCCAAATAGTGTCAAACACTAGAAGGCAATATTATTGAAACTCACAGCTGCTTTCTTGTGACCCCTCAAACAAGCCAAATGGAGTGGGGTGCTGCCATGGTAATTGGTGGCATTAATGACTGCACCGAGCTTAATGAGCTCAAACAGCAATTTCTCTTGGTCTGTGGCAAAAAAAACGTGTTAGCAGATGATTGGAAGAAATTAGGGAGGGAGAACATGAAAAAGCCGCATTCTGGTTTTCTGATCATTAGCATACTTGTCCTCATAATTTTGTGCATGGAATCAGGCCAACAGGATCATCCTTTGTTTCTTTCAAGAGAAATTTCAGAAAAATTTAAAAGAGCAGCAACATGGCAATGGGTGCAGACAAACGTAGCAACCCAAATGAAATCCGGTAGAAACATGTTTCCCATTCCCGCTTTAAAGAAAGTAAGATCAAGCAAGCGGTGGTGAATTATGACGTCGATCTAGAAATGAAGTTGTGGTTCATTGGTTCTGGTCAATCAGCATTAAGTTGAGTTATGGGGAATTATTACAGATAAAAGTAAGCTTCACTAAACAATAAATGCGAATTAGATACATACCGAATTCAGCTGCAGGGTGCAGAACAGTGGAGCCCATGTCGTCTCTCGAGAATACGGTGACAGCCATCGGATCGCTCCTTTTGCTGGAAGCGAAGCAGATGAGGATACAGCACTGTGTCACTGTGGCAAAGCACAAGGGCAAAGGATGCAATAATCTAACAAGCTGTTCTTGCTGGTTACCCAACTATAACCTAATCTGGCTACTACCAACATTCAAATAAGTGGCACCGATCCGCTCAAAAGAAACTGCATCTTGATCCAAAATTAAATGTCACAGATGTGAGTGGTAATCAATGGAGCAGTGAAGAGGGAATAAAACTTCATTAACATATTTCAGAGTGTCGGCATTGGCGTTTTCATTGAAGAACAGGTTAGGTTGGAAATGGTTTTTTTTGTCAAATTTAATAAAATAATTGCAACATTGTTCAAATTACCGATCTATGGGTAAACATCAGCGTATTATCTATTCAGTATGTTGCACATAAATAATACTCAGTCAGCTAGGCTCAATATATTTAAGAAAAAAATGAACGAGAGGTCTGAAACAGCTTTTTGGCACTGCAAGCGATCAATTTTGACGGTAAGGAAACGTTCACAGCTTTCCAGCAATCTAGTCTATCGCAAGCATCAACATGTACAATTTTTGCAGCAGGTAGGAAAGTCGCATTATAGTCTATCGCAAGCACAAACACGTACAAAAATATTGCAGGATCACTTGAATTCGGGTAAAATGGAGCGTGATCCATGACAATATTTGTAATGAAACAAAAAGCTGCAGGTTTTGTTGTACGTAAAGCAATAGGTGGTTGAAGTTTCGATTTGCACGAAGGACTTTCAGTAGAAAGAGGTCTACAGCAATAATTATCAAATGACAGCTTACCTGGCAGCTAATATCTCACAAGAGTCGCAAGAACACAGGGGATGGCACAGTTGCTCGTTTAATGGCTTACTTGCAGCAGTCCCTTTACGAAGCATCCTTAGCACAGTATCAACATTGCCTTTCCTTATTTCCTAAAAGGTCAGATAAAAATGAAATCGGATGTAATGGAATGCTTATGACACGAAACTACGCGAAGCAAATTAAGGGATGAAAATATTGATGGGACACCAAGTAATGTGCAAACAAATTTAGAAATAAAGAAGATAACAAGGTTTGCACGAAACAACAAAGAAGCGCTTGAAGTGGCACTGAAAAGCATAGGAGACGGAACCATTAATTTTAAGATGTTAATTAACGATTATGGTGTCAACTCTCAACAGCTGGTCATAATATAGGAGGAAAAACAGCTTCGCTGTTTCTCGAAAGGGGGAATTTCTAGCCATTAAACTGTACTCAGAGGTGGAAAAAAAATTCTTACGTCTGGGAACCAAAGTATCTGCCTGAAAACTTTTTGCAAGATTTTGGGGGTACACAGAATTTGTGTTTTTGCTTAAATTGAAAGTCTTGCTGTCTTGAACGACTTCTATACTCAAACATGTTTTGGCTTAAAAACATTATTGGAACCACAACATAGATGTTCATGACAAAATGACAAACCCATTTCTTTGCTGATCTTCCTCAGGAAAAAATTAAAGGAGGGGACATGGATGGAGACCTGTGAAAGTAGATTCCAGTCCCTCTAATAATGTCAGTCTGAATCATTGTTTGCCTCAAAAGCTCAGCTGCCATAAAAATTTTGATGGTGAGTGGTTGAGGTTTCTGTGAGATGGTGAGTGTAAATAATGTACACAATGAATTTCTTCCACTAGAATAAGACTATGCACTTGCCACGTTCTACTTGCAAGCACAGAGTTAGGTGCTCACATGCAAATTGAAATAATATTTTCTGCCAATTTGATATATATCATGAGATTCTGGTATTTACTCAAATACTTCAAAACATTTTTTGTAAAACTTTCTGCTAAAATTTCCAGGTTCCGATACTTTTTCCACCTCTGATTGTACTACTGAAAATGTGTCAAAAATTGTCATAATTCTATTGTCTAGATTACATTCAAATGGCTATCACATTCATGTAATGAATCTATGAATGAAAAATATATAGTTACACGACTCCAACGCATGAAACACTATTTCTTGAAATAAATTAGTTTTATCGTCAAATCTTATGATATCTTCAGCGAGCTCAATAAGTTTGTTGCAGGAGCCATGCTTTCCCGAACAAGCATCTAGACTTGAAACCGAACAGGAAAAAAATATAAAAGCATAAGGAAAAAATGTAACGGGAAAAACTTTGATCGAAAGTCGAGAGTCGATAGTCGAGCACTTCAAACCTTAAAAGTTTCGATTCACATGATCCATTTTCTTGCGATCCACGTAATTAAATCTCTTTTAAAAGGGTAGCGTATTTGAGGTTGAATGAAAACAGAATAGATGCTTTGAAACCTACTCCACGCTGGTATCAATACGCTCTTCCCAACAAATTTAAATGACACAAAAGAATAATCTTTAGGCAAAGAGAAAGTTTATAAAAAGAGGAATGTAGGATAGAGCGCACAGAAGTGAGATGTTGCTTACCTCAAAAAGAACTTCGACGGGGGAAGGCCCCTGAGGTTTGTCGGTGCTGTCCATTCTTTGAAACAATATTGCCAAGGAACTTTGTCGCTGGAAAGATGGTGTATTGCAACAGGGTAAAAAATTTGATAGTAGCTGACGACAAAGTCTAATGGAAGAAATACACCATGCAATCGATTAAGTTTGGTTGAGCGGAGAGAAAACAGCGAATAAATTTTCAATACACCCAAGTACAATTGTAGGTAAAAGGCCAGCAAATCAGAGGCCCAGCAAATATTCACAAAGGCTGCACATCTTTAAACAATGTTGCTTTAGTCATTTTCTAGAAATGTTACTTGCAGTTGGCAAATTTAAAAAGCAGAACTTGACTGTAGTTTTCTGGTCCAGAAGGTAAATTAAACCTGAAGGTTTTCTTTCTACGGACCCAATACCCATACAGCTTTGGAACATACAATATTGTAACAAGCTGTACCGTCTACAATGCATGGATTGGGTCTACAGTAAATTCGTTGCATGCCACATTATATCTTTGTCGAAATGCTTAGAGATCGGTCTGGGTGGGCATCTTTAGGAACCTCAGCTTTGATGAGCCCCACAGCAAATGAATACAACAAAGCCAGTGTGACAAAAACAGCTTTAACAGAAACATAAGGCCACAGATTTCGCCTAACCTGAGCATGGCTAAGGCCAATCAAGTGGTTGAGCTTTCCACTTCTCACATACTCAGTTGCAGCTTCTGTTGAGGATAAATAGAATCTGCAAGAGAAACATAAGAAAGCATTAAGCACCAAGTAAACACCAACGCAGGGGAAGTCTGCCGATATCTTTTAAAAAATTCATTGAAATAGCAATGATTCACTTCCAAAGAAGGTGTAAGGGAAGTTTAAGGCATGCACAAAAACAAGCAGCATTTAAGCAGGTATGAAAGAAGCAATTATTCAATTGAAGTTTCTTTCATTTTCGATAAAGGGATCCAACCCTTAAGTGGATGAGTTGTTTAATGTTTAAAGGTGAAGCAATACACGAATATCTGTTGTTTATCAGGGTGATATAACAGGACTACCCCCGTCCTGACAGCCATCAAAGACTGGATCTCTTGTTGTACCTAGAATCCAGGTCAGTCATAAACAACCTACTTTCGCAATAAGCACTTTATCACCCTATTATGCTAATGCCAAATCTTTAAAAATCGCATTGATAAATATCCTTTTAGCATCCAAAAAACAATTGTTTCCAACAGATAGTTGCCTAGCTTGAAAAATTAATCATCCTGACAGACATATTTAGGTAATTGATGATGCAGACGATAAGCTGATGTCGAATATCAGTTGTGACCTCATAAATGGTCTAGTATGGTCGATATCAAATTCAGTGGCGCTCTTCTGCAAAATTAGGTTATGCTTTCAAAAGAATGATTACGTCTTTATTAGAAAGGAGGAGGATTTGTTTTTACAACCAAGTTGACCTGAGAAATTAAGGCAGTCGCGATCATTTCAGTATTTATAATACAAATTCATACTCACTGGAACTCTGAATGCTTTGATTTTGAGAAATGAAAATTGTACATGTATGTTAGATTCGCCAGCCTGCATAATGAAAACAAAAAGCAAATATTTATGAAAAAATATGGGTTAATCGCATAAACGCAAAAACATCAACATCTAAAGCTTTGTAAAAATTCTTTGTAGACAAAACGTCGTGTGTTGCAAAGCGTTTTGCACGGCTTGATAATAGCAAAATTTATATTACAAAAAGGGTCACTGCCAAAGTATCTCAATCCATTTATTTCATGACAAATCTTACAGGCAGACTGGACAGCTTAGTGATTAAATCAAGTGTTTCGATTCTATTCGACATTTCTATGGTAGAAGACACGGGTAAAACAAGATAAGTCTATTAGTTTGTAAAGGAGATGAGAGGGTTTTAGCAGCTAAAGGCACTCAGCAAAGAAGATTACCAGTTCGGAATTTCTGATTTGACAACCAGAAAAACAAGCACAGGAAGCAAATCATCGGCAGTTATAGCATCGGATCGGTCTGAAATAAAAAGAAAAACAAAGGGGTTTTCAATTAAAAACCAACAAGGAGCAGTAAAATGAGAAGAAATGGAGCATGCTTAATAAGCTTGAGAGATTTGACTCGACTTTGAATATCTTTTTACATGAATGATGTTCGTATAACAGAAGCTTATCAACACATTCATACCCACTAATTGTCTAGCAAAGCCAAAGGGTCATTACAAAGATTTTCTGTGCAAATTATGCAAAGAACTCTCCAACATCAAACCAAGAGGGCCAATAGTAAAAACGGGGCTCCAGGTGTCTTAAAAGCAGAGTCGAAAAATGAACTGTGGTTGGTGTGAGCTTTAGAAAAAGACCCACCTTTCACTTCTGACACAGACATCACGGTCAATTTCAAAACATAAAGCTTTTCCAGTGGGGTTTCGAACTGTGGAACAAGAAAATCCGGGCATAACTATCTTTATTGAAACAACACGACAAAAACACGGCACAAAAACAAGACGTTTCTGTAGCTTTGTCAATTTCAAATGAAACAAGGCTTCTTCATAAAAAAGCTAAAAATCATCACTTTGTCAAACCTATCCATCTGATTCAAAGAAAAAAGCCAGTGTGCCACCAACTAAGGCTTACAGACAATAACTTAATACAATAAAGATGAGTAAAAAAAATTAAAAATCACTTTCTAGAGTGAAATCAAAGATTCTAATTAATGTCCTTATCGCCATAGCCTTGCCTTGTTTCGGTATATAATTAGTTGCAAAATACTTACCCTGTTTAGGTTGGAGAGAATCTTTTTAGCCCTTGGTATATTCTTACTAAAGAAAAAAGCAAATGATTTCAAAAAGGTGACATGGATATTAGGTAACTAGGCAGCGAGGACAGTGTCAATTTAGCAAAGAAAATGCATTTTCGGCCAAAAAATGAATCGTTTTGTGATTCTATATTGTCATTCACTGTCTACAGTCTACATTGTGAATTTGGGTGGGGGTTGGAGCTGGGAAAATAATCGGCTGCGGAGGCACATGTCTTTTAAAAAATTATTCAAAAGAAACGTATATGAAAGGGCACAAACATTGAGCCACGATTTTGGCAGCTCGGCACTTTGTAGTTTGTTTTACTTCGCTTTGGGTCATAAAGCCAATGTTAAACAGCGTTTCCTTACAAATATTTTGCTTGAATGACTTCATAAAGCACTCTCAGAAACTGAATAGAATGTTTCCATAACTTTTAACTTACAAAAATAGAAGAATTAATTGACAAAATAAATACTTACCAAAGCTGGGGCTTGATGCCTAGGTCTTTGACCTGAAGATCGGCTAAGTTTCTTGTGATCTTATTCAGCTCAGCATCCTTCAAGAAAACAGCTTTCAGTAAAATTTCTTGAGGGGTAATCACAAATTACGTTCAAGCAATTAGAACTTGCTTTTTACCACATTTGCACGCTCAGAAAATGACGTGGTCATCGTATAGATAATTTAAAATAATGCATAGTCTAACAATCTATTGCTTCATTATCGAAAGATGTTTTAATAATGACGAAAAGAAGAACATGGATTACTACAGTCTAACAATCTATTGCTTCATTATCGAAAGATGTTTTAATAATGACGAAAAGAAGAACATGGATTACCTCATTTGCAAGGAAAGAGCAGAGGCCTTTAAATACGCGCTTGTACAATCCAGCCATGACATACGACTGTAAAAAAAGATAAATAGCATCAAAAGACCAAATTTGCAATCAAAATGCTAAGGAACGTTTCTGCCAACATCAAATGGACCTTTTGCAGGAGTTATCAGTACGTTTACGAAAGCTCTTTCTACATAAGAAAAAGCGATTCTTCTGTATTGATGCCTTTAAAAAGGAATATATGGGGCACTTTTAGATGTATGAGATAAATACGACAACAAAGTTTGCATGATACCTCTATAGCTACTTTTAGATTGTCCATGAATGCCTTGCTGCCATCAGCTGGTCTCCTCTACAAGAAAATTATGAATTGGCACGGTGTCATTATGCAGTGTTAATGGACTTAAAGCACGTATTCACTATAAATTTGAAAACTTCTTTCTTATAAGACATGTGGCTTAGGCTCTTGCCCTTGCCAAAATTGTTCGCCTGAAGTTAAATCAAGACACAACCAAATACAACAGAAATACTAACATGATTGCCTATTAATCAAATTCAGGAGAAACGCATATTATCTTAAGGCCATCCTGAGTTCCTTTTCATTAAGTAAAGTGCCATATGACTTTTCATTAAGTAAAGTACCACATGACTTCGATTCAATTCATTCAATCTTTTCCTAGTCCGCGGCTTCCTTGTTTTCTCGAATGGTTTTACAACAATTTACTTTTCGATTCCTTGCGAGTTATCCTAAATCTTGGTTCCTTGGGAAATTGCTCCATATAATCTGTCAAATCTGCATTTATACTCGATCAAAGAACGTGGGACACATAAATGTAGACTGACAAATAGTACGTTATGATTTTTGGTAATCAACCAGTGTTCCACTTACAAAAGCGTGAATAAAAGAGCGACTTACAAAATGGGGTTCTTTGAGTACAGTTTGCATTGCTCTTGTAAATACTGCATTTGCTGCATCCTGTAATTGCACACTATCTGTTTTTTACATACATATATAAACAAAATCAGGAATTACAAGCAACTTCTCCTTAAACTTTTGCCACAACATATTCATACCCCTTCATTTCTATAACAGCGTCAATCTTTTCCGCTATCATTTTTTGAGTGGCATATCTGGTATATGAAAAATCTAAATACATCACATCCCAACACTTTTCCTTGAGAGACCTATCCATTTCTCACTTCTCTAAAACAGGTGCTAGTGAAAGTTGCCAAAAGGTCATTGAAGACGTGTATTAAGCAGCTTCAAAAATGTGCTTTGCTTCATTTTGCGTGCTAGTAACCCTTCCATTCTCTACAAAAACAATTCACTGTAAAACATGCTAAAGAACTCAATGATCATGCGAAAGAATCAAATTATGACCATGGTGAATACTAACAAATATCTTGTCAGTCTTCCTAAATAAAAGAAGATGCTTTGATGTATTGGAATTCATGATAACATTCATAGAAGCTGCATACCATAGCATGTCTTATGGACTCAGTTTCCAACCTTCTATATGTGGTGTTGAAAAGATCTACAACTTCATCAATTTTCTTTTGGCTCCTTTTACTTCCTGCAAATAAATTAGAAACACATGAAGAATTGATAACAAAAAACAACACCTAATATATCTCAAAAAGGTAAACAAATTGAACAACCTATATTAACTAATATATGAAAAATTAATGCATTGTGTATCATAAATAAAAAAATGTAATCATGAACATTTAAAAATGGAAAACATTTTTTATAATTCAAAAATTCTTTAGAAATAGTATGTAATGTTCTATAAACTTTATACACTCATTTTTGCCAACATTGTAGTCATATATACTCTAGATTAGGCTGAAGCTTCTAAATAATGCTAGACAAAGAATGAAAACTGAAAACTGAAACAAAGAAAGGTGCAAGAAGATATTAATCTTTAAAACAATGTAAAATAAATTCTTTTAGAAGCTTCTGACTAAAATATCAGCCTAGCAATACAATACATCCATTTAACAATAGCTTTCTCAAATTGGATATGCTAGAAAAATTGAAAATGTGTAGCAGTACCTCCTCCACTCCAAAGAAATTCAATGCAGTTTTGAAGGGTTTCAAGATTCTGAAGCACAGGCACCTCAACTCTGAAAACTAGAAATTTAGAAAAGCATGACAATTTCTAAAAATTTATATGGCAATTCACATAAAAGAAAACAGAAATAACCAATGCACAAGAAAAATCAAAGCTATAGATCTTTAGGAGTATAGTTTTTCCTTTTACTCATAGAAGTATTTTCATTTCAAAATTTCAACACTTAATGACCGTTGTACATATATGACAAAAAACAACAAACCTTCTCCATCCAATGGCTCATCAATGCAAAGAATATGATAGCTTTCTTCTTTTGGATTAAAGAATGTCTCTTCAAAGAGGATTGCTACCTAAAAGAACAGATATCTTTCCAGCCACCCTCTCTTTACAATACTGCATTGATTAATTTCAACTTATTACTTATAAAGCAAAGTACAACAGTAAAACATGACTTGATCATAAGGATCATTTATAAATACTCTTATACCATGGACTGGTAGCTTAAGCACTAGGGAGAAAGACTGGCTGCAACTAATTACAAAATAAAATAGGCAAATAAAAATTCTTGGTTGGATAAAAAGGTTTTTTGAGAGCTTACGTTTAAAAAAAATTGATAAATAACCTGCAGCTTTAGTTTTTCTTGAAGCCACACAAGCTAAAGACAGCCAATTTATAACCTGATCTCTGATGTCACTCCCATGTGTACAAGGTGCATTTTATTGCATAAGCCATTGTCAGCTTGACCAAAATAACTAAACCTTTTGAACTACAAAAATTTCAAGAAGTGCAATTAGCCAGCCAGTGGTACTCACTGTTTTTACTTCAGAAAAGCCTTTCACTGTTACAATACAATCACCACCATTGACATGCACTTCCTGAAAATCAAATTTTTGTAATATGTAAAACTTTAAAGAGCTGTAAAAGGGCTTTCACATTCAGAAATTGACGCGCGTGACAAAAACGTGTGTGATCAGTGTAGGGCGCGCGATTCCAATTTATTTGATAACACAAAATAATGTAGCTTTTTTAATCGGAAACGCTTTATTTTAAATGAACAAAATACATTGATTATTAAACATGTTCAAGTTCTGCCACAAAAAGGCTAAGTGTCTCGAATCTGTCATCGCTCTCTGACTCTCATGGATTGTCCGTTGATGAAGCTTCGACTTCTTTATGATTTTTGATACTTTCTTGGATGTTTGTTTTCATTCTTCGTTTTGTCTTCAAATATATATCCACATCTCTCTCGATGATTTTTCCTTTTCATCAATGAGAATCATTGCCATAAACGATCAAGTTATCGTTAAGAGTAATGTGAGAGATAGAAAGGCGTTTATTTGAAAGTATATTGCTGACAGAGCTAAATTTTCTTTCGAACTTTGAGTTTGAGCAAGAAATTGACAGAACAAGCCTTGCCATTTTGCATAAGTTTTGAAATTCATGACGGCGATTTGTTAGGACAGACTTCCATTAAGTTTTTGCAATAGGGAACTTTGGAAAGTAGCTTCGCACATAGTTCTTGAACCTCTTCCATTCTTGCAAATCAATGCGAGTCTTTCTCGATGGGATCTGCAAATTTTAGCAATGGAACACAAACATTGTCAGCAGCTGAAAATCGCTCTATACAAGAGAAATATTTATCACTGGCAGCACCATTGATCGCTCGCAACTGACAGGTTGGGCACATCATGCCTGCGTGCGCCCCCCCCACCGAAAACCCTTCTGTAAACATGATTCCTAGGACTGGAACATCTTCTATTTCAATCCCTTAAAATCATGGAAGATTAGTGAATTAAAGTCTAGCATTATGTTACATTATTGTACAGTATTTGTAATATTTTTCAGGCAATGCTGGGAATAAAGTGGTAGGAGTGCAATGAATCACACTCCTTGTAGTGCCGAAGTATGCATTGGTGTGCAATTGCACCAAAGTACTTAACAGTAAGGCTTGTTAGCTCTGTGCACACATAGTCATGTAAACAATCAGTCTGGAAAACAGAACCTTCAGTCCCTCTTATGAAAGAAATGCAGGCGTTAATCCCTTCTTTGAACTTCATCACAGAAATCCCTATTCTTCGTAGACAGGGATTCGCAAAGCAAAGCACATAAAGCAAACACATTTTTATTGGTGTTCGGGAGGAAGAATCAAGTTCATGGGATGTAACAGCCAATTTACAAACTAGCCAAAGGACAAAGTGATCTAGGAGCTTGATCAAGCACCTAACTTAATGGAGGAGCTAGATTAACTATCACCTAGTTTTTGTTCATTCAGGTTCTGTTCTCCTTGGTCATTCAAATAATTCTAGGCCATCTCTTTCTCATACAATAGAATGAGTGCAAATGCTAGAAAATAGATGTTTATCTTTTTCAATAAAATTAGTATTATTTCAAGCATTTTTCCAATCTTGACATCAACTAACCTTTTCATTTTGAGTCTGGTAAAGATTATCCTCATGCCCCTCAGCTGGTTTCAGTACATGGGTTTCAAAATGCTGATTTACATGATGACTTCTGTTGGTTGTTCCTTTTCTAGGTATACATATCTAAAATATGTGTGAGATTTGGTGTGATACAGGTATGTAGTGTAGTAGTGCATTGCAAGTTTACTAAAACAAAAATGAATTTCTATCCCCCATTAAGAAAGTATGGAAGGTTCACCAAAGATTTCCTTTATGAATTATCTATGCATACTTGAAGAAGTGCTTGTGTCCTGGTCGGGAGGGCGTTATAAAATATATGTTCAAGTATAACACTGAGAAAGCTAAAAAAACTTTAAGCATTAGTTAGGGTACAAAAGAGGTATTAAACTACTAGCAGTTACTCAAATCTCTCAATAGCTTCAACCAGAGCATCCTGTTAGCAAAAATAAGAAATTAGAGTCGCACATCACTTTCTAGCTTCATGTCTGGGACGACACAATAAGGAGCCTTTGATCGCATACCGGAGATTTCGAGAGCCAACTTATGTTCTCCTTAAGCATTTCTTTACGTTCTACTGAACATAATTTGGAGGATTCAAATAAGCATCAATTCGGAGGAAAAGGACTCACCATCCATCTGTTTTCAGCAGCCAAATTATACAAGGCTTTGCCTTTACTTGTAAAAGCTTTGTAAAAAGGGTTTTCAGTTATGGTCTCATCGTAACCATCCATGTTGTTGCGATATCCTGTGCCCGGACACTTCAGCCCCTATTTCCTTCAGCATTATAACGGTTTTTATTGATAAGTAGAAGCTAGCTAAGAAGCATCGATTCCCATATTTTTCGCATTTTCAAAAAAACTCTCATCAAGGGTGCGGAAACGTCGCAGACAACAATCTCTTTATCGGTTGCGAAACCGATTTGTCGTCAATTTTGAATCCCCCTCGTTTTGAAATCAGATTTCTCCTCTTTGCAACGTCAGGCACAATCAGCAAATTCTATATTTCAATCAACGTGCAATGGAAGTAAATTGTGGCTAGTTACGGAGCACTGTAAATTAACAAAGGCAACTTTCATTCTTAAAATGAACATTTTTGGATAAAACAGGTAATAGAAAAGCAAAACCAAAACTGCCAGATGGCCAGCTTCAGTCGTTAAGTGCGCTACTAGTTGCACCGAACAGAAGTGATATTTGCATGTTGTTTAGAATTTTCATTCTCCTTTGCCACAGGCAGTCTGATAGGATCATTTGTGACTTAGAAAACTAAGTCACAAATACAAAAATATTGTACGAGAAGATGTATGCAGGTGTATGTAATGTAATTTTATTGCGATATAATTTTAAGTATAGCTATATATATATATATATAGCCAATAGCTTATTCAGTGTAAAGGTTATATGCAATTTGATATAGTAATATAATTAAGCAATTATAGTTTGAATAAGTATAATTTAATATTGGGATTTTATGGAACATGTAGATGTTGAAGATACCACAAGAAACAGCTCTCGCAAGGCCTTTAGCAAAGTTTTCAATTTGATGCATGGCAAGAACAATTTCAAAATTAAGCTACTTCAATACTTTTCTGCCAGTAAATTCTTATTAAAGCTCTGAATACTAATTTTGATACAATTTATCTGTATAGTGGCAATCTGTTGTAATGAAGGGTGTAAGCCCATTTTGCTGACAAGAAGTTCCATCTTAACTTAATGTTTGTTTTTAATTAAAGGTGCAAAAAATGTTGCTGAGAGTTGCTACAAATTTAAAAGGCAAAAGTCTGGCAAATACTGTAAAGAGGTTTATCTTTTCCAACACAGAATTTGATTGGTTTGGAAAACCAAGTGAAAAAATACAGAATGTGATCCTTTGTTCTGGACAAGGTTTTCAGTATGTAGGCATGTTCCAGAATCTTGAGAGGGAAAACAGATTGACTGAACCTATGATAGAAATGATGAAGACTGCCAATTCAGTTCTTGGCTATGACATTGTGCGTCTCTGCATAGAAGGACCAAAAGGAAAGCTAGATAAGACTGTCCATTGCCAACCAGCAGTTACCCTTGCAAATATAATTGGCTCTGAACTGATGAAAAAAGGAAAGCCATGGATATATGACACTGTGAGTTGTCTTCTACTTTCCTTTCATTAAATATATGCTGTGAACAAGCAATCGCAATTGCTGTCAATACCTTTGTTTTATCTTTGTCAGGATTATGTTTGCTGCCATATTTCAGTTCTTTTGAAAAACATATATCAATATGCAATACATTGACAATTTGACTATTGGTTTATCACCAACAAAGACTTTCTTTTTTACCCAGAGACCAAAGATTGCTGGTTATAGTGTTGGTGAGATTGCAGCATTGTACCTAGCTGGTTCGATAACAATAGAACATGGTTTGTAGTTATGTACTATTTGCCTTCATATACATGCAAGCTACACTTTTTATTACATAAAACATTGCCTTTGAATTACGGGTATTCTTTATTTCTCAAAGTCTGTTAAGTTCAATACTCACTCTACTTTGAAATTAAGCCCCTTCTTCCTTAATGGTTATTAGAAACCAGTCTCAAAACAATAGCAATGTATGATGAAATTTTCATTATCAGAAAACTTGTTGAAAATAAAGGAAATCTTTATATTTATCACCCTATTCAACTGTAGTGCCTCAATGTATTTTGGCTTTATTTGTCTGCACATCAAATAACAATTCATGAGACTTTTGAAGTGACTGTCATGTTTATTTTCCAGTATTTTCCATAACAAAGGCAAGAGCTGAGGCAATGCAAAGGGCTTCTGAACTGACTGCATCCTGCTTGTTTTTTATTCATGGCTTGGCCAAGGAGGACCTGCAAGAAAAATGTGAACTTATCTTTGAGAATAACAAGGACAAAAAACCCAAGTTTGATACTTTTGTAGGCATTGCCATAGATTCATATCCCAAAGGGCATGTTGTTGGTGCAACTGTTGATTGCGCAGAAGACATTTTGGATCTGGCAACTGAGAAGGTGAATTCATAAGCACTCATTTTCCATGAAGCATTAACTGGAAAAGCTGACTTACATAAAGGCAAAATGCCAGCTACTTGAAAAACTCCACTTGACAGAAGGCCCTACTTTGTAAATTGGCCTTGGTTTGGATGAAAATTGCCAATGATCCACGGTGGTTCTTTTTTCAACTTACATTATTGTCTGTTCTAGAAATCAAAACACAAACTCGAGCATATCTTCCTCAAGCCTCCAAGTTGAACACTATCCTTATTTTCCCCAATAAAAATTACTGTTAAATTGTGTTAAGAGATGTCTAGTTAATTTCGTATTTTAGTTGTTATCTTTTATCTTTTTCCAAATGCTTTTTGAAAAACAGAATGTTTAAGACTAAAAACTCTTTTGGACGGAAAAGTCTTCCTCAATAAAACATCCTTGTTTGACAACCCTTCTGACATTAATGACCTTAAGTGCTAGATGGATCTTTTATAGGTAGAGGTGACTAAGATAGCTGTAAGTGGAGCATTTCACACACCATTAATGAAGCCAGCACAAGAAATATTGCATGACACTCTGGAGAAAATTGAGATCACAATGCCCAAGTTTGACCTTTTTTCAAATGTCACTGGAGATATTTACAAATCCCCTGAGGAAATCAAGAGGTTTGTTTTATGAAAGTATAACATGCTTTTAAAAATGATCTCCCAACTGTTAAAAACTATCCCATCCCAGCTTTGTCTCTTTCGTGCAATGAAAATTTGATTTATTTATGAATTCACTGAGGTGTAGATTTGAGGCATTGACACTTATGGAAATAGGTAAACACCAAGATGTTGTATAACCATACCACCACCAAGTATCAACCATACTTTGCAACAATGACAGAAGCTGTGCTTGTCCCCAACTTTGACTACCTATAGATGGCATGACCTACCATGAGATACCTTATTACCAAAAGACGCCATCCTTAGGTTTAAAAGACTAGCAGTATTTTATAGAATCACAAAGGTTTATGACAATGATCTATCATGATATCATTTTGTTCTTAACAGCTTGCTGGTAAGACAAATAGCAGAGCCTATGCAGTGGCAAGCAATTGTGAAAAAACTTTACACCAGAGCATCCACAACACGCACATGTGAGCTTGGGGCTGGCAATCAATTAAAAGGGATGTTTGCTAAACATAACCGCAAAATTCTCAGGAAATATTTCAATTACAGTGTGTAAATACAGTATTTTTGCTTCAACTTACATTTATTCAAATTTTATATTTTCTCAGGCACCATTTGCTCAGACTCATCTGTTATTATACATTCCATAGCTGCATAAGAATGTTGGTGATTAAGAGAAAGACAAAATATTGATCAAATGTGGCTTAGAGAGGTGTAGGACATCAAACAAAATTTTTGTAACAATTTGCTTTGAAGGTGCTTTAAAGTAACAAATTAAACTTTTTCTTAACATGGTTGATGCATCATTCTTTTCACAATTGGCAATATATTTGATAATAACCAATCCAAGTTGTTTTCTGCAAATATCCAATAGCTGCAGAGAAAAGTAAAACACAAAAGGAGAAGTCTTGATTACAAAAAGGAACTCTTATATAGTGATAATGCATGTTGTTAGGCAGCTCATTACAATTTAGAACATTTTATTCACACATTATAAGTAGGATCAACTGTATGTTAGTTATGTTACTCAAAGCCTTTGGAAGGAAGCTATAACATCTAATTGTGTACAGCATACATGAAGAATCAGTAAAATGACATAACAGGGTGGAGGGCATGCACATCTATGTGGTTCTTGAAAAATAATTCTACCTTCTTATCTTATCTAAATAACTTTGAAAATTACCTCAAGAAAAATTCAATGCAATATTGATCCTACATAAACTTTTTTCATTACCAAACAAATGGCACATTTTGCTCCTTATGTACTAAATAAAAATTCTTTGCTTCTCTGTGAAACAAAGCCTGATGTTATTAGGGATTCTTCAGATTTATTTATTGGAACTGGCATGGGAAATGGTCTTTGTCAACCTAAATAAAGCAAAACAATCCACATTAAACAGCTTAATTAGGCAATTACTTTCCTAAGTGCTGAACCAATGATTACAAGAAAAGGCATGTATGGGAATTTGACTGTTAACATTATAACAGCTAGCTGAACTAGACAAACTGCAAAAAGTTAGGGAATGTGTTAAGGAATTATTTTGCGTATATAGTTAACAATTCTAGGCAGGATTTACTCCGAAGTGATTCAATCAAAAGCTTGCTTTTAAGTATTTACAAGTCAAGATAAATAAAAAATCATGACACAGGATGAAGGATGGGTTATGAAATTTTTTGGCCGAATGGGATTGTAGTTCGAGTAGAATATTGAATCACCTTTAAGCAAACCGCTACCTTGATGAAAGAAAGTAAACTACGAAGATAAGCAATTCTGAAACGATGATAACTAATCAACATGCTGCAATTAAAAAATTTATGAATGTCGTGCGACGTGAATAAACAAACAATCTACGATTTCTTGCGTGGTTACATTGAAATCAATTTGAAAATTGGTTATCACAAATGAAACTACTGTCCTCTGCTACGCAGGCTAGCAATAAACAGTCAACTTGCTTAGGAGAGATGCTTTCTCCACTTTCGAATACTTAATATCAATCATCAACAAAATTACTGTCGGCTCTTATTCTTTAATATTAGAACAGGCCTAATATTGGAACAGAAGAGGGAAACAACAGTTACTTCAATACTCAAATGATATATTTTAAAAGGTATACAATATATATAGAGGTAGTATTGTCTACTGAGCCTTAGGGGTGTTTTGGGCCCAACAATATACCTGTTTCACGTGGTTTGTGTGTCTGCCAAAGTCATTGCAAAGTACTACTTTAGTTACTTTCCACCTTTAGAGGTCAATAAACAAACCATTTTCATTGTGATATCATTGGATTTAGTAACTCATCCACAAAGCTTCACTTCT
The DNA here is from genome assembly GCA_003864495.1 of Nemopilema nomurai. Lineage (NCBI taxonomy): Eukaryota > Metazoa > Cnidaria > Scyphozoa > Rhizostomeae > Rhizostomatidae > Nemopilema > Nemopilema nomurai. Next base: position 1,342,653 of record ML133450.1, read on the forward strand.
ATCTAAGGGCAGTTTAATTCCTTTCTGGAACAATACAACAAAATTCGTGGAATTTCATCATTTAAGAAACGCTTCCCGTTAATATCGTTATCCCTAAAGCTGTGACTTTTTAATCATACAACATTTACTAACATTACAATCGTAACTACGATCAAATCATACCAACGAAATAATTAACTGACAGCTTCTTACTATATCTAATATCATATTTTGCCAGTGGTCAGATCAGCTTTCATATCTATGCCTGGTTGAGTTTCAATACTACTTTCTTTACTAATGGGCTATGGAGTTTAAAAAATTTCCTCATCTCCATGCAGTTGATAAATGGTATAAAAAGATGGCACGAAAGTTTTCTTCTGACCACATAGTGGAAACTAGGAAGCGAAATTCAATTCCAAGTCAATCGAGATTTTCTAATTGGTGATTAAATTAAATCACTGACAAAGTTACCTTCTTCAAGACGGAAAAACCCGCAGCAATTTGCCTTCGGCGCTGAAACTCTGTGGCAGCAAATCAATTGCGACTATTTTGCATTAGAGGCACTGACTACGCCTAAATCTACTTTTAGTTCATATAGAACCTACTTCAACACAAAAATGTCAACAAAGACGATTAGGCCGTGTATATGATACGCCGCTACAAATTACGCAGTGTGAACGTTTAAATTCAGCCACGAGGCGATAGGCTGAATGTTTATCGAGCGTTGGCTAACAGCAGATTGAACGTTGACATCCCTCCACGAAGAATGTCGATATATGCGTGAGCGTTTTCGTGTATGAATGAGCATGTGTTTTTAATAAGAAAAGTCTAAGCACGAGGCTAAAATAATTTACCTGAGCTGCATGATAGTGTATGTGGTAAAAAACATGTCAAGTAAATGCGGAAATCACTTTTAAGGATCTCATGCCCATTGAATACAGAATATTTGTATTTATACATTTATATATATCTAATATTCAACATTTAAAAAAACAAAATTACCAAAGCGGCAAAATTTTAAACTAGACGTGTTCATTCTTGTTTTCTGATTAGGTTACGTAAAGGAGATCCAGAGCGACGTGACCAAGCCTAAACCATAACAGATCACTGTCTTGGCTAGGCCACACCTTGCTGATTGGTTTGCTTGGCGGCTGACACGAACAGCTCTTGAAATCAAAATTGCTGACCCGATGGCCTAGAAACAGGATCGCAAGTTTTTTGGAAACATGCTTACAAGAAAATGGGTTTCTAGGCATTTCGTATTCTCGCGAACTGTTTTGTAGTTGCTTGAAAAACACTAATCAACGCGAGTGAAAAGGAAACAAAGGGAAACGGGCGATATTTGATCGATAAAATTTTTGAAAATAATTTCAAAATGTTTTGTGGGACACAATTCAATGACAGCTTTTTACTTATTCATGAAACGATTCAAAAGACTCGCTGAAACAAGTGTTTGATAACAATAAAAAAGCATGGTGTTATTCAAGCAAATTCCTCATTCCACAGATTGAGTTCAAACAAGCCGCAAAGTTTGTCCTTTCACCTTCTGATAGAGGCCATAGGTCAGAAGCCACAAGTGCAAAGCCGCGACAATAGTGCTGTTAAGGGGCACAACCCTGGTGGGAGAAGTGCTATGGAAACCTGCTTAAAGTATTAAACCAGGAATGTGAACAATTGATGATTATTTGTATGACACCTTTGGAAGGATTGTTCAAAGGCGCCTCTCATTGAAATCAACAACGGTCTACGTCATTTTAGCAACGATGCCTAAGCCCCGCTTTGTCAAAGGAAACAAAGTGCAATTTCAGTAGGGCTTTATGTAAATAAATGCAAAGAAAGCTCTTTTATAATCTCCCAAATAGTGTTATCCACACTCAATTACTATCTTCGACAAGCATATTGTTTTGCAGAGAGGCTATTGCAAAAGCGCTTCTCTTAATTCAGAAATGAACCAAACGAAAGAATACTGGCTCAAATGAAGCAATTTTGCAACGTTTGAAACATGAACCAGTAGCCTCACGCATTGTAACGCGGGTTGTTGACGAGGAAACTGCGCAGTAGCACACTAGATGATTTGCGAAAACACCCAAATCATTCAGTCTGTGAGAAGCTGTTTGATAAAGGGAGGCCTTCTTATCAAAAGTGTGTTGACAAACAGCGCTGTGACAGATAAACAATTTGTGTGCGATAGCAGATGCATAAGCGAAACATCCCTTGGCCTGGCTGGAAGTCCAATTTCACGTGTGAAAGACATTAAACAGATAGAGGGAATCGATCCTGTTTTTAAGCTTAATTGTCAAATCAACTTGAGCTCGCTAATAAAAAGGACAGAACGAATTTCCCTGCATTTGTTCTCCAGCCTTTAATTGAAAAAAAAACAGCACTAAATGGAGATTTGGGAAGTTTTTTATGTCAAACTTTATGGCCGTATGATTCTAACAAATGGAAAAAGGCTCAAACTCTCTAGAAAATTCCATGCTTCGAAGAAGGACATCAGAAATATCAGATAAAGTAATAACCATTTGAGTTGGGTTCAATCAACAACGCCCACTGCGAATATGTGTGCCATTCTTTTCAATATTGGAAAAACTGAGCCAGATATTCATCACAAACTATGTAGAAAGCCATTATACTGGAGTTACCATGGAAAAGGATAGACATTTAGGCAATGTTTAGTGAAACGAAACTGAACAATGCAATTAAAGCAGTTTTGAATAACACCCCAGGAGCCTGTGCAAGGTTGGCTAACGAAACGGCCTCCAGCCGAAAGACACCTCGACATCTAGGAAAAAACACAGCGAGCCACAGCAGGCCTAATTTCCAATGCAAAATAAATTTTAACACGAGATTAGAACGTTCTTACGAAAAATAGGGTCTTCATAAGTAACTCTTTTGGATTTTCAAGGAAGAATATCAGCTTACAGAAGAAAAGGAACACAAGCACAACAAGGGGAAATTTTGAGCTGCCAACTTCAATGTGTAATCACTAATTTTCAAAATTGGTTTTCAGAATAAAGGTTTGGGGTTTCTATGAAATGCCTAAAAAGTGGGATGTTCTTCCGTAAGCACGTAGGGCCATGTTTTTATGAACAGAAGACGCTTTATGTATTAATACACAAGACCCATCTACTTGGATCACTGCTGCCTATCAGTGTCAAACAGCCCAAGCAAACCAATTAAGTTTTCAAGCAACGAAGTACCTTTTTAAAAAGATACCAAGCAAATATGCAGCCTTCCCTCGAAAATCAATTTGACGATGCATACTTACACCCAGCTCTGCCAAATCTACACTTGCTAAATACTGGGGAAGTAGGTATTAACATAAATGAAAGTTGTGCATGAATACACTAAGCTAAATGTACATAATACCCTTCGTTTGCAGTATAATTCTTATCAGCCTAGAGATATTGCAAAACAAGGTGCAAGATTGAGAACACAAGGTATATCTCGCCCACCACACATTCGAATGAAAATGGAGCACTGCTGATCATTTTGTAATCAGCAGGCTAATACAAGCCAGGTGGTTTGCTGGTTGATGGAGGAACGATGATATCTTCCTTGTGATCTCCGGCTGATACGAGCTACTGGAGCATAATTCATTAGATGATTCACAACAACATTCAATTTTCAAATAAATCAATGGACATTATCCGAATCTAAAATATTAAAACGCTTATAAGCTATAGCATGAACGTATTGTGGTGAATGCAATAGAAAAATGAATGATCTTTTAAAGAATTAGAGGAGAGTATCTCTCATAAAACGTTTTGGTCTTGCAGTAAGGTTTACTAGATACACAAACTCAATCAGGCCTCTTGAATGGTAAAATCTCAGCATCCACTTGTTGGTAACTATATTCAATTGGAAAGTTTGCTTTTTAAAATAAAACTGGTGACCAAAGGCAACATTTTGTTGCAAAACCATTTGGCAGAAGGTTTTTTCAAATTTTACAATCTTTCTACTTCATTTTTGGTAGAAATCCAGACATAATGCAAGGTGGGTTCATATTTATGAGGCCTGATTTAAAGTTTGTTCAACAGAAAAAGCAGACCAAATACAATTTCCATTTAAGCATAATCTTGGCTTAGAAGCCTTGTATACGATTATTTCCAAAATCAACAACAAGTATCATACCTTCTGGCGTGACACAAATTCCCGAGGGCCTGTCCATCTGTCCTGGCGCCTTTCCACACATGCCAAACTTGCACAGGGAATTTCCGTTTGGTTGAAAGATCTGGATTCTGTGATTCCGTGAATCAGCAACAATGATGTTACCCTCGTGGTCGATGGCGACGCCCTGAGGGCGCAGGAACTGGCCATTGTTGCTTCCCTCAGACCCCAAGAACCTCGCTGTTTGGAAGTCTTGATGAATCACCAGCAGCCTATGATTATTGAAGTCTGTGACGACCATGTGACCCTCGTGGTTGAAAGCAACACCCCTGGGTGAATCGAAGTGCTTCCACAGCGGTCCCTCGAAGCCGTACTTGTTAATGAAGGTTCCATCAGCTGAAAATAACTGCACTCTGTGATTGCGGGTGTCTGACACCAAAATACGACCTTCACTGTTAGCAGCAGTGTCCCATGGGTACGTGAACTGGCCGTTTTTGTTACCACGCTCCCCAAACTTCAGGACAAAAGTGCCATCTGATTTGAATATCTGGATACGATGGTTGTCCTTGTCTGCAACAATGATGCGATTCTGATTGTCCACAGAAACCCCAGCAGGCCTGTCAAATTGCCCATTGCGTGAACCGGCTGAGCCAAACTTGTAGCGAAAATTTCCCTTACTGTCAAACACTTGAATTCTGTTGTTGCTTCGGTCAGCGACTATTATATTGCCGTCACGATCCGTACACACTCCCCATGGCCTACACAACTGGCCGTCGTTCTCGCCTTCAGTCCCAAATTGTAAACAACACTGTCCTATGCCAGAGTAGTTACGTCCTTGGCGTACATTTACTCGGAATGGGGAATCCATTATCGGTTGTCCTCTGATACTTGCGTAAATCAAATGTTCACCTTCGACCTGTGGCCTGTAGGTAACCGTGTAGTTGCCATTTTGGCGATCAAAAACCTCGCCTGCGAAGCGTCGGCCATTAGGATCCTCAATGACCACTCTAACAACATCACCTCCTATGCATCGCGCTGAACCTTGGTGATCTTTGGCGATAACTGTAAACATGCCAAGCTTGTTTCGAATGCCTCGAAGCAATCCTTCGCCAACAGCACTGCAAAGGGGCGGGTAGGCGCTGCTGCTGATAGTCCCGAGCGACCCTATCGCTGTCTGAAGGGCAGGATCAGGTGGCGTAAACAAAACTGCGTCGTCTTCGCATGGCTGAAAAAGCGATCGGTGATTCTGTATTTCTTGAAGCAGTTCAGCAAGTTTATGTATCTGATCATGGTGGTTGTTATCAGAGCCCTGCTCTATGATATTTCTTGACTCATCACAAGCCATCTTTGCAGGCTTTAGAAGAATCTGAAGACGCTCAACTTGACTGGATAAAGCCTGTCCTTTGACTTGCCGGATCTGCTCAACGCGTCGAAGGACTTCCCTTTCTCTTTCTTCGAGGGCAGCCATGTGTCTTTTCATCGTATTTCGCACTTCAGCAAGAATACTTTTACAGCGAATCTCCACTGAATCCTTCATCGTGTGAACACTTTTCAGCGCTTCTTCCATGGTTTTGACTTCATTTTTCACCTCAGTCACAAGTGTCCGGTACTTCGTGTCGCTGGTTTGACTCTGTCCGCCATCGGACAGCATGTGTACAAGGTCGTGTATTTTGTGCTCCATTTGATAGCACTCACTACAAACTGGGATGCAGCAACTTGAGCAAAACATGTTTAATTCCACTCCATGAAGGTCACAGGTCCCAGTTCTAGCTGACGGCTTCGGAGAATTCACATTGGTAAGGCTTGATGACGAGTCATTCCTTGAAAAGGGCTGTGAAAGTTGCCTCTGGAAATTGCCCATTCCTTGTGCCTGGAATGGCCTTTCACTCGATTGCTGGAATTTTGGAGCTGGTGAGGTTGGGAAGTTGTTGTTGGGCTGTGATAAAAGCTGAGCACTGTCCTGTGGTTGAAACTGCTTCGTTGGCTGCGACTTGACAGCACCATAAGGAAAGGCGTTTGGCTCATCTGACAACAAAGCACGGCGAAGGGCATCGTGGAAGGACGGGAAGGGCACTATCGTGTGCTCCTTTGTCAGTCTCACACGGTTATGGGCACCTACACACTTATCACACAGGTATTCATTACACTGACGACACATAGAATTGGCAGTCGCCCCTTCGTCGCAGTTTCGACACTCTGGGAACTGGGTATAGTTTGACCTCTGTGAAGAACCTTGCGAAGACAGCAAAGGCCCAACTCCACCTAGGCCAATGTTGGGCTTATACGCAGTTGAAGCAATCGTGTCGTTGGCTGCCTCTCTGCCAATAACATCAGGAAATATATCTTGCATGAATGTACTTGATGGTATGGATGGTAGATTTTCTAGACCGTTGTCCGAAAGCTTGACTTCTCTTCTGCACGAAGGGCAATTGAGCTTCAGTTCCCCTGTTAATGAGCGTGTCGCTTTGTCTTCCAAACAACTCAGACAAAATGAGTGCAGACAAGGCAAAACTTTTACATTCAAGTAGGCAAATTGTCGTAAACAGAGGAAACATGAAGCTGAATCACCAAAGCGCGTTTCACTGGACACAAACTTACGATTACTCTCTGTGTGATCTAGCGAGTTCTTGAATCCATGCCCATTTGAAAACCCCGTCCAAATGCGTCCATTGGCCGGCTTTTTGTCCAACTTGTAAGCCAGACTCCCCAGACTTTCGCCCAGAAGCTGGGCAGTGTAGCGATCTTCGATAGACATGAGTGAGTGGCCTAGCCTCTCATCGCTAGCAATGAATGTGCGTAATGATACCGCTCGGCGCCAACGACTAAAACAATCGAATCAGGCCAATTCACGTGGATTTCGCATTATGTACAACCATGTACCTGTCATTCAAGACATTGATAAACGTCAAAATCTGTCCAATGAAATCTCCTCTATTATTCTAAGATGCCATTGGGGATTCCCGGGCTTCTGTATACCATAATAATACAAATAGACCGCAACACCATCACGAAAGACAAGAATGTTCAATACTAGTAAAATCTTTGCGTGATGTTCTGATGACTGAAGCATCAATGAGTCTTATGCCACGGGATTTTGGCATTTTCGTGCAGCTCCCTTTTCGATGCGAAGAGAAAGCAACGGGACTATACTGTTCCGTCGGACCATTTCACTCCCTAGTTTTCTACGGGTGTGCTTGGGAGCACCGAATAACATGTTTTGTTTTCAAATTTGATTAGACCGGTCTTGTCTTCTCCCAAATGCATTTGGGTAAACTGGAGCCGACGAAATGACAACGAAGTGGCTTTGTTTACAAGACGGGAATAGAGAGGGCACTTATGCTGAAATTCTGTAGAGACTTGCTAAAGACACTGAAAAGGACTCAAGTAATAATAACCTTTGCTTTGGTGGCAGTTTGACTCTTTCGTGCAAACGCAATTGGAAATCGTGACTAAGTTACGACCATATTGCCCGTCCTTGTTATCTGACGCGAACGGTCTTATCCGACTGCGGTCACTTGCCCGCGGTCAAACACCGACATGGTGATCATGGTATTTGTCGAATCGACCGCTAGGCCTGGCCGAAGCTCTCTTGAAATTGTCCACCATCCGGAATCTTCTGCAGGCTCTTCGACCGCGAGTAATTTAGCCAGTATTTGTCAGTCCCAGTGTTTTCAAGGTTGTAAATGAGAGCAACTGAAAGGGGTTGGAGCCCACTTGCCCAATTCATTTTTAAACCTTTGCCTTAATACAGTGGTAGTACTGGTATATGCTAAAAAACTGTAGAACATTGGAAAACTACTTTATAATGGACTCTCTGTGCATGCCGTCTTCTTTGGTTCATGCAGACCTAATTTTTTATTTTTCAAGGTTAAAACTTTTTTCCTCGTCTAACGATTTTGCATCTACAGATGGCCTAGGAAAGGGTTGCATAGATTTCCACAAACCCAGACGGTAGAAAACTTTATTGACTGTTAACAGGGGTATGCAATTCGGCAATACCCCTGTCTTTAGCAATCTCAGCAATCTTTTGCCCTAGTTTTCGCAAATCCGTAAACCAAATATTTTCATTTCCGCAACCCTGAAGCGAAGGGCAATATACTATAAATGGGTGGTGGCGGGCGGAGGCCAGACACGACACCATTCTGAAAAAAGCAGTTTAAGCCCCTAAAAATCCAACATGTTGATCGGGACAACACGAAAACTAAAAAAATTTGCACCGATTCGAACCAGCCTTGCAAACAGTTTTCCTGCCACTGTTTAGCGCCAAAACTTGCTGTTGTTAATACGGTTATCCATTTTGGGCTTTGGCAGCATGTATTGATTTGTGTTTGGTTTTCTAAGGTGATTTTGAGTTGACATTGCAGAATCTTTTGATAGATTTTAGTATCATGTTAGCCATTTTTTAGCAAGTATTGTCACTTAAGCACAACTTCCCGCTTTCGGCAAAACAGAACCCACAACCATAATCCCCCTGAATAAATTATTGATTTCCGCATTTCCGTAACCAAAACACTAACCGAATTCTGCTATCCACAAAACTCCAGTGACCTCCCTAGCCCCTTAACATGCACATCATGTTAAAAGAGGTCTATTTCTGTAGTTAAAAACTAAAGTGAATATGGGGGCTCAACATTACATGAGTTTTTAAATATTTATTGAAAATATAAGTGAATGGTTTATTTTCCTTCAATTATTTTGGTATAAATAAATCATGTTTAGAGCTATAATCAAGAGCCATGCTTACACACACATACATACATACATTTTTGTCCTCAAATGCTGGTTAAAGTTTCGCAGCACTGATGAGCTGGTGTGGACCTCCAATTATAACTATTCCTAATTACAACACTATAAAATCACAAATTTAGCTTAAAGTAAAATTAATCATCCTTTTAATCGATATAATCATGTTTCTCTTTGTAAAACTAAGATCACTCATGAGCTTGTTGCATATTTTCATTTTCACATTGAAGACATTTTTATGACATTTATAGGGATCCTTAATTTGTTTGAGTTCATATGGAAAAACGTTCCATAAAACGGACCCTCTGTATTTAAAACTATTTCTGCCTACCTACTTTGGCAACTCTACTTACTTTTAGTTGCATCAAATTTTGCGAAATAACGTTTATTCAAATAATTGTTTCTTCGTCAGGAGCCTGTTTTATTTGAAATTTTTCCGGATAGTGAAGATGGTTCCATGCTCGTTATCAAATGGGGTTAATAAATTGCACTTCACAGTAACGTACTTTTTGTTAAGCTTCTTCTTTCCTGTTTCTGAAGTGTCTAATCTTAAAAGAGATGCCAATGAGAAACCATGCACGTTGGAACACTTCAAGAAGGAATTCCTGTTTTAATGGACTGTCTTGGGAGGCTACCCCCCTTTGGGAGAAAGGGTTGGCCTTAAAGCTTGTTATGTTGAATAATAGACTCTGAAACAAGGACACAGGTGTTATTTCAAAGTGTCACTGGCGCGATTTCAAGGTCTTCGTTAAGTTGACGTCAGTCGCCCAACGGCATCGTTTGCTCGTCTGGAATCAGTAGCAAGCAGACGACCAAAATAATCGCCTATTCAAAAAAATTCCCCGTAATGCTAAAACTTTTCACATTTGATTTATATTACATGCCGGAAACTGCGATTTTTGCAATTCTTGCTGGTATGTTGCCCCCAAACCCGTTGCATTATACGACATCTTTAGTAAATACGGGTTATCGCATTATTTCAACGGTTCATGTTTATTGTAAAGCAAATAGGTTGAAACAGTAAGGTTAAACTGGTCACGCAACCCGAAGCATCTACTATTATAATCATCATATCAGATTCCACCGACAAAATACACACAAACAGTCATCCGTACCAGTTGCTTCTGCTCTGCCTTGTGTACAGTATTTTATTCAATCATCCGGCCTTCTCGGGAGTAGGACTTCAAGGTGCGTGCGGATAATATGAAATTCCGGATAATCGAAAATAGGCGAATAACAGAAATAAACAAAACAGGATGAGTGTTGTGGAAGTATATTTATAAAGAACACTTGTGATGTATATATTAGTTTCGTTGCCAATTATATCAAAATAAGCAAGGAGGTATGGGATACAGTTTCATCCAATGTTGGCAAGAACAAAATTGTTTACTTAAAAAACGCATGAAAATGCACCTAACATATTATCAAAAATATCAAAACTTTATCATAAGGTTTTCACATTTTAACGGACCGGATATAACCGGATAAGTCTAGATAGGGTCGGATAATTAAATAATTGCTGTATTGAACGTGCACCGGTGCAAGGAGCGGGTAGTCAACACTTTGCAAGGGGTGGTGCTTTTGAGATCAAAGTGGCCTGAGTAAAAAGAAAGGATGGACCTGCGACGCCATTGCATCCGCCCACCTGTGTGTTCAGCACCGGTTTCTGTCATCCTTCCAAGGAACAACCACAGGAAGTAAACGAATCATGAAATATGACAGAAATTGAATTTCACTAATTGTCTACAGATTCTATTTTCCTTTAATTGTAAAAGTACAAACGAAAGGTGCAAAATCGATTACAATATTTTCGATACCTACTGGTACCTACTTTCAAAGTTTCTGAAAACCTGTGGGGGTTCCTGGGAAATAACCACTGCGTTTTTATCAGGAATTTGCAACTATTCTCTTTGGTAGTTCCCACGCATATATTTTTACCATTATTTTCGTCTTGGACCTGGAATAGTGCGATCCCTCTTGGACTGAATGCTGTAGGGATCTACCTGGATAAAAACATTGGGTCAAGTCTAAGGGTTGTTAAATCGAACCAAATTTGTTATAAAATCGCCACTTTTCGTTACCGTCATAGAGCACCAGAGGCAATAACTAATCTAGTACTTTATTATGAATCAGAGGTCGTTAATAACGCCCATCCTACGAATTCGCTTTCATTTCTTGTTTCGACTGTTCAGCTCTTATGGAACAGAGGGGTCTGGGAACTATATGACGTAAAAAGACGACACTTCAAATCAATTCACTGATCGTCACAGACATGAATTTGGGCACTGATTGTTATCTCCACTGCCTAGGTTATCACAAAGGCAGTGGATACCGGATGCGTTTCGCGGGTACCTTTCGTTGGATGGTTAGGGGCACGGTGGTCCAGATTAACTTTGAAAACAACAGCTGATAAAGAAAACTAACATAAACAGGGCAAAAATTGCAAAAGTTTTAAAGCTGCAAAATGGTTCAAGGCTATTGATGGTGCCTGTACTTACTAAGGCCAGCCCGCTTGCTGAGTGAGTGAAACTCAAATGGGTTTGCTCAGGTAACTCACACTTGAGGCCTAAACAGAGGCAGCTGTTACTCCAATTACCATATCACACTGAACACAAACTATCAGATCAGAGCAAATTATTAGAAAATGCATCCTAAGTCTTTCGAGAAAGAATTTTCGAGCACTAACCATCACTATTCCAGCACAAGTTTGTCTCCTTGGTCTTTAGCCCCCCAGGCCCACGCCACCCCTCAAAAGCACCCTCAATACCCGATGTTACGCCTTCACCAGACAGCCTCTCGAAAACGGGCAATCAGTGGCCCTAGAAATACTTTTGCACCAGGCTTGTTCTCTTTTCCCCTTGCAGAGACAACCTATTTGGACGTGATACTCATTTAACGTTAAGTCAATTAATTAATCATTGAGATGGGGGGGGGGGGGGGTGGCTTAAAAAGGAGCATTGGTCACACTAAACATTACAAAACTGCACAAAGAAAACTAACTGAATATAAGTGACATAGTAAGAAAGCAATGTGTGCATATCACAACTGGGACAGCAAAATTACATGATGCTGTTCGATCATTCTCGTTGCCCCTAAAACATTGTTGCGTTTCAAAATTGTAAATTGGGTAGCGTGTTCTGATTCAACTTATTGATCTTCTCCAAGAATCTATGTAATGCAAAATATTTTAAAAGTGTATTCAGAGAGAAGGAGGTTATAAATGGCAACAGAGGGGAATTGATGTGGAAATCAGAAAAGCGAAATGCAATCGTTCTGATTTCTAAATTAATTGAACAATGGTAATGTCAGCAAAATTTTAGGGGTTATTTCCACATTCATCTGAAAAGTTTTCCTTGCAATGTAAGTGCAGCTAAGACTGCTAGCGGTTGCATTGTAATAACCGACTTAGCATGAATTGAGAGCATGAATTCGGACTAACCATTTGTTGTAATTCCCACTGAAGCCTCAAAACCCCCAGGCCTAAATCAAACAAATCAACGTACATCTTTATAAATGCAAATAAAATCCAGTAGAGAAGATCGTAAGCAACTTTTAAACAACGGATACCAAATAAAAATTTGAAAGCATATAACAAATGGAGCAACCGCTAGCAGTCTTAAGCCCATTGGCTATAGGCTTGGAATCCCAAGACTGCCTTTTGTCACCAATGCACGAATCCCGTGGCCAAAAACACAGTTGCAATTTAATTATTTGAAATAGGACTAAGCCATTTCTCGTTCAGAAAAAAGTGACCAACTATCCTTTTTTGAGCAACTTCTTCTCCACAGAAAATTAATTTTACATTTTCAAATTTGTTCAAAGCTCCCAATTAACTTTAAATTCCTCAATGCATGACGAACATTCTGGTTTTTTCCAGCAATTGGGAGGGGGCTGGGGGCGTCACGCCAATTGGCACACTCCTATTGCTGGGGTTTAGATTTGGGGGCTGTTTCTATTGCCATGTGATAAAAATCATCAGAATTCTCATAAAAGGCGAATCATTTCCCCTCTAATTCACTTTTATACAAAAACTGCAAAGTGCTGTTGCGAAGTAACTTTGTCTGGCCACGCAGCACGGTCATTGAATCGCATGTTTCCACCAGTGGTAGGGAATTTTACTTCATTTTTGTGTTGTATGTTGCTGTTGCATTCTCGAGGAGGGTCTGGGATTGGCAGCGAAAATAAAAATGTCGTGACCTGTCATGTTTCCAGATGATCAGCGGGTCCTGTAGACACAGATGTTGCTCTTACAGCTCGTCTTGAGGCGACAGGGGAAAGCGGATGCAGGTGGCTTGAGTTTTTCTAGATATTGCGTTGTTTTAGTTAAAAAGGGGAAGCTGAACACACCGCTTTTGAAACAAACCAGAGAATCTCAATAAACACGGCTTTGCAAAAAACAACAGGTTGCCAGACTTTTTTAAGCATGCCAGTATTAGAGTATTTAGGGGCCTGTTTTCCGGCAGTTTTTATCAGCCTGGGCAGCACACGGATATGAAGCCGGCTCTTCTTCCGAAGTGTGTAAAAAAGGAACACACGTCATTGAGAATTGTGCCACGCGGTCCTTTTAACAGATCATGCCTTTTGAGATGACGTGCAACAAAGCCAGAGGAACGGCGGCGAACACAAACGTGGGTGCAATCTTATCTTGTAGCCCCAATGGACGCGCGGAAGTTCTTTTCAAGACAAGAAATGGATCCCAGGGAGAAACGTGATCGAAGAAAAATAGATTAATGCAATAAGTCCTCTGCATCATCTTCTAATTTCGTTTTTTCGCTTCTCAGCTGCTGCATTTCTCGCATCAAATACAAGAGATAAAGAGAAATCCAAAGCGCTGCATCGCATTCTTGATGGATGACCGCAGAAATGTCCGGTCACGCAATGTCTCATGCAGGACGCGCAGGGGCTGCATCACAGCGGTCTCTTTGCATTTTTCATTCTGCCCTGGCTACAGGGTTTCAAATCGAGAAGCATTTTAGTGCCCCTAGTCTACTACATAGGGAATTTCCAGATGCGACCGCCCCCTCCCCCCATGGTGGATATGTGGCATTCAGCACCGTATTTTATGCTCCTTTAACATTTACCTCTAATTCATCGCTGGCCTTATCTAAAACAACAAATTAAAATTTTGCCCGTCAAACTCTATGAAAACTTTGCTGTGTCCGAGAATGACCTCATTTTTGGGAGTGAACACATTAGATTAGCAGCATGAAATTTTTTTAGAGAGTTCAACGATTCATGACAACCGCCTTTCAAAAAGCAAGTACACGTGAAAAAACCACGAAGCTCAGGTGTCTCATGACATTGCTGGAATCAAACCGATACGGAAATCTGCACTCCGTTAAAGATAGATCGAAGCGCCACCCATGGAACTCGGGGCCCAGCTAAGTACCATTTAAGGCGATTTCTTTGAGCATTTTGACTTTGTTAGAAAATTGGTTCCCGTCCTTGGCATCAAGTCGGCATCAAGGTCTGGTGAAACGGGTTTCGCCCAGCATTTGTGCAACAAGATGATACATTATTTGCCTAAATTGTCCCCCAAAACTGTCTATTTCGATCTTAGACGAGATTTGACTAAAGTCATAATGTTTGCTGTTGATGTCCAACAGTTCTATTGTTTTGAATAAATCATAGGCAAAAGAAGTGGCATTGGACATCAAACTTCAATGGGGAGCCTGTCACTTTTTGAACTGCTCGAGAAAATTGTGGGCCAAATGTTGGGTGAAATAGTGGATCATTTGAACAGAGCCTCAAGTGACCTCTACAAATGTACGCCCCTTAGTTATAACTGTTTCCCTGGAAAACGTCAGCAACTGAGAGGATTGGTGGACAAGGACATTTGGATATCAAAGTCGAGTGGAAGAAAGAATATTCGTTGAGATAACAAAATAGATCTTACTCTACATTCTAAATACAAACTACTTAGATTTCAGGTAGCCGATGTCTTCCAGTTAGTCTTTAGCTGGAGAAAGGACAGCTGAGCCTTCTTTTCTAAAGCAGCTAACTCTTTTACCGAAGACGCAATTTCTTGAGTATGGTACATGAAATTACCACCTAAAACAATGAGGCATAAGAAGTAATGAAAAAGAGAGAAAACAGTGGGAATGCAAAACTTAAGGAAAGGCTACAGAGAACTTCTAGAGCAGTTTTGTGTTCTTGTCATGCGCTTGGCATGCATAGATCTTGAATATTGAGAGCGTCCTTTTTGTTTGCTGAAAATCTTCAACGGGAATTGATGGAAGGGGAAAATAAAGAGAAGAATTGCGCCTGTTAGTCCTTCGAATTAATACCGAGCGCCCCTCCAGGATCTGTCACGTGACTGGTCTAAAACACTGTGGCAGAATCTTTACTCATGACATCACAGAGGACAAATACAAACATAGGATAATTCATCCGGCTTCAGTGTGATTCCCCTAAATTTTGACTTACCCCTATTCGATCTTTTTTGGCCGTAAACAACTTTCCCGTCGAATTCATTCGTGGGAACCTTGAGGTCTGGTTCAACTGTGCTAATAGTCTCTCCGAGATGTTCTTCGATGTCGGCTAAATACTATGACAAAAAAACATAAACGTTGTATACTAAAACGGGGAGAAAGGAAAATAGCCCATTTCGAACAAAAACAGAATTCTTAAGCCATAGATAGTTAATTTTTGAAAACTAAATTTTTTAGAAATAAATATTAACGTCAGAGAAAACGAAATTGAAAAAATTTCAAAAACCTGGATTTCATTGTACCAAATTGCACAGCCACCCTGTTCCAACAGCCTCGAGTTGTAGCAGCCTCGACCTCGGCTATCACATTTATGATACCAGACCTACAAGAAAGCGTTCGCAAAGATAAACAAGCAGTGTACAAGGGTCGATTTAGTGAAATCGATTTAGTAGTGAACTTCATGATTAAAGTCGAAAAGCCTCTATAAGATCAGATTGCGGTAGAAAGATCCCGGGGCTTTGGTTTTAAAATTCGATTCAGATTTCCGCAAAATATAAAACTTCTATTAAGCGACATGAATCCTTTGTTTCTAGGAGGAAGTAAAAATAATTCTCAGGCACATATAAAGGGCAATTATCAGCCATTGATTGGGAGACGAAATATGATTTGTCCTTTTAGAGGGAAATGAAAAATTCCTTAAAAAGGGTGCTAATAAGGTCCTTCAGATGTGAAATGGAAGATAATTTAATTGGCATGTAAAAGAAGGATCTTACCACATGATATTGTATCTACGCTACAATCTTCCTTCTTAACCTAAATTCAAAAATTAAACTAAAATCTAAGGGGGTTTAGAGGCAGACCACTCTGCAGCTTGGTACCCCCGAGGTCTTTAATGCGCTTTTTGGTTAGAAAAACGTATCGTACACAAAAACTAGACAAAACCTGCTTAACCCTCCCCGTTTAATATGTTATGGTAAACATCTTTAATGCCTCTGAAGTCAATGAATTCACAATATACGCAATTTAGTCTTTATGCAAAGTCGTTTAGTAAATACAAAGAGCGAGATAAACATTGGAGTTAAAAGTACTGGCCTTACCTTTTCTTTTTCAGCAGATACAAAGGATAGAGCTAGGCCCATTCTGCAGCAAAGAAGATACGAAATTACCTTCCAGATTATTTGTGGTTATCAAAAAGTTGATGTATTGTTGAATAACATTTTATCAAGGGTTCATATAGAATCGAAATAAAATTAAATGTCCCTATTGCATCTTTTTGGCTATCCAAAACAATTCTGCTGTAAAAGTAAACACACAAAAGAGTGAAGATGAGAAGAACTTCCCTATGTCAAATTAGAAAACAACACTCTATGTCTCTTTAATAGGTCGAATGGCACTTCTGTCGAACGTTCCTCGGTCAATGACATAGCCTGTTTCCTACTTCCTTTTCCAGTGCCTCTCTGCAAACCCTTCTTTCGTCTTCTCTTAGTCCTCATTCAAATATTTTACCGCTCTTATGCCTTTGGACCTTGAATCTTAGCCAAACAAGATTCCCCCAATCCTCCCCCCCAATGGCTACATGCAGTATGTATGAGTCTCATTCCAGTAGCCTGGTAAAACATATTTTAACAGCCTCTCCTATCTTAGCAGGCTCCAGACCATTGAGCAGGATAATGGTAAGGTGGCGCTAAGCACAACATAGACGAATAAACCATCAAGTCTTCATAGTTAACAACTTTACCTACCGCTCAGCTCTGCCTACTCTACCAATTCTATGGATGTAGTTGGCTTTGTCATCTGGCAGGGTGACATTAATGACTGGAAAAGAATCAAAATTGAACAAATATTTTGGCAAAAATCGTGTTAACGCAAATACCTCAATAACATGACTACAGGCAGATTGGCTTTGTCAAGCTAAAAACCGTTCAAAATCACTTCTGTTTGCATTTAACGGGCGAAAAGCATATACACTTCAGGGCCTCCGGATACACTTTACGGGATAAAAGCATATGCACTTCAGTCTAAATCAATTTAAAATAGCGACTCTGGTGATTTCGACTCTGGTGGAGGATGATCTAATGCGGAAATTGATCAACAATCTGTACACGTTCAGTGAAGGCAGTACTGTACACGTTTAGGTCTATACAAGATAATAATTGAAAATTGCTACTCTGATTTTCATTTACTTTGCGGTAGCAACTGAAAATTGTTACTTTATGTATACTATAAACGACAAAAAAACAAATGGTTGTAAGTGATTTCTCACAACTTCTTATAATTGAAGTTGATTCTTTGCAAAGTGCTCAATCAACTGAGTTAGCTCTGCATTTCTTATTACAAACAATTAGGCCCAACAAGTGGGAGAATTAGCTTTCAATTAGTTTTCACTCCATTTCATTGCTCTATTTCAGCGCAATTAACAAAATGTTACCAATAATTAAGGCAAAATGAGAGCCAAATAGATGAAAAGATGTGATAGAAGAAATCTTAGCTCCTGGCGACAAAACAATTGCTCGAAAAACAATTTTCAAATTATATAAACGACATTGAATTGTATAATTAGAATCAGATTTTATAATTAGAATCAGATTTTATAAATTGTTTAAAACAAAAGAGGCAACAGCGATATTTAATAGAAATATAGGTGAACAATAATAGAAATAGCAGCAGGAAGTAAAGAATTCCCTCGTGAAAAATGTATTCGCTTACCGAATGGAATGCCTTTTATGTCTATTCCTCTTGCTGCAACATCGGTACAAATCAGAAACTTTGCACGTCCACTCTTTGGAAAAAAACATTACGAATAAAAAAGCACATGAATTTTAAGACGAAAACAAAAGCACAACATTTTGAATTCAGGCCAAAACCTGAAGCAGCAACTTATCCATAAATTGAGAGATCAGCTTCCCCCTAAAGTTGCATATGATCAGCTGGTACATGTTCGACAACTTCCACACTTAGCCACTTACCTAGACATACTTTGGCTTAGAAGAATAAACGCCAATCCCGTTTCGAAACAACACCGGAATACATAAATCAATGATACACAGAAAAGACGACTAACAGAAATCTTTCTCGCAAACACCAATTGTTTTAATCGAAGCAATCTGGTAAGCATGCGACATAGCATCAAAGTTAATACCTTGAACGCAGCTAGATTGCTTTGACGCTCCTTGTGGCCTCGATCGCTGTGCAAACACACACAAGAAAATTTATTGCTGTTGCGATTGCCTAAACAAACAAAACAATAACGTGAACGCAATACATTGATGGATTAGCAAGAAACAGAAGTGCTCAATTAAAAATTCAAATAGAAAATACATTAAGCTTTATACAGCACGTGTTTAACATCGCGAAAACAGATTTGCATATCATCATGATCTGCCTTTTCCGATTGAGTACGATAAATTTCAATATACCGTTTGGCTTGAGAAATTTTTCATCAATGCTTTTACAGTAAATTGAAAAAAAACAACAGCCGATCATTTATTGTTTCACCACACTGCCGACAGTGCTACAAAACAAAATATACTGATGTAACCGAACAAATATACGTACCACCCCCCTTTCCAATGAGGTACTGTTCCATGTTATCGCAATCCAGCTTTGTTCTACAAAATATTATGGCTTGGTCCATTTTATGTTCTTCGATCGCCTTTAGCAAGTACTCGGCCTTAAGCATCTTCACTGCTTCTGATTTCAT
The DNA here is from genome assembly GCA_003864495.1 of Nemopilema nomurai. Classification (NCBI taxonomy): domain Eukaryota; kingdom Metazoa; phylum Cnidaria; class Scyphozoa; order Rhizostomeae; family Rhizostomatidae; genus Nemopilema; species Nemopilema nomurai. The sequence continues at coordinate 1,361,616 of ML133450.1, forward strand.
TTCTACATAGATATAAAAATACATTTCTATGTAATGAGGCTGTATACAGAAAGATGTCATTCAGCAACAAGTATTTCTCGGCTACCCATAAAAACATTCATTGGAAATTATATCTGAAATTTCTACCAAAATAGAAGTCTTTTTGTACTTTGAAAGAAAGCTCTATATGTAGAGCGTAGAGAAAGGAATACTAGTAATGTAGCAACTTCACGACCCCTGGATGCACAAAGACAGAAGTTGGAGAATTTATGCAATACTGAAGGAGTGCATCACTCAGCAGGTACAACCAGAATGTTATCACCCCCGGCTCTAATGACAGGGGTAGTAAACCTAAGTATAATGCACCCTATAGTAATCCATCGTATCTTTGCTTAAAGCACGTCAAACGCGTCGTCCAGATTTGTACAGAAAAAAATAATTGCAGGTTTGACATATTCATAAATACCAAAAAAGATTGTTACCTGGGGTTAGACTTTTAGGATTGAGCTTATCCTTTTCATGTATACCATCTGTCTAAATTGTTGAAAAATAACTGATTAAGTTAGGCTTTGTTACACAAAATTAGAGGGGAGCTAACATATAAGTGTGCTACTTTTCCGCCAGACCAGTTTATAAAGATAACAGAAATTATTGCCAATATGTCCAGCCAAAAAATGCATGGGTTCAAATGAAAAAAAAAATTGTTAAAGTCACGTCCAAGAAGGCAAATATCAGAGTAAAGCGAAGTGAGATATAGAATTCGCAAAAGCTTTCAACTGCTCCACAAAGGAATTACAATATAAAATGTAGGAAGATAGCATACAAAGCAGATTTTGATAAACATTAATGGAAACAGTGTTATATAACTTATGGTACCTAAAACCATGCAGCCACAAAGGATGTTCGAATATTACAAAACCTCTAAATAAGCTCCCCGTTTACATTGGAGAATAATGACGACATTGCAGGGGTGTAAAAATGTGATAATTAATTGGTGATAAATTGACTACAGGGCTTGTGTGCTTAATAAGTGTGATGATTGTGATGATGGTGGTATTAAAAGGAAGAAAAAACATGGCAAGTAAATGAAAATAAAGATATGTGGTAGTATAAAAATACTGTGTACGTAGCATGCAGGGCTTTTTAAGGTGAACTTGGATACATGAAGACACCACAAGACAATTATTACCAAGGGACTAGTCACCTTTACTGGGTATTTTAGATTGATCCAGCTCTTGTCCTTGGTAGGATCCACTCTACAGACCTTAGAAAAGAAAAAAAAACGTGCCATTTCACCCGTGCTCCGATATTACATTAATATTGTTCAACTGCAAGTAAAAAAAAGAAACAAAATACATTGCTGCATATTAGTAAATCACTTACATACCAAAGAAGATCGAAAAACACACTGACAAGGTCGAAAGAGTCACTGTATCTTCTTCATCATACAAAAGTACGTTTTGTGATAGGTAGCATCAAAAAGAACAAACAATAATGAAATGTTTTATGATTGGAGTAGCAAAAGGCTTTGTCACTTAGTGAACATAAGGATTTTTTGGAGCATATGAGAAGCAGAAGCGCCAGATTGAAAGAAGGTACAAGCGTGGTGAGTTCAGTGAGAAAAATCGAACTAAATTGAAGACTACCCACAGCATGGTGGACTGTGTCAGGAACTGAATCTTGTCCTTTAAGATCAATCCACGTAGGGAAGTGCATAAGTTTCTCCTATAGACAAGCAACAACATATAGGATTAGTTCAGGCACGTTATATGCCTTGCGTGGTAATTTTACCGTCAGTTTCATCTACAAGTGACATAAGAAGGGCAAAATATCAGGAAAAAGCGCGATAAAATCTTATAGCAATAAGATAAGACTGAAATCAGCCATTCGACTTTTTCAGCAATCTCTTTTAAGCATTTATTTTGTTTTTTTTATCATTAGCCTTGCCTGCATAATATTCATTTAAAGCACACAAACAGCTGCTTACATCAACAAAAAAGCTTTTTATGATTCATCACCGGTGCTTTTTGCAATATAAACAAATTCTATTAAACTTCAGACAACGATCGGCAAATAAGAGAACAATCAAAAAAAGCATTTAGACTCACTGCTAACTTTTTTACATCAAAGTTATGGAGGGTTGCTGAGCAAACGATCATCTAGAGAATGAGATTTTATTATAAATACTGATTTCAATAAATACAAGACTAGAATGACGTCACAAATAACTTAGCTAATTCATCGTAACAGATATTTTAAAAATAGAGAAAAATATGCAGGCAATAGATGTTAGCCGTCACGACCCAGTGGATTAAACAACTGCGTGTAGAAAGTTAGCAAAAAGTGAAAATCGCTCTAAGTAATTACAATAAAGGGAGAAATTATGAGGAAAAGAGCTCGTGTTTGAATTATCTTGATTGTTTACCTGCAATCTCTTTCCGTCCACAGACGTCTTCGGGCATTTGCTGAATATTGACTGGATTGTTTCTGACTGATTTTGTGCAAGTAGCCCATCCTACGAGACAACAATTTTGAATTTCAAATCGTGAATGGTAAATCCACATATTTGTAAGACAAGTGAACGCTTTTTTCAAAATTCTTTCGCATATGTTTTAACAAGTATAAGAGCACTGAAAAGATATGGAACTTTTTATAAAGCCAAAACTCCAACAAATGCTTAGAAAATTGCTTGAAATAATCACAAATACAGATTCACATAAACAATTTGTAAACTAATATTTTTACTTGTTTAGGTGAATATTCCTTGGTTAAAAACTAGAATCTCGTCATTTCAATCGGTCAAAATTCCAATCACGCAGCATGCACCAGGCGTATTTTGAGAAGAGTAAACGAATCAAAAATGGACCTAGCTAAACATAAAAATAATGCCAATAGAACTAGTTTGCCATCCATAAACATATATTGAAAAACTTGATTGAGTAATAAAAAGGTACTAATAAACTCACAACTTCATCCAGAATGAAAAATCGGACCTGTTGTTAAAAGAAAAAAATCAAAATCTAGCAGATATAGAGAGTAGCTGATAATCATCGTAAAAACACATAAAAATATTTTCCTGTTTATAGCTTATGAAAAAAGTATACCCAGATGGTAGAACATAAGTCAATGCTGTTTAACGGAATAAATCTACGAGATATATTACCCAACGCAGCAGCCAATTAATCACCAAAAAAATAAATATTACTAAAAAAGTTTGATTCTACCAATGGCAAAAGGTGCAAGGCGATAAGATGAAAGGATAAGATGAAAGGTTATAAAAAAGAATCATGCAGGTCCCAAAACACCACGAATGTTAGACTGCATAACGACAAAGCACCCACCTGATCCAATTTTAGCTTGCCGGTGGATATAAAGTCGATCAGCTTTCCAGGTGTGCCTGTTACAATATCGATCTGAGAGGGAACACGACATATCAGCAGATCTACTTGCCTCAATAATTATCGAAGTGGTTTGGAAACATTTCTAAAAGCCATTAAAAAACTTCAACGGAGCTAAAAGCGTCATTTAAACTGGTTTTCAAGATCTATTGGATTTTAGGGCAATTAAAATATCTATAATCAAGCCTTAAAAAATTGTCACTTATAAAACTGTACCTTTTAAAACTTTCAAAAAATAAGATGCCTTCAAGAGATAAGAGATAGATGTCCGCAATGATGAATAGATCTCACTAACACTTTAAACAATTGTTACTTTGCGAGAGCTTGCCTGTTCCTATTCGTGTAATCCCTTCTATATGACCCCCGCCCAGTTGTCAATCACTTCCACAAAGCCCCTTATATCTTCAAAGGTACAATCTTTAACTACTCTAAGACGTGCTAAACAAATAAAAAAGGATAATTATGTCCCTTTGAAAAACTGTCCTTTAAGAGACCATGAAACAACAGGTGGGTTACTAGCACAAAATTACACACCCCACTCTCCAAGTCTCTGATCATCTCTCGCGCGTCACCACCACCAACGAGAACTGTGCACCTACAATATTCAAATTGTCAATTTATAAATGACTAAGTGTTATAGGAAACCTTAAAGTTACTCATACTTTGAAGAGGTTTATAGAAATAACTGGAATGCTATTTTATAGAAAATCTACTTGAAATGAACTTGGAAACACCAACGCAATGACCTAAGAAGGTTCTGGCACCATGAAAATACTAACGTATTTACATTTTTGAAAAGCTAAAGAAAATAGAGCAAAGCCCAGATTGCTTTAAGTATTTCTTAAGAACCGCAAGATGAGAAACACTGATGACGAAATTGATGAAAGTTAGGGTACATACGTTGGTCGGGGGTCGGGAATGTACTTCGTGAAATGCTTTATGTTTTCGTTTGTCTGAGAATGGGAAATTTCACTTTAATGATGAGATACAAATAATACTATCTTGCTTCAAATATAAAATAACAATGTTGTAAAACATGAAATGGGCTATCCAGTGATGCATTAACATAAACTTGATAAATACAAAAACAAAATAAATAAGGTACCATATGGTTATAGTGTTGTTTTTGTTGATATTAATGAAGGAAATTTAAGACAAAGTGTTTAAAATCGAAGAAGGATTAAAAAGTGAAACTGTTGGTTTTGGGTGAAACATTTAAATTATACGCCTCCTCCAACGAAAACTAGAAAATATTTTGGAGACTAGAATGGTCTATAGCTTTAATGAGAACTTAAATTCAAATTACCTGAATTGCAAGCTCTCTTGATGGCTAAAAGAAAACGTTTCAAAAGTTTTCAAAAGTTTTCTGCATCAATCGGCATCAGACCAGCTCAATGCAAAGGGATTGTATACATTTGATCAATGAACAAAGAGATGAACGATAAAACGAAAAAGGGAAATAATGAATAACATTTTCATGGCATGCATTCTGTAGATTCTCTGGCATAATGCGGCAAAAAAAGACTTTAAAGAACGATTATTATTCTTACTAAGATTGATAATGAGAAATGTCATTCAAAATTCGAATACCACCCAAATGAGTCAGTTTTCAGATCAATGCCATGTCCACTATAAGTAGACAAAAACTATATAGAGCTTCGACAAAAGTCTAAGACTGTGACTAACATCTTCGAAATGGCGCTAATCGAAGAGCTACTTTGGTAAACAATTAAGCAACGGTGATTTCTTACCTCCATTATTACGCACGAAGGCGAGGATATATTGGTAAACTTTTCTGGAGTTGCAGCAGCTAAAGGTGTTGAAAACATTTTCGTTAGTAATTTCGGGGTTCAATGCCGCCGAGTGTCAATTGAAAAACTAAAACCACAGGCCACGGGCTACGAAAAGATGGTTTAGAAAAATACCCAAGCAATGCGAAATGCCTTATTTGCAGGTCAAAGAAATTATCTAGCAGTTTCGTACTGAAAATGAAATCTATAGAAATACGAGCCTATAGAAAAAAACAATAAGTAGATTGAAATTTCAAATATTTTATATAACTATCATTATCATCGTGAAATTCAATAAGACCCGGCTTTTCAAAGAATTTTTCTAACTTGTAAGCTAATTAAACCAGATTGTCAACAAGTGAGTGAAAGTTTGCGCATAGTATCCTTGTTTTCATTTGACAAACATGGCGAGTCTGTGATAAACATTTGAAAAGAGTTCGAATAAGCAAATGTGTGCTTTGTCTATGGAAAGCATGTTTGTCATTATGCGAACAAGCCAATACCACGTGGAGGTAAGACAACTGAGATGAAAAAGCAAAGTCAATACGAAGTCCAGGATTAAAAATATTGCAGCTAGGGATTACCTTGTTGTGATCTTTTGACGACATCCTTCGGAGCTTTCGATATTCCAGCATAGCCTGACTGAAAGTATTGCGAGAAAGGACACTGTGAAATATTTCCTAGTCAATTTGTCTAGTATCCAGCAAATAATCAGGGCCTTTTTGTCCGGGTCTAGACATCGTGATAGCTTAGAAACAAATGAAAAAAAATAGCTGATCCAAGACAGTTATCAGATATCCTTCTAGCACTCAAAGACTATTACACGGCTTGCTGATCAGAATTCCAATCTCTAAAAATTAGGAATTATAACAGTCAACAATACAACAATATCATTCACTATAGGCAATTCTACTTTGTGAATCATAGACAAGTAGGGACAAGAGGAACACTTACGATTGGATTGCTCACAAATGGTTGATCGCCAAAATTGAACTTCATTTCGGCATTCTAACGATTTGAAATGATAAAATTTTGAAGAAAATTAATGGCAAAAAAGGTATTAATCAAAAAGCGTTTAAAGAGCTTGAAGCAATTGAAACCTTTAAGTGTTTATGTTTTGAACAAAAATGCATTAACAAAGGTGTGCCAAAAAGACACGACCAGGATGGTGACTGTTTCCATTACTATTGGTGACTGTTTCCATTGCTATTCATCTTGTAAAGTCGCAAATTCTCAAATATTGATTAAGATTAATGTTGCCGGCATTGAAGAGAAAACGGAGAAAACTATCAATTTTTCGTCGAAATCCCTGCCATGTAAAGATTTCAAAACTTTCTTCGAAGGCAGGACATGGCATAAGTGCCCTGTTTAAATTGTTAATGAAATAATCGAATGGTATTCCTTGTAACCATATCATCTTTACTGCTACCGATAATCTCGTGGTTGCCAAAAAATTACAAAATCAACTACCTTTAATGTGACTGAGGGAAAGAAGGCAGCTCCTTGCAGATTTCTGGGAATATCGAAGGCTCTTCCTAGTAGATTTCCTAGGAAAAGCCCAGCTCTTTATCAAGCAGATACTATGGAAATGAATGCAAGAAAATCTTCCCCACTCGAATTTAAATGATATTACCAGTTTTGTTAAGAGGCATTTTTTAAGTCAAAGAAAGAAGATAACAAACATCCAATACCGTAAACTGATTATGTATAATCTATAAGAGTGCTAAGGTATAATAAAAAAATATGGCATGGATCTTTTGCTGCATGCATCACAACACGATAGTTGTACTTGAGTGGTTAAGGGGAACTGGATACGAAAATTCTCTGCTTAGTCAATAATTCCATGGTCAACTAATATTGTCTTCATTTTCTGTGCCTTTTTGGCTAGACAACATAGGTTTAGCCTTTGTGAGAGGATAGAGTCAAAATTTAACGGAAAAACACAAGGATAGAACAAAAGATCCAGGACTTGGCTGGGGGTATACTAAAGTTGGGGCGATTAAATATCGAAACGCGATATGCACACAAGCAGCTTACCATTTTTGCTGTACATTATAGTGTAATCATCGAGATCGATGTAGCAGCCGAGGGTATCTTTAAATCCATATGGCTGTAATCACCAAATCGGAAGTAAATAAAGGTATATAACAGAAAAACGGAAAGGAATAAAAAAAATTTGCTTGCTTCTATTTTCAAGCGAGATTTTAAGACCAGGGGCGTCCGAAACAAACGACGCTAGTCTGGCCTATCTTTCCTTTGGTAAAATGTTTCTACAAACATTTAGAGAGGTGCTTAAAAACAAAATAGCCTAAATAAAAATGGCAATCAGTAAACTCTAATAATTTTGTCACGGAGCAGGAACTAAATTTGAGAGACAAAATTTACAGACAAAGTTCTCACCTCCCCATAGGAATCAAACTGTCTCGAATAAGACTTCTTTCCCGTTCCTCCAAATCCGAAGCTTTCCCTATCCGTCCCTATTCAAAACGACAGACCATCAAAACAAAGCATTGCAATATCATCGTGAACAAACAAATAATTACAATCAGTTACCAATATTTTGTGACTACGTAAAAACACAAAGCTTCCGCAAAGTAAAAATTTGAGTGATTTTTTAGCTCTATGCGTGATTCCTTGCCAATCTTCAAAACTCGTTCTAGAAGTTTTTCAACCCAGTTTGAAAGTATGCGATCTACTAAAAAACGACATTGAGGTTCTTCTTCTTTCTTTTCACCACATAGACTTGCACTTCCTATTGCTATCAATATTTTTAACACCCTCTAATGTTTTCGACTCGCAACGGGCTATTTATTCTGTCAGCTTTTGGTCATTTTCCGACGTTTGCATACTGAAGAGTGTCGGACGAAAAAATACTTCAAGCATGCAAAAAACTAATCCCGCTATTTCTAGCTATTGTGAAACTCGTACTATTGGCACATTGACAATTATTCGACAAATCAGTGACCAATGATCAACAGACTCTTTGCCTAATACATAGGTTTTGCATAATACTGTAACAGATATACAGAGTCAAATGCTTACCAACATCGAACGTAGCTTTGGCTGTTGAATATCCTACCCTGCAGAGGCCTTCATCTGTCACTGTCGCTTCATAGTACCATTTGCCTAATAGCAAAAAATTTCATACGTAAGTTTTTGTCTGTATCAGTTTCCAAACTCAAGATTGATCCTTTAAGAATTACTAGCTATGATGAAGGGTCTGAACCATTTGGAAGTCAAGAACTACTCAAGCTTACCTTTTGTGACGCCTAGTTCAGCCCTGGCCCCCTGCCATTTTGTATGTTCCCGTGACTGACACAGTAACCCAGTGCTATCAATCGCTACAGTGCAAAAACAGTATGAAAACTGAATAACATACATAAACCATTTGTGATTTCAGAAAGGTTACTGGTCAATTCAGAATTTTATAAGTTGTGTCAATTGGACATGCTCTTGAAACTGATGACAAACCCTGTATATATTAGCACAAAAATGTAAAAATCGGACATTGGCAACTAAACAATTATGTCAAAATTATATGCTTTAGCATTGTTCATCACAACCAAAATCTCTTCATTTCAAAATCAATCGAATATATATTCAAAGGTTGCTATAGCTTGACAAAAAACAAGCCATAGAAATGAAAAAATTCACAGAATTTTCACATGACAAAGAGAATGAGGTAAGTTAGCAGCCTTGTCTACAGTAAGCTTATTCACAATGAATTCAAAAACTTACCAAAGGATGGTTCTCTGTCATTTGAACTCATAACCCATTTTGCAGCACCTATAGACGAAAAACAAAACACCAACTCAAAAATGTTCTTGAGGTAGAAACAAAGAGGAATGTAACTGAGCATTCAGTAGACAGTTCAAATTTCTTCTATCAAGCCAATGAAAATAAGAAATGCTTTATAATACAAAATGTATTATCTTAAAACAACCCTGTTTTCACTTGAGAAAATACCATCACATAAAATAGATTCCATAACACTTTTATAAACTTAAGTCAAGCATTACAATATTTAAACATTGCAGTTTGCTTCATTGAAAAATAGAATTGAAGCTTTAGTTCCAAACTCAAGTATAGTATGACAGAGCACTAGAAAAACCTACCACTGCCTTGATTAACAACAACTCTTTTTCCTTGTTTGGCATCTCTCAGAGTTTCATGTGCAACCTGAATCACTGGCAAACAGAATGCCTAAACAAACAGAATCAGCACACTCAATACCCTGGTGATTGACAAATACATCTGCTTTAAGAATAACATAATTGTTAAAAGTTTGTTCTATTGTCCCATATATAGAGTCTCCAAGGCCTCATCTCTAAGCAAAATTCTGAACAACAGAGTCAAATAAAATAAAAGAGAGGTACTGAATATCACAAAAGTTGACTTGCATGCAATAAATTTGAATTAGCCAAAACCACTTTGTTAATTTGTGGAGGCAATCAGCTGCATTTTTTAAACTCAAAACATGGACTAGCTGTGGAAAACTTATTTTCAATAAATGTAATGATCAATTTCTGGTACAGCAATATCCTCATCACACAATGCAATACAACAAGAAAACAGGAATGAATACATATCATTTTGAATTTGCAAATTGAGGGTTATGTGCTTTGAAATTGGGAAAAGTGATAATCCAAGTTGATTCCAATAATACATACTCCTGTCTTCCCACTTCCTGTTTCTGCTGCCTAAGGAGAAATTTGTGTCAAAAGCATATCATCTAAAACATTAATTAACTGTCAAAAGTTGTGGGATAATGAATTCTGCATACAGTCTATACTGCTTGAATTCAAATAGGTGCATTTATTACAATGTATATGCTTCAAATGAGTCAAGTTTCATACAAGATGCCCCATACTTCAGTGTAAAGAGCCTCTAGATCTATAACATAGATCATAGATTGTTTGTTCAGTTTAGCTTGAATTTCAGCAAAGAAACATCCAGCACTTTAGAATAGTGCACTTTTGTTTCTAGCAAAACATTTTGCAGAAAAATAAAGCTTGAACAAACTTGAAAGCAATTAATAACAGTAGAAAAAGTGCTGTACCATCAAAACATCACCTCCACCAAGAATCAAAGGAATAGCCTCTGCTTGGATATCAGTTGGTAACCTAATTATGAAAATAAATTTGCAGCAGTGCAAACATAATATAAATCATATGAAATTACAAAAATTACTAGTCACTACAATGCTGTTTCCTTGCATCAAATAAAACTGCAATAATGCTTTTTGTCTCCTTGTCAAAGAAAGCAGACAGACTCAGAGCCAAGAAATTTACTTTGAAAACAGGCAATGAAAACATGTTTGTTTCAAAGTTTGAAATTTCAATAAATAATTTTAGGAGCACCAAAATGTGTATATAGATGCTAGATATGTTTTCTTTGCTAAGTGTTATGCTATAAGCTAACTACCCCAAAGTCAAACAAGTTAAATCCAAAAGAGAATGAAACAGTAAAATTTGGCTTTAATGGAATTTCAAAACAGCACCATGCTTCATTGTCATTTGTGCATAGTTCGAAAACATCAAGGCAACTTACATCCAACCAATCTCTTCAATGCCTTGAACAAGCTCTGGGAGAAGCCCAAACTCTGCAAAAAAATTTGAAAAATCAATCTTCAATCTGCATTGTCTTCACATTCCAACTTTAAAAAACTTCATTGAGAGTATGAGGAAACGAAAATGGCATCCAAGTCTATAGGTGCTTTATTACAGACAAACTGTCTAAAAAAATCTTATTACGCTGCCAAAAAAATGCATATTAACTAGTAGGAGTTCCAAAAATTCACATTCACTGTCTGTAATGTGTTTTTCCCACATGCCATAGGGGCTATGCCAACCCACTTTTTGGTAAACCATGAAACAATTCTCCAGCCATACTTAAAAGTGCCCCTTGCAAATAAAAGAATTGGAGCAGTTATGAGCAGCGTTTTTGGTCTAATGACCCCATCCCAATTGTTATGGAATTTTAAGATGCTTCCTACATCCCTGTTGACTGCTTTACTATTGTGTGGATATTTTAAGGTTTTCTTATGTTGCATCATGCCCTGACTTTCTGAGGGACTAAGTGACAAAGCTGACCTTAGTGTTTCATGCATACCGATTTCTTTAGTTTCTGTCTCTGTATAGCCTGATAAATTTCCTTTGCGAAACAATCAAAATTATCTTGATGAAACAAAGGCACCTCTAGATGTGTTCAATGTAGAGAAAGATGCAATCGTCGAAAAAGTCATAGTGCAGCTTAACAAAATAGGCATAGCCAAAAGGCAGAGGTTATGGTTAGAAATGAACTTGAGAAAACATCGTTTCTCTTCAAGATCACAAAAGAAACCAGGACAAGGACAAGCAAATGAAAAATCCAACTTTGGCCCAGACACAGTTTTTACATACATCCATATTCAAACAACACAGGTTTTGCTTCTGCAGACTTTCAGCTCTTGACAAAACAACAGGATTAAAGTTTTCCAGCGAGGATCAAAACTTGGACACGATCGCTGCTGACATGACGACTTGCCAATGTTTTTTCGTGCAAAAGCGGAGTTTCTGGTATCAAATAAAATTGAAGTATAAACTGCATTCTCTACGCAAAAAATTTGATTTCATCTAATTTTAAACTGGAATTGTGGTGAATTTATAAGGTTCAAACCTGAGAAGTGACCCGCCATCTTGACAAGTAAAAAACTTGACAAGTGTTGCCTCGTTCTCAAAACGAGACAATGCAGGTCATGGCCGATAGTGACGTAATTGTTCTAATAGTAATTCACAGGAAAGATTTTCTAAATTGAAAAACGAATATGATTTCATAATCTAGCTAAAAATCCTACTTTATTCCAAGGGGAATTTTCGGCGTGTCAGTTCTCCTTCAAGCAGTTGCCAGAAACTCATATCAAGCGCTGTATTGTAATCGTTTTGCATCGCCTTCGTTCATTTTGCCAGGTCCATATTCTTTCCTTCCAAGATGACAGCATCAAGTCGTTGTTATTCTGTCCCTGTTCCTCAGCCATCACACTTACGCTATATAATATATTATTCCATATTCTGTGTAGTCTATAAAGAACACTAAGTTGATAGAGATTGCTTTTACAATAGAGCTTTTTTAAACATCATTTGTTACAATTTCAAAAATCTCCCTTGGCCCCTCCACTTTCCAATCTATGTCAGAGCCCATGCAATGAGTGATTTTGGAGATCCTGCGTGATGATAGGAGAAATTTTGTATCCCGGCCTGGTTAGACTATTTTCAGTTGCCGGGACCTCGGCTAAGCGAGCTGGGACCTCGGCAATCTTTCGGATATAAACGTAAGCTGAAAATAGTCCGGCCCTGCCGGGACTAAATAACCAGCACTGCGCATGCGGCAAATCTGTTCACATTCACCATTTTAATTCTAGCTAGCATTTGAAAGCAGATTTATTATTTGAAAAGCCTATAGAAAAGATTCATGAAAAATATGACCATATGTGACCATATTTATGACAAGTAAATTCATGCCACAATAAAGTTGCTACAAAAATGTTTACTGCCTTTTTAATTTTGTGCCCCATTATGTTAAATGTTGAAAATTAAGTTGTTTTTATCGTAGTAAAAATTCAGTGCTTTAATAAAAAAGATCATGCAGTTAATTGTTGATTTTCCAGGTATTTCCAAAAATGAACTATACATTGGTGCGCATGATTAAGTTTGTTATAGCTAATAGCTTTTTAGGAACGTTTCGACAATTTTAAAGCTTAAACAATCAAAATTCAGGCAACTATAACAGTGCATGTATGAAATTGGGTTCACATTTTGTATATTCACTACCTACGCTACCTCTCCGACATCTTCAGCTTTTATGGCTACCGAATCAGTTCCCAATTTCTTTGCTTAGACAACTTGTCTATATGACACTATTAGACTGTCATGCAAAAGGCATTTAAAAATGACTTGAGACTCGAAATTTATAATGTCATAAACAACCCTAATGTTAACAGATGCCTGATACTTGGAAGAACTTTTTGTAGAAATACAAAGAACACAAGTTGACAGGCCTTCTGAGATCAAAAAAAGGCTCTGCTTGCTGGTCTAAATTTACAGTAAAAAGTGTTGATCCGTAATAGTAGACTGGTGCTCGGGCAAACTCATACAAACACTGTGCCCAGGATACACAGAAGTGAATTCATAGTAGCTTTGCTGGCAATCAAAACCATAGATTGCTTTTTGCCGATCGCTTAGAGTGCCTCTTAAAGCTCTTCTTTAAACGCATTAGTTCAAGTCTCTCTCTTTGATGCTTAATGTCCAACTCAAGAGACTTCCTGGTCATAGATTCTTGAAATGCTTCCAACCGATTATCTGAAAAATCCGCCAGTACACGCATGAAGTCTGAAAAAGTACGTAAAAAATCATTTACTAAACATTTCTTGGTAGTCGACCGTTTTCAAAGTTTCTGGCAATTAAGAAACAACTCTAAACGGAATCTTGATCATAAACAAGCATCTTTTCAGCTAAATAGATTTTTGAATAGCATCATTCTACGTTAACATTACATAATCAGCAAAGCAAATTATGAATGAAAGCGATCTAGTGAACTTGTTTCGATTTGCAGATAATGGTCTCTGCATCGTTCATCGAGATAGGTGTCGCAACAAATAATATTCAATTCCTTGATGCATTTTCCTTGTCACGACTTTTCTTTGCAGAGCCTTTCTCAAGTTATGGGAGCCTCCAATCCATAATGTTATTTAAAGGACGAAAACATTTCTGTTTTGATCTGCCAATAGTTTATCTGATAATTTTTGAATTCGGCAAAGAATACGTACCCACGTTTGGATGAACCTTTTTGCGTTTCCTTAGCTCTCTGAACACTGTCCAAAGGATGCCAAGGAATGTCAAGATTCCGAGCAAATACAGTTCGAAATTTAGAACCAACCAAAATGAAGGGGTCTTTGGATCAAACAGCTTAATGTCAGGTGGCTTCTCATTTGAAAGCTATGGAAAGGTAGTTGTTTTACGTGAAGAATACAGAATATCACGTGGAAGCAGAGACAGTAAGGTAGACACAAAGACAAACACTGTCAAACAGGCGAGTAGAGAGACACACAGAGAGAGAGAGAGAGAGAGAGAGAGAGAGAGAGAGAGAGAGAGAGAGAGAGACAAGATCATTTTTATGATGACAAGATCATTTTTCAACTGCCATTTTTTCCCCACTGCAATAATTCTTTTTTGCTATCAAGTGAATATGGCATTAAATATTCGCATCTGAACGTTTCAATACTATCTTGGAGAGAAAGAGAATACGGGATGCCAAAGCTCTTTCTTTATTTTGTTGAAATACAACGCCACATTAAAACCTAATGGCACCGGAGCCATTGTGGAACACGATGGGCAACTCTACTAAAAAAATGACACCGTGTGTATGTGAAAGGCTGGCTATGCCAAGGGAAACAAATCTAGCTAACATACCTCTAGCTTGCTTGTCATGTTGGCAACGAACCCTGTGATCCTGAATTGTTCGGAGGAAATGTGGCTCTTGAAGTCACTTTCGAGACGGACAAGCTCCTTGGAAAGAACGAAACCAAAGCCAGCAGTGCTAGCAATAAGCTTCTTCACTTTGAGATTGAGTTCATTGATAGTGGAAGTGTAGCTCGCAGTTTCAAAGGCGTCGAGAAGAGCCACATCAACTTGCTTCTTTTTCAAAGCAGACAGCACCTCTGGTGCAGTTCCAAACCTCATATCTACACAAGAAAACGTTTATGAATAATAAATGCAAAAATGCTGAGAAGGCTCTTGAAGAACAAGGCAAGTTTGAAGCTCAGAGTGGCAGCTCTGATCTTACACTAAATTCGTAACAATACGCTTATTGCAATGTTTCAGAAAAAATTCAGAAAAATTAGATGTATATCAAAAGACAATTGACGGTGCAGTTTTAAAACGCTTTCCACCAAAGCGTGTCTTTGATTTTCTTATTCAGAGTATTTTGTGTAGGTTTTCCGCTGAAATGAGTCAATGCTAGAGCTGCTATGATCAAGTGCTTGGAATTGCTTAGCTAGAATGGAGTGGCAAGTACCTGGTAAAACCCTGGCGTTTCTTCGTACAGCCAGACCGTGTTCGAATGAATTGTTGATAACGGCTGCCTAAAAGTAGTAACCCGTTTAAAGCCATATGCACTGCAGAATCTTTCCAAATACTTGAAAGCAGCATACCATTGTAAGAACAAGCTCAAACAACGAAGTCAAACAACGAGTAGTCCATTAAAGGATACTTGTGATAAAAGGGGTATTGCAAGGCGATAAAGACAGCGGGGATTAGTCATTTACTATTTATTGATTAATGTCTTTGATACTTGCAAGAGATTAGATTGTGAAATTTAGTACAGCAGACGACTCTTGGTAGTCATGGGCCAACCAATTTTATCTGGAACGCTGTTAAATTATGATTTGGCTAGCTAGTGTTATGAAATGGTTCTAAAAGGAAATCCAACACGTGTTTAAGGAGATTTCAAATGTCATGAAATAACAATATGCAAATATAAGAACGATGCCGATTAACTGAAGAAATGGCCTAGGAACGCAAAAAGGGGACAGTTAGCTATGACATATTCGTAATGAAAGCAAGCATCTTTGATGGGATTTAGTAGAATAAAAAGAGGAAGACGTTCATGCTTACATTCGTATCGTACAGAGTGGCTGATGGTGTTATTGTCAGTGTAGTGACAGTCGATGTCAAAGCGCCAGTGAGGATTCCGATCAGGACTAGTCCAATCAACGTCCAGGCTATGCCGACTATTCTTCCAAGGAATGTTTGTGGTGTAACGTCTCCATATCTATGGGGAAAAGTAAGATTGGTGCTGGCAATAGCATGAGAAGTTATGCAAAGATAGCAGAATGCAGATGATTTAATCTACCTGTCGTCTCATTTAGCAAGCAGGGTTGCACAAAAACTCACCCAACAGTAGTCATGGAAACAAAGGCCCACCACAAGCCTTGACACACGCCACAAATGTATCGTCCACGAGAGAATTGGTCATTTTGGAATTGCTCCTAAAAATAAACAAAAATTTAAGTCCTCATTTCTACCAATAAACGATGGTAGCAAATTCGTTTTGAAGTCTTGGATGGCTCACTGCATTATATTGTACTACAACGAATGAAATCCTGGAAATGATCATTACATGAATAATATCCTTAGTTGTTGCAAGCTATCACAAATACTTAGAGTGCATTAGTTTGCATTGCAAGCATATGACGCTCTCTCTTTATCATGACCTTTTGGTAAAGCATTGCTATTATTGTTTTTTTGTTCCTCATGATAACATTTACTGTTAAAAATTGTGAGCTTTTGGTAACAAATGCTCTTATATCTACCGGTGATCAAATTCTTTGCCAATGGGTTAAGGTATTATCAGCAAAATTAAGTAACACTATTGAGTATGCAGTTCTAGCAAACTTAACTGAATCGTGGTAAATGATGGAAGAATTGAAAAGAAATACTACTTTCGAGAAAAAAACGTATCGGGTAGAGCATCGTAGTTCTACTTACAACAGACCAGAGCAGAATACCAAAAATGATGCTCATTAGAATTGAGATCAGCACCATAGGCCAGGCTGATTTCACTGACTTCAGAGCATTCAAAGTTTTAGCGGCATAGTCAATTGTTCCACTAATAATCATTGCACTTCCCCCAGAGTGAACAAGCAGCACAAAAATGTGGCCGTCCATGAAGTTGCGATTTTCTGATCTGCCAAACACCGGAAACGTTATGTGGTAGCCTTTTGCAAGGGCCGCAATGCATTCATCTTCACTTGACTTGTCTGGTCTTCCCCCAATGGGACCGACGTAGTAGTTCACTGTGGGAGCAACCCCGTCACAGGTGCCACAGGACTTGCTTATCATGTCGTCTGTAATCTTTTTGAACAGCCCTGAGATCCTCCCACTCTTGCTTTTCAAAAGGTAAGGTTTCTTTTCGTACCAATTCACAAAGATGTTATCTGGACATTTACACGTTTCTGTAAAACAACGAGGGAAAGTGAATAAAAGGTCAAATACAGGTTAGCCTTTTGAAGCAGAAAAAGCGACTGTAAGAAAACAAAGGGTAGCAAGTCAGCTAATACCATAGGCCAAGTCATGTGATCCCTCCTACCGCCAGTGTATGTATCTTTGCTTTTCGTAATACATCCTAATCGGCGTTATCACTTACAAGGTCATATATATTTTTGTAGCCTACGCATGCACTCTCTCAATGTCCTGAAGAACTCTATTGTTTAGTGATTCTCGGATAGGTTAATATTAAGCAGCTGATATAACATTAAGCAACTTCTGGAATAGATCGTTTAGGGAGGAAAATACTGAGTGATATGTGAGAGATGGCTCTTCTTAGGAAAAGACTCTTAGAGGTACAACGTACCCTTTAATCATTTCATTCTTGTATTGGATGACCTGAAAATCAAGCTAATATGGAATCGCCCGAAGAGCTTTTGATCTCGTTTAGCACCTAGATGCTAGCATATTCTATTAGTATTTCTCTAATTTGTGCAATGAAGCAATCAACTTTTATCTATACAACGTAGATCATTAGCTTATGGTTTTTATGAATTAGTTTTGTATACTCTCTTTTAAATTCTCCAGAATTGCTCGTGTAACTAGCACCCTTTAACACTATTAGCAGCATCTATAGAACATCGCTTGAAATTTGCTGCGTGTTTGAACTATTGAAAATAGCTCGTACATGTTCACTAGCTGTGAGCAAACTTGAAAGCTTTCCAGGTAACGAATTCAGCTTTGAAGATTGAACGCTCTCAGGTAGAGCACGACACATATGGGTACAGTCAGTTTGTTTTGCAAAAGGATCTGTAAGTAACACTGATAAAAAGCTTGTAAAAACTAAGGACGAAGGTTCTATATGCCAATATGCTTATCAATATCAATTTTTATTAATGCTTCCAAAGCATTCAAAGTTTTCACAAAAAACTTACTTGATGAAATTGGCTTCGAATAGGGACCACTGCCAGCCGCAGTAAAGCCACACACCGATACTGCATATGTTGTGTAGCTGAGAAGGCCAGTGATCTTCAGCCTTAGCGTGTATTTGTCGAGAACAACCTTTTTGATGTCACTATCAGTTACCACGACATCTTCAGTGGACACTTGAGTTTTCACGTATCTAACTATGTATCCTCTCAATTGGCCGTTCACTTTTTCTTTTGGAATTGCGTCCCACGTGACGGTCACTTCGTCCAGTGAGTACTTCTGTCGCACTCGGGTGTTTGGAGGTGGAACTGATGGAGCTAGGGGAAAATATCAAGAGTTTTAGTTTTCGTTTTGCTCAGGATAGTCCGCTGCTGTTGATCGTTTCGATATTCTAACAATAAGCTAATCGTTCTAACAATATTTAGGTACTGCGCAACTCAAGTTTGATAACATTACGATGAAATCTCTCCAAATTCGTGGGAGCGCAGCAATTATTGGGATGAAATTTCCAGTTATAATCACAAACCACAACCAGCATGACAGGAATTATTCTAGAAATGGGTGAAAAATTTGTTGGTCGTACAAAACTTCACAATTGCGAAAAACAAGGGAAACATGGTTTTAGCATACTGAAATACTAGTAGTTACGTGCAAATACCAGTTTTGAATTGTCGTGATTCTATAATGTAAATATTTCATAATCTTTATACTTCATGAACCGTATAACACTAAATGAAGACGATATAAAATCCTCTCTCACCTCCCTCTGGAGTTTTCGTGGCGTTGGTAACACCTGGTCCTTCCCCGACAACTGTGTGCGCTCGTACGATTATGACGTAGATTTGGAATGGCTCTAGATTTTCTAATATCACATCAGATGCACCATAAGCTACTTTGGTTTGCTGATAACTAGGTTCTCGATAATTCTTGTAGGACACGATGTAACCAAGAGGAATGCCATTGAAGTCGTAAGTTGCAATCGGACTCCACTGTACATAAATCTTTGTTGGACCGATCGGTCGCAGTTTCAAATGAGTAGGAGCGAAACTTGGTTCTGTAAAAAGGTGATTAGATTTGCATGAATTGATAGCTACAAACCAGGAGAAGACATTTTATTTCAAAGCGAGAAATGTGATGAAATCTGAACAATATACAAAGAAAGATACAATGATCT
The DNA here is from genome assembly GCA_003864495.1 of Nemopilema nomurai. Lineage (NCBI taxonomy): Eukaryota > Metazoa > Cnidaria > Scyphozoa > Rhizostomeae > Rhizostomatidae > Nemopilema > Nemopilema nomurai. Next base: position 1,380,907 of record ML133450.1, read on the forward strand.
TGAGCAAAGCCTAAGAAAGATACAATGATTAAAAACTTCATAATATAGAATGTTCTGGACAAAAGTTATCCTAGATATCTAATATCCTTTACAATATTAAAACATATAGCGGACATAAAGCCTGAACTGCTTTCATGGACTAGGGACCGCGCCAGCTTTAGACTGTAACCTTCAGGCAACATCTCTAAAGATTTTAGGTTTTCATTAAACTCTATAGACAGCGTTCATCCATGATTCACAGCCGATGGAACAGAATAAGAAGGATGTTTTTAGCACTATAAACCTTCATCAATACAAGGATTATTAATTTCTTATTCATTCTTCGGAACCTCTACACATTGCTACAAACAAACCAAACATGCTTTCGCGTTTTAAACATAAAGTTCCTCCGAGAACCGATCGTCAAGAGTACCAGTAACATTAAGTACTACCCGCCAGGTATTCAGATGCCTCCTTCGTAATTGACATTGAAAACATAGCCTCTAAAAGTCTGTTATATATTGAACAAGTGGCCAAAATGAATGAATTATGACGTGAAGGTTGTAATTACTTCCTTGCAGTGTTTTCACCAGCAGTTCCTTAGTGGCAAGTCCATTCGCATGAGTAATCGAGATTGTCATCCGTACTCTGTAAAAGGTTGTCGCCTTCAAACGGGTTGCAGTGAAGCATGTATAGTTGAGCGGGATCCCTCGGACCTCCCAAGCGCCAATGTCCGAATGCATTTCACGGTAATACAGATAGTAACTTGTGGTGTTGAATTTAGTGCTTATGTTCTTTGGAGGATCCCAGCAAAAGGTGATGGTATGAGGATCAATATGGCTTGCTGTCAGATTCTCTGGAGGTCGCGGAAGAACTGTGAAAGGAAACACAATGAAATGCATCTAGAGCTTCTGACAGTAAAATTGAATATCATCTTTAAGATTGTGAGCAATTATTAAATCACTTTTGCGCAAATGCATTTTGTGTGTGTTTTTAGATCGATCTGTAGAGCTCACGGCATCACGTCCAGCTTTAGAAAAAGGTCTTGCACTTGCCAAAGGCCTTTTGCTGAATAACAAAATCACACCAGAGTTTGATCAAGCTAGCTTCATTTTCTTTAGGGACTCCAGCTTCTATTTACCCAAGGAAATTAAGCTTGGGGAGACATCTCTTCATGTCTAGCATTTGAGGCGAGCCGTTAGAATGCAAAATTTAGGCCTGTATGATTTTAGACTATTGTCGACTATTCTACAGATGCTTACTGGATGCTGGTGCAGTCTCGTTTTCCATTCACACGTCAAGGCCATAATCAGGATCAAGGCTATTGTATGTTGAAATAGCGAAATAAGTTTTGATAAGTTTTGAACGATTTTATAGGTATTGTTGTAAATCAGGAAATAGTAACCAACCATTTTGTGACTCGACATCACTGAGAGAAACGTTCAGCTCAAACACTCGATGCGTTGATGCAACATAGTCTTGTAAGTAAATAACTTCGGTTTGGGATACTTGCGAGTAGAAGACGCCAATATTGGCGACAACAAACTCTTTGCTGTAAAGGATTGAAACGGCATATGCGTGACAGGTACAAACTATAGAGGCCAGGTTTTATGAAACGAAATTCATCAGATAAAATTAAAGTAAATTGCAAATTACATGTATAATAGGATATTGAAAAAGATATTACATTAAGAGAAATTGCAAGTGGGAACATAGATGAAAAATCCATCAGTATATGAATGACTTAGTAGCTAATTGGCCTATACTATTGGATGCACTTATAACTAGAATAGAGTTGTTCGGTAAGACTTATTGAAGCAAAGCCAAAGAAAAATAATTCAAAATTGCTATCAAAACACGTCTCACACACGCAACAAAACATTTACCTAACGCTACGCCGGCTTCTGCTTTTGGGGAAATCTCTCCTAAGGGAAGTAAAGCATGTGGTTAGCTTCTTTGAAAATGCGTCCGAAACAATGTGAGTATAGATAATCTACGAGTTTATGTTCCTTGAATTTGGGAGTAAAACGAAGGAAAAAACTATAAAACAAAAGCAAAACAATTTTGGAAAATGTTCCTATCCATTATAATCTGAAAATTTCTTCCTATGCGATCAACTCAAAGTTGAATGTTTGAATTTTATATACAGCTCAGTTCATCAACCAAATAAATTTTCCTACAGTTGCTCAAACTGGCAAGTAATAAATTTATCACATTACCAAAAAGAAGACGCCGATTGGTGAAAACATTGCAAATCACGTGATCCATCACATAACCGTCACGTGGTTCTCGATTCACAACTGGTTATTTATCTGGTCCTCCTCTGCATTTTTCAACGTTTGTCTACTCTGAAAATGCGCCTTAGAAAATGCCCTAATTTCCGGTCCTTCTCGTAAGTTTTCAGTACAAAAAACTTGTTCTCGCATTTCGCAGTGTTTGCTCTACTATTCGTACTATCATGTTTAGTATCATAAGAGTAGGCTTGTATTCTATAAGTGACACCAGATATTTATTCATTATTAAATAAGCTGTAAAGTGACTGACCATACCTGAAGCTTAACACTCTGATACCCGACACAAAAGACGCATTTTTGTAAGCAGCAATAACCTAAGAGATAAACTGATGTGAAAATCATCTTTCCTCCAATCCTAAAATTGAAAGCCGCCGCAATATCAATGCCAAACAGGAAATCAAAGTACCGCTCCCTAGAAGACTGAAAATCACGTTTATATTTGTGATGTTTAGTATTGATTCAATATTCAATTTAATGTGTATTTTTTGAATGAGTAGCACTGCTAGGACTGTTAAGTAAGTTGTCGATCAGGAAAATCGTCTTACGTTTGCCAGTATCTTTGCAGATAGGTCAACAGAGATCGGGCTGGCAAGGGAATGGTATCGAAAATTCCATTCAAAATCTGTTAGACGAAACCAGAAGAGGATTTGCATGCCTGTGAAAAGAAAAAGCATCCATTAGACTGAAGAGAAATCAACGATTCTTGAACCCATGCTTTGGTGGCAATCCTTATTTCTGGTGAAACTAGCAAAGAGAGGCCATAGAACCAGGCCTGACTTCTTGCTTGAGCTGACTAATAAAAAACCATGGAACCTTGGCTTAAATGGCAAGCCTTCGTCACCTGCTTTCAATACTCTCCCATCAATATTTACTTTTCCTTGTGTAGACTTCAGGCATCTCCCTAACAAGGACTAGAAAAGATTAATCAGTTTAAAAAATGTAGTACTGGGGGAATCTATGAAATATACCTTGGCATTTGTGATTATTGCACGGTCGCTTCTTGTATGGACTTCCTTCGCAAAATTTGCCATCAAATTCGGGCCTTGGATTATCGCAATAACGGCGTTGCACGAAGTCTCCTCCTCCGCATGCCTGACTGCAAACACCAGTTTCCTCCCAGCTACTCCAACCTCCATTGGCTTCAAGTGGAAACAAAAAAAATAAGTTACTCCAACATTGGTAAAGGGGTGAAATTGAAATGTTCACGCAGTATTTTAAAGTTCAGGTTAGCTCAATAGGATTCAAAAAGGGTGCAGACACAAGCTACAAATAAGGAAACGCTATTCGAAATTATCTGAAACCTTGTGTATTGATGAATTAACTAGCTCTTTGTGTTTATACCAACTGCTCGAAAAGGCTTTCTCAAGGCCAACCAGTATCAAAACAAACTAGAAAAAACTGGCAAAACGATAATAATTGTAAGTACTATTAGATCGCCTAGTTAAGACACCAAAGTCGTCATCTCTATGGCATTTTTGGAGATTCTTCTGAGGTTCAAAGATACATTCGGAAAAAAGCTCTCATTTGTTCTACCATACTTAGCAGCAAAATTCACACCAACTTTGGAGCACAATTTTAAAACCGGACTCACTCCATGAATCTGCAGTTATTGACATTTTCTAAACATGGAAATTTACCTGCCTTTCTGTCTAGTCAGCTTTGGTGATTGATAAATAAAAGGTAAAATACTGAGCCATATTGTTATTATATTTGCGCCTTTTTTGCAACTTTATTCAAAAACACAGTAAAATCGCCAAAGAGGGCTGGCACTTGCAACAGTAGAAGTATCTAAGTAAGTGGTGCATACTGGGGCACAATTGTGGATTGCAGCCTTCAATTTCCTCAACCGCAGGCCCATAGCAATCCTCTCCTCCGTAGGCAGCAGCTGGACTATTGCAGTTTCTGTAGCGGTGTCGAAAACCATTGCCACATGTTTGGTTACACTTGGAAAAGTCCGACCATTGTCCCCAGTTTCCGTCCACTAGAATAAATTAGAGTGGAATTGCAGTTACTCGATACTTCAGAGCCCTATTGCTCAACTACACGGTTGGCACAAAGAGTATACAGAGTCTTGAGAAAAAAATCAGGTGGAAAAGTCATGTCGACCAGTTGTTTAAAATATTTGTATGATATCAAATAGCTTCGACATTGATTGAATTTTTTCACTTGGATTATAAATTCTAGTGCACACAAAGATTGTTTCATTTAATAACAAAAGAACCGAAAAGCAGAAAATCTTCACGAAGGGCAGTACCTGGACAAGGGATCATGTTGCAGTCACGTGTTTGCACGTCGTCTCCAAGACAGCCTCCTTGTGGAAGCAGGCAGTCTCTTCTTGATAACTTTCTTCCGCCTCCGCATGTTTTCGTGCAGTAGCTCCAAGACGCCCAGGCAGAATAGCCGATATCTCCTGCGAAGGCAAACCTGAATGAACTCCGTGGTAAAATTGTACTTCTTGCTTTATAATATTAGTAGAAGGAAAATGGGAGCATGCACGTTCCTAATTGCAGCTGCTTGCTTTTACTCGAGTTAGCTTTTCACATTAACCCAAAAAGACCACTGCGCAATTGAGATGAAAATATGTGGCAAAACGTGACAAAGCTAATAGGCATATCCTTACTGTTAAATTCTCAGAACAATGTTCACTAAAAGTAAATTAGTGTGAACTCCTACACCTTACCGACTAAAACACCTTACCGACTAAGCACATGTTGCGCAAACTATGATAAAAATATACAACACTAAATCGAATGAATAAATGTCTTACACTTCACAAAAGGAAACACATAAAATGGAAGAAATCTACCTAAATCTTGGCAATTGCAAAGTCGTCTTGTTTTCCCATCAATCGGTGGAGTTGCATTGCAGGAAATAACAGCTGGAATATCCTGGTACCCTGCACAAACATTTTCTTCCTCGATGAAAGCGGGATGATGGGGCTGCTTCCAAACAGCTTGGCTGACCGCATCTCTGCATTGCTTACCTATTTTCCAAAACGTTGCTGCAGACTCTTTGAGGTTAATTTTGCGCACGCAAATTAGCTTTCTTTTTGGACAGAAAGCTAGGCAGTCCTCGCCTGGTGCCGCAAGGAACAGTCCTGTAGAAGATAAGAGAGCGTTAAAGAACAAAGCTTTGGCTACTGACTGGCATGAAAAGATTCCTTCTTTGCAACAGGCAGAAATGACTGCTTGACTTTCAACAGCAAACTATTGACAGATTAAGCACGCGTTCAAAAGAAAGGCAGGCCTTCTTAACCAATCGTTATTATGAGGGTAGTAGGAATACTTTTTTCAAAAGCTAAGCATAATTGACATAGCTAAGCAATAAACACAACCATATAAACTATTATCATTGCATCATAAACTTGTTCCAGTGCTCCACAAACTCTCCTCTCAATCTCTCCGGCTCTCTTTTTATCCTTGTGTTCTCACACGTGACTAAGTCACATGTCCACTGCACTACCCTCAACATCATCTGGTCATGAATACACATGTAAACTTCAATAAAAGTTAAACTTAAACTTAAAAAAAGACAAGACAAATTAAAACAGTCTAAAATGCTGTTACTCTTAGCATCAGGAGATGGTCACCTGAACATAGCCTTGTGCTGCATATCTCAGTATTGACGTTGCTGCCGATGCAGTCATCTCCTCCGTTCCACGGTTTGGGGCTCGTGCACTGTCTTGTTCGATGTCTCAAGCCTCCACCGCAGCTTCTTGAGCAAGAAAACCAGCTTGACCATTCAGTCCAGCCTCCATGCACTGGAAAATCACCAAGTTGGTAGTGAGGCGTGTATCATTTTCATTTTAACAATGTTAGTATTATTACTACTGTAAGCTACGCTGACGTCAACATCTATATATGTAGATTGTCACACCGGCTGTACATAAATTTTTTCACATTCAACAAGTGTCCGAGCAGTGTTCAGCAAAACCTTCTATAGTTGAAATCCTTAGTGAAGCTGTCAACAATTCTGAGCAATTTAGAATTGTAATCCTTCAAGGCACGAAAAAACACGATTCGAACTAACATTCACAGAAGCATGAAATATTAAGCAAGATAGGTGCAGTGCAGCAATACTGTGACAGCAGGCGTCAAAGGCGTGCAAATTTCGCTGTCAAATCTTACCATAAGGCCCGGTTCTGACAATGATGTCCTGTGTGGTGACACCCAAGCCCTTTATTGTATAGCCTCCAACTGAAATATTATAGTTGGTATAGAGGTCAAGGCCAGTCAACTCGCATTGAGTCACATTCCGCGAAAAGTCAGTGCAGTTGACTGAATCTATGACTGTGTCCATACTCGCATTGGTTCTGATGAATCGCACGCTGTATCCTAGAAGTATGCCATTTTGAAATGGCAATGGAATTCCTTTCCATCTAACCATGATGCTTTTTCCGCTTGTGTTGAAGGCGGCCATGATCTCAGGTGCTTTGCTGGGAACTCAAAAGAGAAATTAAAATTTCATTACAAACGAAAAAATGAAATGATTTCCAGATTGCTATATATAAGAATTGATTGGATGATAACTGCTCATCAACTTTTGTTACTAACTCTGATCATTTCTCTAAAGAAGCCGATCTCTGCATATCAAAGCAATCTTTGAATCTTTTCAGTAAGATATTACGAAAACCAAGAGCTACCAAAAAATCCTTAATTACACAAAATCTAAAGAACTCTCTTTGCATTTAGTTTGCAACGTCCAGTTTTGAAAACTTATCTATCATTGAGTTCTTTAATTTTACTCGACAAAAGCCTTATCTTCAATCATTGTTTTTTACAAGCTTACTCTTGGTGTACATGATTACTTCTATAAGGCAAAGTAAAATACTGAGTTGTCTAAAAATAAGCTAGGGGGTCTTTTTTGAATTTGCTATATCAATCACAACCAAATAAAGCAAATCATTAGGTCAAGAATATGTCTTCAAATTACCATCTTCTACAGTGAGTGCAATCATTTCTTTCTCGGGTCCAGGCCCGGCAGACGTCATCGCTGCAATTTTTATTACGTACTGAGTGTATGGGGACAAATTGCCAATTTTCGTTTCAAGCAGGGCGCTAGACACAAATTTGAGATCGAAAGAAGTGGAGTTTTTGTACAGAACACGGCTACAATCCATCCCAGTTCCTGTCTGGTTGATGTGCCTGAGAAAGTGGCATTGTTTCATCCACCTCAAACGGTATCCCGTAATGACACCTCGTCTCTCCAAAACCGGGACTTCAAGCCACTTGATAACCAACTCTGTTGAAGTCGAAGAGTTTTCGACAGACGCAATCTGCGGGGAGCTGACAGGGTCTGTGAAAAGTTAGGCATGGATTTTATTAAAGATAACAATTCTTCATTGCCTGAAGAAATACATACTCACTTACACTATTAACAGAGGGTATTACACTAGTCTCTTTAAATCACTTCCTAAAGAAAGGAATTCTATACCAAGATATTTAGAAAAGGTCTAGGAAGACTAGTTCTATGCAGCTGCTAAGATCTCAAGCATCTAGCCAAGACATCTACCTTCAGTGTTTTTAAGAATATTTTGACGTTGCTTCTAGTCAGTGTGATTTCTAAAGCTTTGTGATTCCAAAGAACTATTAACTCACAACTCTCCTCCGTTCTGAAGTTCAGTGCCACGCTGACTCCACAGCCAGGTCTGGTGCATGAAGCAAGTACTACTTCATAGTCGGAAAACGCTTTCAAACCAACGAAGGAGAAATGGTAGAACTCTGTTATATTGTTGTATTGGATCATTGTTGCGTTACCAGTATTGCTATTGGAAATGTTGTAGCTAGCAACGGTTTTAGATGTCAAAAAGCCAATGGTTGAGTTGGCGCTGATATAAAATTCCCGCGTCCTTCCTGCTCCACGATTAGCTAGAGTTTCGTTTATCGTGATTTTGAACCAGCGAAACACGCCTCGCATTCTACTAGCCTCAGCCTGCATCCACCGCAAGGATGCAGAAAAAGCTGTCGTATTTGTCACTGTAAGAGTCCTGGGTGCAGCAGAAGGGGCTAAAAAGCAAATCATTAATTGAGTGAGCGTTCCACAAATTATTAAAAAACTGGCATGAATTTAAAAACATGGCATATTTCGTTTTTCAACGTGACTTGGCATTTAAACATTGAAAAATACATTCACATCCCTTGTTATTTCGTTAAATTCGAAAAGAATCCTGAAGGCCAATCTTACGTGCTTCTGATGTCTTGATGAAGTAGAGCTCTCTAGTTCTATTCGCCTCCCCTGCGATGGTAAACGCTGTTGCTGCGAATTTGTATGTTGTTGAGTATAATAGATCGGTAAGGAGAGCTGATGCGAAGCCATTTTCGTCGTCACTCTTCAATATCGTCTTGTTTGATTCCTTAGACCAGGAGCCGTTAAGCAATCTCCACGAGAAGTAGACACTGTAGCCAAGAATGATCCCATTTCTCTTGTCCTCTTCCGGGGGTCTCATTAAAATCCTAATGCTATTTTCACTAGGAAGCTCAAGTGAGACATTTGTAGGGGGCCCTTCAGGTCCTGGAAGCAAAGGAATGCTACAATAGATGAAAATGGCAAGGCCAGCGAGATATTCTATCGTAAATTCTAAAATGAACAAACATTTTTATAAACAAAAGAAGACTCGTGCCTCTATATGTTGATAAATTTTGAATTGGTCTAGTCATTTAAAATGAATAATTTATCATGATTTCGAAGTTTTCGGCTTGGTAAAAATGGCCCAGATACGTCAAAAAGTAGATAAAAGAGAATACGAATCCAAGGGTGCCGCATTAGCGTTTGGCGATATCGTTTTGGCTTACTGCAAATAACAAAAGGACTTACGGTCTTGAAGGGTTTTTTCACAGTGAACAGCACTCAAAGGTCCCAATCCTTTGACAGTTCTACCACAAATCGCAATGCAATAGTTCGTATACTTTCGTAGACCATCAATGCTCCATTCAGCATGAGGGGTATCAGTAAAAAATTTGCTTTGCACCAAGGGTGCATTGTGTAGCTGGAAGCCATCAGAGATGTTAAAGCCTCCAACTACGGCTGTTGCAAGTGCAAAGTAAAGTCTGTATTCAGTCAAGTGCCCATGGGTGCAATTTTCTTTGAGTGGAAGCCACGAGAAGTTCAAACTTGTGGATGACATTGACGTTGAGAGAATGATGTCAGTGCTACAAGTGGGTTCATGCTGGTCAGTGCGTATATGCAGCGTCTTGTTAAAAGGGCCACACCCTTTGCATGAGCAGGCAGCCGCCTCTATTGTATATTCCGTCCAATACCTCAAACCAGTTAGTGTAAAACTGATAATATTCGCCGTACGTTGCAGGGCTCTGTCGCCAAATGAACACGTTAATAATTTTCCAGTGCTTGGGCAAGATCTTTCCTCGGCTATATTGCAGACGGTTGCAATCGGGGCTAAAGGTGTTGAACTGACAACAGGTATACATGCACTTACAAAGCCTTTCATTACCCCCGTCGTTAGGTTGGTTGAGTAGGATATGTTATAGTAAATAATTCGCGAATTTTCGTTCGATACATCCATTCCACCGAATGTAAGGTTGACTGTGGAGGAGGTGTTGGCAAAAGCGAATAGGGTTTTTATCCCTGCATTCGGAACTGTTAAGAAAAGGAAAAGTTACCAAAGAACGTTCAAATCTGTATTTCATCACGAGATTATAGAAACTTCCTAAATAATCATTCTACTCTAAATTGTAAATTCAAATACAGGCGAAACCATGCATCCGGAAAGGCGTTTTCTGCCTCAAAACAGAAAAGGCTACGAAGCAGCTGAAAAGAATAATATAACTTCATCTGGCAACTAATTGATTACCTCCTTCATCTGTCCGCAAGCAAGTTTCTTTGAAGCCGAAACCAACGCCAATGTGATTGTAAGCCGCAAGCCTAACCCTGAAGTATCTGTTCGGTTGCAAAGGGCCTACAACAGCATATGATCGGGAACTGCCAGCAACCATCGAGCGCTGTGCATATTCTGTTTTTCTCGGGATGCTCTGTTCCCTCACACTAACTTCGTAGCCACGTGAGCTGGTTTGATTCGTCTTCCATATGCGGAAATCACTTGGAAGTGGGCTCCAGTCGGCTCTCGCGTAGCTCGTGTTAATGAAAGTCACGTTCAAGTCAATCGGACTCTGAACTGGAACTAAAACAACAATAATTGGTTAATTCCACGAGATCTGTAGAAATTGCATATTTTTCCCGGAAATTGATTAAGGTTATGCGATAGGCAATTGAATCAAAACTTGGAAGTCGTAGGTCTACCGTAAAAAAAATATGTAAGATAACAAAGAAAGACATGTTTGTCAATCGCTTATAGTTTCTTAAAAGATTTGTCTAACCGGTCAATTTTGAAATGAAAACTAGCCACGTGAACTCTACTAGAGTAGAGCTTTATTCAAAGGGCTGGTATATGCGGGTCAGCTTTTGCTGCTTTACCCAAAAATCAAATGATTACACGATATATTATTTTTCATAAAAAACAGCAGGCTCAATTTTGCGAAAGTAGCGGAACAACCGTACCCAAATTGAAACAGATAAGAAACTTTTGTAATTTGTAGCTTTATTTTAGTCTCAACATTGGACGTCACTGCACTTGACAAGCAGTTTGCATTTGGTAAATTCGCACTCATTATACCATAATTCGTCATTCTTAAAGTTAGCACATTTAATTCAAGTAACATATAAGAGAAACTTTAGCTGGCAAAATGGCCAGAAAATTTAAGCAACTGCCTACCAGCACCGGATCTGAGTTCCTTTAAACGAAAAAGAGTGTGTTGACAAGGGCCCTAGCCTCTCCATTAATTTTATAAAAAGTTATGTGGGGAATATGACATGTCCTTATAATAGTGATATCAGTATGCAGTGCCCATTCTGACAAACATGTTGCATTGTAGATAAGATCTTATGAAGGAACAATAAAATGAATAAACACAAATCAAAGATCTGTGGTTAGTGCTCCAACAATCTTGGCCGCCACTGTAGGAGAGAGCGACGTCGGGAGATCTTGATATTTTTATCTGTATTCAGAGAGAAAAATGCCAAATGCAAAAGATTTAATGCCCTTAACTAGAGGATGCATATGCAGATCTCAATTGGTGAGATTAAACGATTTGAAAACCGAAAGCATAGCAGAAGTTATCAACAAAAATGGTATAACATACCTCCTTCAAGTGTAGGACATTCTATTCTACCAAAAGGTCCATTCCCAACAGAATTGAAAGCAGCCACGTAAAAAGCATAGCGCGTAAAAGTTTCAAGGCCTGTTTTAGGGGCTAAAAAACCAGTGTCGTGTGCTTTATCTTGGAACATGAAAGACGTCGTCTCATCTAGCGTCCATCGTTGGTGTTGATTTGAAGCATTGATTGGAGCATTGAACATGTAATATCCTAGTAATTGTCCATTCCAAGTATCCTTATACAAGTGGTATACAAACAGCGTGCAACTTGTGTTGGTAACTGTTTCAATCTCTAGAAATGGATGCTGGCTTGGAGCTGGAATTAGAAAGTTGATAATAAGTGTGTGGCACCCAGTTTTCTAAGATGGGGGGGATCTGCTAACGACTTTATTAGCATAGGTGGGGAGGGTTGAGTGGGTGGTACAGAATGGTAGGGTAGTAGGCTACGTATTTTTAAGCTGGAACATGAAAAGAATTCTCTAAAAGAGGATACCTTTCTTTAAAATTATCTGGAATTTTATCGTCTCGATAAGCTTGGTAAAATAATACAAGATATTGGGAAAAGTTCTCATAACTTCCATGTATTTTTGTTCACACAACGAAGACCCTTATTGTTACGTTATTCTCTACGATCCATCTCGTTAAAACCCTCTAAATACTTCGAAAAATCAAATTCTTATGGTCAGTACACTTCTGCTTTTCTCTCTCTTTTTTCTTTATTTCTCCCCTGCTATCAGTCTTACCTTCCCTTCACTCTTTACTTTTCTTTTTTACTCTTTTTCCCCATTTCTCTTTCAAAACATACAACTCTTCATAGACTATGAGCTTCATAGACATATTCACAACTCTTTATATACTATTAAACTGTGATAACTCTAATACGTTTCCACGCACTAAAAGTACGATTACTGCAATAAAATAGAAAATGATATGTGTTACATTCAAAATGTTTATACAGAATGAGTGTCAAGAAGATTTGTTTCACTGCAAATGTCTGACTATTAATACTTTGATCAAAATGATCTGTTAATGCTTACCTGCTTCCGGCGTAGTTAAATTTAACTGGAACTGCCCTGAAGCATTTATCTGAATTTCAATTGGTGTCACATTAAAACGGTAGTCTGTGTTTGGCTTGAGTGAAGAAACGTTGAACAGGAATCCATCTCGTAGATAAAATGACCGAGAATAGACTTCTAAGGGAAACAGTCTGTTTTGGCCAATGTACGAAATCCAATAACCATAATGAGCAGTATGCGATTTGTTAGGATAGTATTTGAAAAGTACTGAAGAACTTTCGGTTCTGTTCACCTCAATCTTTCCAGGCAAAATAAGATCTGGAAGAATAATCATTAATTAATATACTGAAGAGGCCCAATCTATAAACTGATCTAAGCAACAAAAAATATGCATCAACATCTATATAGCATCAACAATTGATGAAATATCCCTTTTAATTATATGATATGATAAATATCCCTTTTCAAATTCAACACCTACCATCCCTTTTCTTCCTGTCCAACTGGAATGAACACTCGTTGTCTTGACAATCAGTGTATTCTCCATTGAACTTCTCTGAAGTTAGAATGTCCTTCTCATGGGCAGAAAGATAGGAAAAATATAAGTTTCCCATAAGTTTGACTTCCAGCGTCTTAAAGCATTTTGAATGCTTGAAAGGGCAAGTGCTCCCAATATTGACTCCAGAACTGTAAAAAATAGAAGTTAATTTGGTGCGAAATTCTTTCAAAAAAGTGAAGACACGAAGGAATAGAAAAGCATTTATATGACTAAATATGTAGAAAAAACACTGGAAACACCGAAATTAGAGCATTAATTCTGTCTAGCTGTTATTGCTTGGTTTTCGAAGTTTATAAATATAATCCTAGAAGAAGCGAATAATTGCTCTGAATCCTTAAAGACGATCAAATAGCCGAGCTATAACTATCTGTCATTGTACACATGAAGAGGCATTTTTCAATGACTCTAATTAAATATATATATGCAAAGACGAGGCTAATTAAACTTCGAGACAAAGGGTGGGCGGTAAATGCAACTAACCAAACTTTTGGTATATCCAGTAAATGCTATTTTAAAAATCATAGAATATGTAGTTCCTATCAATACTATCACAAGTATTGCAGAACATTTAGTTACTACAAATGCTTCAAAAAATAGCATAGAACATTTTGTTCGTATCAATATTACCATCCGCCCACGGTGGCAAGGCCACATGATGCACTCTTTTCAATGCTAAGTTTAACAAAGAATCCAAAAAACCGAGCTATGTAGCATTATTCAAAGCAAATTTAAATGTAAACACAACCTACTAATTTTGTGCATTTTAATTTAGATAAGCTCTAAGATTTTTCTGCGTTTGTGGCATTCGCAATCAATAAGGTAATTTGAGAGAAAAACAAATACTAATACAATGAAGATGCTCCTGATTAGATATTTTACAAGGTTTTGATGTAACAAGAATAGGAAAGAGGAAATTACACTTAAAAGTACACCAAAGGTACCGCTTTGGATTAATGACGACTCCCTACAATTATCTAATGGACGAACTCTTTAAAACGTGCTTTATGTAAATTTCAGATGTGGTTTTTGCGAAAGTAAACTACTGCTCACCTTATTTCTCCAAGCTTGCACTTGATGTAAAAGTCACTTTCAGCGAAAATCTGCTTCAGCTGAAATAAAAGATCATTATTCTATATAACATATAACATCATTATTTTTATTCCCTATAACATATTCATGCAGGATCTTAAAATACGAGTAGAATTCACAGTAGCTACGGGGTAAAATATTTAAAGATTCTCTACAATTCTGTATATTGAACTTGTTACTGGCTTTAACATCTTGACCAACTGTACTTAGAAAATCAGATGTAATTTTGTTTATTTTCCAAAGTTTGCCAACTGTGAGGTGTGTCGAATGAAGAATCACTTTAGTATATTGAACTCGTGATTACGCCGTTTTTTAATAGTGAACTTTTTTACTTGCAATATCTCATCCAGTTGCAAACATTCAGCAAGTGTTCTTTGCTATGGCATAAGAGTACTCATTCAACTCTATGCATCAATAAATGCTCATTTATTTTCGGGAATTACATTTCCAAATTTCTATTTATTTTAATCTTTCAATGCTTGATTCAACCTGCCTAATCGTCTCCTCTAATCTCAGAACCATGAAAAACACAAGACCATTAATTACCTCTATTTCAACTTTTCTGTGAACGTATTTAGCTTCGACTCCTTCAAGATCTCTAAAGTGATCATAGAACTCCAAATCTCTGAATCTGAACGAAATTGCTATGGGGTAAGTCAGCTCTCCTTTAATCGTACCTGCATTTGAAAAGACGTTATGTTGACAAGTAGCAACGTATCAAGTAGTCGATTTTACATGAATACTAGACTAGACAAATTACACTGAAATAATCTTAGATATGATCCGGCTTCCTGACTTCTTCTTTTTCCTTGCATTTGAGAAGGTTGAAGATAAAAGAAACAAAATAAGCACTGACCATATAAAACTGTCGATTGCTGCATTTAGAACTGAAAAGTCGTAGAATTGATACACACAGTTTTACCTCAATACACACAAACACAGCATCACTGCAGTAGATATGCCTTTCACTATTAACCAAAATGCAAATGCTTCAATAGAAATTTCACTGACAATTACTTTTTCGTGTAAAACCGCAGTAACTAAGGGAGTAAAATTAAATGTTTCTTCAACAAATGTTTATCGACATCCAATACTCTACCTTGTGTTTTTTTCTTTGGATAAAAGCTGTTTATTCTCTTGAACGCCGAAGCTAAAATTCAGAATCGATAAATGGCTGTTTACACATAAAGCTAATGGTATTTAACCATCAAGAAGAAAATAGGGGTATTATAAGAATACATAATTCTAGATAATAGACGAATAGAGGAAAAGGTTTCAAACGAGCTCGTTACGTATGTCTGTAAACTTTTAAGAAGACTTGAATGCTTACAAATTCAAATTGCTGCGATTCGTTAGAGCAATTTTTGAAATAGAAGCAAAATGTTCAATAACTGTGAAATTTTTTCATTAGCATTCATCGCAATGTCGCCTCGCTATTGAAAAAAGGGCCTCACTGATTACTGTGGCCTCGCTACTGAAAAAAGGGCCTCACTGATTACTGTGGCCTCGCTATTGAAAAAGGGCCGTAAATATCCAATTCAATGCTCTTGGTACCGATGGTGACTTTGGCTCATTTTTGCAAAAAGACCTGTGCAAAAAAGTCTGCTTTAAGTTAAGAATTGGTCCGGTGCTGTACTCAAAACGTTCTAGTAAAAATGCATTGAAGTCCAGGAGATTTTTGCTTTCTACGAAAATGCTGTAGATGTTTGGTTCATTATGGAGGCCGTCAAGAAAACTTTAACACGTTAAAAAGCAGTCGTAGCCTTAACTGGTAAAACTGGCTTTGCTTTTCTAAACCTGAGTCTACCGGCTGATTCTCTCGTAAAAGAACAAGCACGTCATTTGCTCTGAGGCAAAGAAGACAATGACAAGCTGCTGACCTTGTTTGAAGATAAATTCAAAGACTTCCATGTCAATACTATTTGTTGGGATTTTCACAGCTAAGGATTGGCCTGTCCTGTAGTGCAGATATTGGCTTCTGGGTAAAACCATCAGTCCATCCACTGAAATTGTCGACAAAAAGTTTCTGGTGAAAATCATTTGCTTGCTTGCTTTATCACATTTGTCTTTCTTACTTAAATCATTGTCGTCGTTGTAGGTGATAAACTTGCTACTTGAAATACTCTGAACACATCCATTTTTCGAAAAGTGAAAGAGATCACACTTCTTTTTTATATGATATAGTTGCGACACCTTCTCGTTGGCAAAGCAACGACCACTTGAATGAAAAATTTTGAAGACTTGCTCTAGAATGAGATAATTCAAAATTACAGCTTTAAAACAGTTTTATCACTTTTTACAAGTTAAAGATATGCATCTTCACTAAAAAAATCAATCTAATTGCGTGGCATAATATTTTTATGCATTTTGGAATGAAGTTGAACAGTGCTTTACCGTGGTACCTGAACTTGTTAAATTAGTTATGAATCATTTACCTCCAGTCCTAAGCATTTTTAGTCTTCCAGTCTTTGTGATAATAACTGCTCTGCCATTCATCGACAGAAGAAACCTCGCTTCGACTTTTACAGGCACAGTGGTCCACACCTTCTCTTTTGGCACATAGCGGTACAAATTCGAATCATTAATCCGGAAGAAATGACTTTTACTATCTGTAGCAATGTGTTCCCCTTCCATGCTATACAGAGTAATCTGTAAAAGAACATGGGTGTTGGAACATGTGCTTTCAAGATTCAGAACTAACAAGGCTGTCATGCAACTGTAAACAATTATATCATCGACCTATGCCCTAAAGGATTTATATACCGTCAGGTTTTAGGTCCTTTACTTCTACTTGGAAGCAAATGGAGACGGAAAAGTTGCTCTAATGCTGAATTGAATTCAAAGAGCATTCAAAGCTGACAATTAAGACATATGGAAGCTAGAAAAAGTAAAAGGAGTCTTAGCAAAAAGAAACTTACATCCAATGATCGATAAAATAGACTTTCAGCTTGGGCAAAAAAACAGCTAACTTTATGTACCTCAAATTTCATTTTGTTACTCATTTTGCAGCTGAACGAAACTGAAGTAAGAGACCATTGAAGAGTTCTAATCCCTAAAGCTACAGTGTAGAAATGTCTTGATTGCATGCTTATGTAGACTAGAAGACACTAAAATTTCTTACTTGGCAAATTTATCAGTGAGGGTGGAATGAAAGATTGACTAATGTCTTTCCATCAAATCCAAAATACGTCTTTTGAAGCTGCTATTGATTGTTAATATCATTCTACATAAATGCATGATAAAATGATTAGAACTCAAAGGTACTAAAAGTACTAAATTACTTTATGTCCACCGTGGCAATCGAAAGCTTCCAGATCGAAAGCATAAATTCTCCCATTAGCTTTGCGAGCAAGGCACATGGAAATAGAGCAAGCAATGTCAGCACAGGCGATGTCCATGTCATGAAATTTGGTGACATGGCCAGCTTCAGAGACGACCATGCAGAAGAGGCGACCTGTGCGTTTAATGAAGAACGACAGCCCTCGCTTAAAACCGCTTAGAATGGTTTGCAACTGAAAGGAGCCTGAAAAAGAAAACACTAGACACGTTATATAGTCTGAAAAGAAGTCATGGTGTTGCAAATCAAAGAGCTTGTCAGAATTTGCTACACTCCTGGAAGCAGAATAGCAAAGAATCAACCAAACTCCTCGGTTCGATATGGGGAATATTTCGTTCCCATTCTCTGGCAGAAAAAAACCCGAATTCTCCTTTATCCTTTCAAAATACTGTTGGCAACAAGTTGCACATATAGGGTCGTATAGGGAAGAGATTGAGCCCAAAAAAGTTGCTCATTTTGCAGCACGGCCACATTATTTGTAAGGAGATGCGGGTGGGTAAAAGGGCGAAAGAACTGTTATCAGTATTCAAACAGCTTTGGCAGACACCGCGAGTTCTGTTAACAGCGTTCGATAAGGGGACACAAACTTTGGCAGGTTAACAAGGAAAAGAACAGGTTGCAATATTAAAATTCATGATAATTTCTGGCCTCATTTAGAAAAAAGTTCCGTCAACCTTTACCAAACGCTTGTCATCGACTACTTCTGGTATTTCTGAAGTTTTTGCAGTTGAGTCGCCATAAACATAATTCACCAACGACATAATTTCTTTAGGTACTCAACTCTAAAGGTAGGTCCAAACATAAGTGAGCTAAAACTGGGCACAAGGGAGCTTACCATACGAAGCTTGCGGCACAAGGGTCCAATTCGTGCCAGAGGGATTGCTGTCATTAACACCGTGTCGGATATAAAGCTGCCCGGATGTGTCTATTGCCCAGATGCCATTCAGCCCTGCAGACACTGTCGTCATTCTTCCTTCCACTTTCAACCAGAATTGATCCGGGTGATAAAAGTAGACTTCATTGTTAGTGTCTACTGCCCATAGTGATCCTGTCTCATCGTTGAAAGTCAACTTAGTGTAGTTTATCCCTCTCGGTGGCAAAGGATCATATCCTGGATAATTCGCATAATAGCTGTCAAACTATTCGAAGCACATTATAAAGAATCATGGCTAGTAATGTGCACACGACTAATGGCTAGAAACAGACACAGAAGAATATATTTGTTAAAGATAAATGGGAATTTCCATCGGAAGGCAGGAAATAACTAGAACTTCTAATATCGTAGCGATTAATCTAAAACTTTGTATAAAGGTATAGAAGTAAGTAGGGTAAAAAATTTTGGGCTGAGCATTTCTTCCAAACTTAAGTACAAAAGTCTAAATTCTGCAGGTACTTTTTAATTGTATAACTCGTGACCAGGTGCATTTACAAGCGCCTTCATTTCTAGAAGTATTCACTTCTTATGTATTCTCAAAATCCTCGAAAAATATTCAGCGATGGTCAATTATTTTGAATTAAGAAAAAACGTTTCACTAGAATGTATAGTGAAAAGTGCATTAAATATAGCCTACCAGCATATTTGAATGAGTTGAGCAGGGTGTTGGGACGGGCGTCAAGAAATGGTGATTTCCATATGGCTATTTCGTCAAAGCATATGAACGGTGCATCTCGACCTAAACTGACGTTCGTTGAGCTTGCGATGGCAGCAAAGCAAGTGCCATTTTTGATATATGCCGGATAGCCATTATAGGATACATACAAATATTTTGTATTCACATCTACATATATGTAATGATGCGTCCAAATACCAAAAAGCTCTTCGTACAAGCTGATGTCCCACTGGCACGTTTCCCCGCTTAGAGACAGATTTGCAGCTAAACCGTGAGAGGTTCCCCATATTCTACTAGCTTCTGGACTGTGTCTGACAAACTTGATGGTCAGCATTCCACTGTCGAGCAACGTTATTTCGTCTCTTTGCTGCATACTTTGCCTAGATGGGATCATCGCCCAGTAGGTCAATATAAAGCTACCAGAGCAAGTCTTCGTCAATATGCAATCGCTTTCAAGTTCTTGGAGACGAATCGGCGATGCCGAAGTCGTGCAGATTGCAAGGTTTGCAGGCCCTGTTGTCAAGAAGTGTGAAATGTTGCCACCAAATGGCGCATCGTTTTCGGCAAGCACAATGTTTGGATAATACGCGCTCGGCCCTAGCATACTGTGCAACTGTTTCATGCTGTCGAAACTTATGTATGATGATGCATCCTTATAGATCGTTGTATTCATGGCTGAGGAGAAAGAAAAACCTATCAATCGCTCTTCATTGCTTGCATCTAGTTCAAAAAGGAAGTAATGATAACAATTACAGTAGAGTAGATAGTTATCTTCAGCCAGTTGCGGATCGAAAACACTAGAGGGTGGTAAGAAGATCGCATGATTGGTTATAAGTGTCACTTAACACCTAACTTTAGAAGAGCCGAAGGGAAAAGACGAACTCTTTCTATCTACAAAGAATGGGATTTTCTATTGACATGTATTTTGATTATTTTCCGACGGTTGCACGCTCTGAAAAGTGTCGAACGAAAAAGAAGTTTAAGTATGCAAAAACAGGTTCCGCTATTTCTAGCTATTATGAAATTTTGTACCGCAAAGCACTTGTTCACATAGTTATTTTTCTTTATTTCTTTATTGATGGAGACATTGGCATAAGATTAAGCTTAGATCTACACAATGGCAAGAGATAGCATGCACACAGCTGCTCAAGTATATGAGCTTTTGCAATTCAATGAATAGCTTGACTTTGATTTCTAATTGAAGGATCATTTATAATCTGCCATAATCATTTGTTTCGGAAGAACCATGTCCACACCTATACTATGGAAGAGTAATCTGGGGTTTCTTCAATGACGAGTGCTATCCGTTTGTCAAGTGGACACAGAATAGGTAATAGGCAGAAGAGACACTCGTGTAAGAGCCCTTTGAAGTTTTGGTATGCAATGCAGGAGTAATGTGGTCTGACATGGCTAACCTCGTTTTCGCGCTGATAACACAATAGGAGCTATATAACTTTTCTTAACAGCACAATTGAACAGTGTCCCTTCTGCCTAGCCCCAACCTGTCAAGAAGATACAGCAGAGTCATATACTTGCTTGTTACTAATGCAAGCTTTTTCTACCATATACCAGCATACTGGCAGTGAGTGATCATTGAATGAAATGAATACGAAGACACGTTCCTACCACTTGAGCAGTCATCGTGGACATATCGTCGTGAATACGGCGGGCATACACACTGATTGGTTATCTGATTGCAAACTCCATCCGCTGCACAGCCACCAGCACACGTAGAAGTAGCTGAATGAGTGAAATGATGCTAGACATTGCAATACTTTTGGAATTGATAAGAAATCATGCCAAGATAAAGAGCACACCAAGAAGAAAATTCAAATTACCAATTATTCGCCTGATCAATGTATTGTGCAACATGAACTTAGGCCTTCTTATCAAACGAACTTTTTGCTTCCTAAGACAATACCTCATGAGGCGTAGACAAAAGACATTTAATCTCTTGAGACTTTAGGTCAAGGACACACATTGATTTAGCAAGGCCAATGTTATCGTGCGGCTACTGGTATACCAAAAGCTATTTAATGATGTAGATGCAGAAATGCTAGAAAAAGCGGAACTATTTTTCGCATACTTAAAAGTAGTTTTTTCGTCCGACACTCCTCAGAGTATGCAAACGTCGGAAGATAACCAAAAAACTGACCGAATAAATAGCCAGATGCGGATCGAAAACACTAGAGGGTGATAAGCAGAGCACGTGATTGGTTATAATTGGCCAATCTGCGTTACTTAACACCTCACTTTAGAAGAGCCCAAGGGAAAAGACGAACTCTTTCTGTCTACAAAGAATGGGATTTTCCATTAAAATATAGACAGACTCCAAAACACCTAGGTGAAAGGACGACCTAGCTTGCCCAATTATACGAAAATTGTCGTCACTGTATGTTTTGGCGCAATCTGGATTCTCTTAAAGATGTTGTCCTATAGCCGAATCGCAATTAATTTGGGCATGTTGTCCTATAGCCGAAAAGTGAGGTGTTAAGTAACGCAGATTGGTCAATTATAACCAATACGCGCTCTGCTTATCACCCTCTAGTGTTTTCGATCCGCATCTGGCTATTTATTCGGTCAGTTTTTGGTTATCTTCCGACGTTTGCATACTCTGAGGAGTGTCGGACGAAAAAAGTACTTTTAAGTATGCGAAAAATAGTTCCGCTTTTTCTAGCAATTGTGAAGTTTTGTACCACAAAGCACTTGTTCAGATGCAGAAATCTTAGATCAGGCAACCTAGATGATCTTAACATACCGTATTTGCGAAATCTGCTGTAGAATCAGCTTGAAATTCCCTCGGTATTAGAAACAAAGCAACTTTTGGGCCATTATTGCAACATTTATGTATGATTAGAGCTTGGTGCTCATTAGGTCTTATCGGGGCGAACTCCGAATAATACAAACATCAGCCATATATTCTAAGACCTTTTCCAAAAGCTAATAAAAGCACATTAAACATAATTTTGAGGAAATTGGTCAACTTACTGCTAGTTCTTAATGCTACAAATTTGTTCAAGTAAACAGAAACAAGCAACGAAAGACAAAAACTTTACCATGGAGAGTTGGGCATAAACTTTGCACGCTGATAACATGGCTCTCAAGTGCTGTATCGTAGAACTGTACACAAGATATATGAGCCATGGCATTGGTCACCACTGGGGACTCTTTCTCACCACCGACAAAAATTTCAACCGGATCAGTCAAGCGCTTCACGTTAGGCAAGTAGAATTCATCTTTTACCTTGAGCAGCGAAAAGTTATCATGAGTGTGAAATAAAATAAAGTACTAAAACCACTAAAATGGTAATTTGTTTTTTTAATTAAAACGAAAGGTAAAAATTGTTTCTGTGTAGTTCAGCGTACAGTAACAAAATGATGCCATCTGTTGTTTTTCGTTTTGCCATGTTGTGTTGCAATGCATTTTCTACTTGTTGCGTTGTGTTGTTTGTGTGGCGTCTCGATTTGTTTGCTTTTTTCTGCTTTGTGGTGTTACATAATACTGTGATCATCAGTTGCACTTTGCATTTTGTAAAGTTGAGTTCTGTTATATTGTGTTGTGCTGTGTTTGGTGACGTAGTAACTTTTTTCGTTTTTCGTTATCTAGATCTATGTACGCTGTATTATGCTAGACGTGATTATATATCACTATAATCTGATACTAATGTGCGCATTGAGTTTTCTTGTATTATGCCCATTGCTAAATTTTGTTCCTTGTGGAGGCGTTTTATTTTGATGGGTCGCTCTGGGCGTGACTTTTCTCCTGTGCTGCGCTGCACTTACGGTTCATGATTTCAAATGGTAGATGCTTTTCTGTGCTGTGTAATATATCGTGACAAAATAAATAACTAATGTCATGATTGACACTTGATATAATTACTACTTCCAAGGCAACATTAAACCGTGCTACACATACCGTTGAATTAACAAATGTAGTCAGGGTCTTTAGAGTTTGCGAGTAAACCAAAGCGACATAGCTCCAACTGTTCTCCTTGATGAGCGTTCGAGATTCAAGCGTAATCGTGCCAATATCTCTTTGCAACCTGATAAAAGAAAAACACTGAAAAACGGCCTGCTTTGATAATAGAGACTCACCAAAAGACTTCGGATAAGAAGACTGCTACTAAAAAGTATTTCAAGGTAACCCAACAGAATTATAGTGTACGTGCAACAGCATACCAACTAACAACCTAAATAGAAATAATTGACAGCAATATGTAAGAAATTCTTTGGTAACCTGCGGCCTTCAAAGGTGTCTCGAGAGGATGCTTACACGATGAAAATGTTCCCTGAGGAAAGAAGGCTAACTGATAAAGCAGGAATGCCGTTTGCACCAATCCATATCAAAGTGCTGTCCGTCATCAATTGGGAGCGCACTTGGAAAGACAGCGTGAATTCGCCACTGTTTTGAACTGGCTGCTTTGCAACTATTCTAACAACACTGCCACTGAAAAACCCGTCCACCAGTGGAAAGCCAAACATGTCCGTTATCAGATTCTTCTCAGCACCGGACACTCTATCTACTCGCAAGCACCGTGAACCGTAGCATTGGTGGCCATTGTCAAGAGGAACTAGAAATACAGGCAGTGGCATGTTGAGGCTCTTCATAGCATCTTCAAAGGAGCTTGCACTGTAATTCGGTGGGTTAGCTGATACCGGGAGATGGCTGCAGGAATTCATATGAAAACTGATTGTATCGATTGCAATGTCACCAACAGTGTTGGCTCCTCTTATCGCTGTGAAAATCACCTAGTACAAAAGGGATACAGTACTGTTCAGTATTATATTTCCATAGTTATCTTTGCATCAGAGGTCTTAGAAACAAAGACAATGTCTATGTTTGGAGTAGTAATGCTGAGTAGGCATCAACTTGCATGCATTGGTGTAGCCTTAAGAATAGCTTAACATTTTACCTTAAACTGGGACGAAGACTCATTCAGACCAATCAGTGGCACATATGCATTCATCCAAATGTTTCCTTGACTTCCAGAAAGTCTAAAGATTTCCTTAAAGAGGACATTCAGCTGCCAAATGCTGACAGATAGGACACCGATGCCCGTGCCATACATGTGGTACCAAAATGTGAGACACTTCATTCTTGGAACAATTGGCTTTGTGCGATACTGTTGTTGGTATCCTGGGTATGGCGCTAAAGACGCATCTGCATACAGATATTTGTCTGGAAAAAAGCCAAGTTTAAGAATACAAAGTCGAAACTACAGTAGGCCAGCAAGGTGAATGTAATGCTAAGTGTTGATGTAGAGATGTCTTCTTTATGTCAGCCCAACATGGAAGATCACCCAATGCAGCTCTTGGTCTACTAGAAAGTTGTTGCCTTTAGTTCGACTTAAAGTGATTAGCATTTAGGCTTCCAACGATGCAGAGACTATAACAAATTTTACGTGAACTAAGCCAGATCATTAATTAAAGCATTGGAGTTAAGAGATAATGGAGTGACTATCATTTTGCTCTTTTTCTGTACTTTTAATCGACATAATCCATAGCCAAAATGTTGAAGACGCAACCAATGATTGATCAAAATCTGAATGTATGCTCAGTAAGCACAATAAAGACCATAAGAATGTTGCAAAGAGGCTATGTTTCTGTGTAAAATTCATTCACTGACGCAATGGAAAAATTTTCGGTGCTTGCATCATAGCACTGCTTTCGGCTTTCCTTCCAATCAATCAATTTTCATTCTTGGCACTTTCACTCAATTTGATACTTTGAAGCCTATTTTAAAAAACCTCTCTTTTGCTTTGCTGTGCCCTCTCAGAAATATATATATGTAGGCTGGGCTGTAATCAATTATTTAAATGAAAATAAGAAAAATGGGTGGCATTTAATAGGTAAAAGTAAAATCTCAAATTCACCAGATATAAAAGTGCAATGTTCGCAAGGCATAACTAGTAGATTCAAAAAATACCCTACCACAGAGAATCAACTGCCTGCAGAAATAAACTAAATGATGCAATAAATCTGCTTTGAGTTAGGAATCGGGATATTTAAAGAAATCTTTGACAATACCTGGTCTTTTGTCCGTGTATTGGATAAGATAATTTGGTTTTTGTGACGTTTTTATATTCACCGACTGCTCACGTGTAGCTATCCACTCAAAAATGACGAAGAAGTACCGTCTCCAGCTGTGGAGTTTCTCGTTTTTCCCGGCTTCATAGAACGGCAAAACAATGTCTTTAAGATCTGGTGTCATGTATGTCCTCCCATCAACCCAGGGTCCCGTTGTCCAGCTTATAGGCCCTGCATAAGCATCTCTGCGGAAGTTTATGGTCCTGCATTTGTATTGGTAGAGCCCGTCGTAATTATGCGAGTATACTCCGTAGATATTTGCTGTCAATCGCTGGTGGTTTCCAGTGCCAGCATAAAATCTCACCCTAAAGCTCTTCATATCATCGTAGTTGAATCCATCCTCAATACGAATAGTAAAACCCATGACAATAGCTACGCCGTACGGAAATTCCTCTTTAGCGACGCCGCTCGTGGTAGTAAGGTAACTGTTGTCGCAGTTATAGGACCTGTACGTTGAGAAGTCGACAAAAAACCCATGGTAGTCCAGCACGCCAACGGGATCACCTGTGCAAATGAAATTGAGCAAAACTGAACAAGGCAACTTAAAGAAGATAAAGTTATTCTAGCATTGGTGGGAATCGCAGATCACAAAGGTGCCTTCGTAAGTTCAACAACGGTGTAGGAAAATTGGCATTGAAAAAGGGAAAGCCGAACATTCACATATTCTGATAGACTTAAACTGCAAAAACAGCGCATACATTGTATTAGATGAAGCTGGTAGAGAACCACCACCCAGTTGGCCTGGTGTGAGGTGCAAACACACCAGATTGCTTTCGCAGAGCAAGGCAAGCAGAGTTCTCGAAGCACCACTGCTGGTACGCAACACACCATTGAGGCCCCAAACGAAAGGATAGCCGCATCACAGGTAGTAAGAATCCCCGTACAGATACTAGGGCCGGCCACGTTATATGCTAGTACTCGATCTAGCCATGAAATCATCATTTAGGGGAAAAAGGGGATACGCTGTATTATAATAAGATTATCATTACCTGGATCTGCGCTAAAGGACTGGTCCTCACAGGGACCCGTATCTTTGGTGTCTGTACAGCCAGCTGATGATTTCCAATCCCCAAGATCGTCCATTGCTGTTATTCTGAAGTCGATCTTATCTGAAAAGCAAAACCAGAAAATTTTGTTTTGATATTTTTGCAAAAATTGTAACTAACAGTAATAAAGCTAAGATACTGACCAGGTGTGTAGAATTGCGACTGAGCCGTGTAAGTTTGCTAATGTAGTGTTTATTAATGATCGTAGAAGCTTTTAAAGGCCTGAGCAACATTGTCTTTAACATAAAGCAATTGCGCAGTGACAGTTTACGATGTGATGAAAAGGTGAGTAAACTTAAGAGATGGCCTTTGCCCGCTCTATAGCCATTGTCACAGCAACAGCATAACCTTTCAAATTTTTCCAGCAGTTCTTCAACACCATGGCGAACAAGCATCTATGAGTTTGAAGGGGTATGTCATAAACAGACAAAGGAATAGCAGCTACGAATGAGTAGTTTATTGCAATAGCTGAAAAGGGGTAGGCCCCTCTGCCCTCCCAGCCGCTCCTATGTTTTTGCCTCTACATGCCCTATACTAATGATCTTGATCTACCAAAAAAGTGGTAACGACAGCTTTAAGAGGCTGTGAAATCCAAATTGCACGCACTGGATCCTTTGCAATGTATTGTGAATTTTAATGGACTGTTAATGGATAACGTATAAAGCATTCTATCCAACATCCGAACGAAAAATTTGTTCCAGTTCTATCAATCTCGATCTTATATTAATTGAAAAATTTTGGGTGTGCCAAGATGAGTTGCCAATGTAACATAAAACATGGCGGAGCGACTTTACTATCTCTAAAACTATTGGGAACAGCCTGTAAAATATATGAAGCATTATCTGCAAGGGACATCTCTTTTGACTACTGTAGGAAATTTGGCAAATGAACTTTAGGCACAATAATAATTGCAACGTGATAAAAACATGGATGGTAGATAGTCCAAATTTAAGAGCTTCAATTTGAATCCAATGAAACAACTTACTATTTTGGTAAACATTGCTGATGTCATCATGGGATAAAACAAAGTCCCAAAGCCGAAAATCTTTGACCAGTAGTAGATTATTAAAATTAAGTTTGCTTGAAGGACCTTGAGATGATGCAGATCCAGAATCTGTAATTACTTCTTTTCCATCGATGTACAATTTGAGAGTGGCTTTGTCCCAAACTGCAGCAACGTGCATCCATTTCACATCTGGTTGGCAAACTGTGGCTACCTGGCATTCTGGGACAGTGTGCACCACTTGCCAGGATGTTGTCGTTGTCGCAACTCTAAATGCGAGGCGTCCCCCCTCGCTCCAATCAACAGAGAAGCCCCTGTCATTGCCACCCTCGCTAGTTGAAACAACACGACCAAAATCAGAACGATCTGCAAAACAAAACAAGCATAATCTTGAAGAACAAAACTGTGAAATATAAGTTGCAACAATTGAGAAATGTGAGATTGCAATTTCAAGAACTTTTGGTATAATTTCTGGTGTGGAGACAATACATATGAGCTTGTGGAAATCTGCCTTTTGAAAAGAAGTGGTTTGACGAGCTCTATGGAACATAATGGCGCTTTATTAACCGTAAAATAACTTTTATGTAGTAGAGCATTTCTTAGCATCGACATCCTTGCAAGGAAACGTCATCTATACTTGTCTGTGTTTCATTCTTTTACCTCAGATTTTACTTGGCAAACATATTTAAAGGATATTGATGGGGATAAAAGCAAAATTAACAACTGTGATAAAGCAGACTGCTGAAGAATTCACCTTATCCATGTGTTACGCCTGATTTACAAGTCACAGTACAGTCATGCTTTAAAGAAATTTTCAAACGAGGCCCATGGAATTGAGAGAGCCTGCCTAGTGGTAAGATATGACAAAGAGACTGACGAATGGCACAGATTGATTACGCGCCAAAGCTATTCTTTAGACTTTCCGGTTAACCCACATTGAACTTACTCAAAGGAGTTAGTAGCATCTGGTTGTGCAACGAATGTTCCAGACAAAATTTCAAGCTTTTCGGCAAGATAAACTGATTCATTTTAAAGATAACAACGGAGCATGCACCACAGGTGGCCAAACTTCCAAACAGTGCAGTTGGTGAAAGCGAGCATAACACAGGGTTGTACCGGTTTAATCCGGCGCCGGTTCGCTGGTTATTTGAAAATCCGGTTGCCGGAATTTTCAGAATTTCAATCATAGGAACAAAGAACATCGAGAACTAACAGCAATAGAACAAAAATTGAACGTATTTTGAAAATTAAAAACGTCCCAATCAGCAGTCAAACATTAAAAAGCTACAATCGTCCCAGGTTATGATGCAAGAAAAGCTATTTCTAGCAATTCCCTTGGAAAGAGTCTTGATCGTTTCACTTTAAAAATGTTTCCAGCCTCCGAAAAAAGCCGCGCTGAATAAACACTATATGCTTGTGCGGATGAAGTACGTTGGACCAGATATGGGGCTGCCAGATTTACCTTTTAGGCCAAATTTTTCATTTTTGGCTTTAAGATTGCCTGAAAAAATTGTTTGTTCTGCTCACTACTTAAGTTTGACCCTTTTGGCCTTTTCAGCAGAAAGTCTAAAGTCAATGTTTAATTACTGCTTTCGTGGAATAATTTGTAGTTAACTACAAAGCGTTCATCAAACTTCATTTTCTATCACCTTACCTAACTATTAACAAATTATTTTTTTCTGGTAAAAAGTAAGCTTTATAACTAAGTTAAGAAATTGTCTAATAGGCACAAGTGTAGAAATGCAAACAGTACCTGCTCTATGCCTTTGAGAAAGTTTTTGATTTGGCCTTTTGATCATAATTTTGGCCAGAGTCGCTCATTGGTCTAGCCTTGTTTTGCATATTTAATCTGGCAATCCGGAATGAGTTTCTGATCTTCTCACTATTCATTATTTCACAAAATGACTCAAAACTTTTCATTACTGAAAACCCGTTAATTGCAAGATTTTCCGGCAAAATCCGGCCAGTCATTCCACTAAGAAATCCAGTAAATCCTTACCTGCACCATCGTTTCCTACACCATTCGGAAAATCCTTATCCGATACACGCCTAAACATTAGCATATTAACTGATACTCACTAAACATCCAGAAACTGCAGCTTAGCCCTTTTAAACAGGACTCTGGTTCTATGTAGCACGGGTTATCGAATTGTTGGCTATAGGTTGCCGTCGATGTGCTGTTGAAAGCGAATGAAGATCTTGAATCATCAACGTAAAATAACTTCGATGTTGATGTTGATGAATACGGTATAACTCCAGTACTCAAAATGTATTTTCCGCGTTCATCTGGGATTTCAGCACTGTTTTTGCCGCTGCGAAGCATGATCTTATCCATTGGCCAATAGTTGTCGGCTGAAAGAGAGGCCATACCGAATTTTAAAAAATAACAAAATTCGACAGAATAAAAATTCGTGACAGAAGTCAACGTTCCCACATATAGGGGAATTCACCAAGCGTTTGTCTACTTGTTAATGGTTTTCATTGAAAATTCCAAAAAGTAAAGGCTTTTGCAATTTAGGAATTTCTGAAGGAGCTGTGTCCATTTGTCTATCACCATCCAATACCCTCTGCCCCAAAACCACAATTATCTAGTTATTAAACTACTTGCGTGTGAAGAATTGCAGGGAAATTGATGACAGGTAGAGAAAAGGGGGGGGGGGGGTGGGGAAGTAGGGGAAAACAAAATTAATTGACGTAGGGGAAAATGGGGAGAAAACGCATGCGCAGTATTTGAAAACCGCAAAAGCTGAGTGGGAACACTGACAGAAATTCACGCAATTCTGACTGAGTGACAACCGAAAAGGTTTGGCCAAATATCACGCGCCAAAGCAGGAAAGGATACCAACCTTCCAAATAATCAAGACCCCCAAACTCCAATCTCCACCTTGGCTTGTATGCTGTTGAGTAGTCTTTGGCAATGATCCTCACGGAATACGCGCGAAAAGGCTTCAGGCGGTGTCGACAGTTTTGCCAAGGGTGACCAAATGACTCCAAGCATCCGAAGGTCTACAAAGAGGCAGTTTGCTTTGAGAGTGTTTCAAAAGGATCTCTTGAGATACTAGGGGTTCTGGATAAAAGAACTACATTTTTCATTGGATTCCAATGACATCATGTCATCATTCAGCAGGTGATGGTTGTAGCGAAATGTGACTGTGAAAGTTCGAACCCGAAGCTAATCGCTAGAGAATCAGGGAAGTCACAATTTGATAAAGACTTGGCCTAGTGCAAAAACAGAAATATACTTGGCTCCAGGACAAAAATGGAAGTTAGTGATTGCAAACAACAGATATGCAAAGGTTTGCCATTTTAGAGTGCTGTGGAAGGGGCAAGTGGTTCGTGCCATGGATCTGAAGATGTCATACCTGCGGATTATCAGTGCCATAGTATTTCCAACCAGATTCATTATAAATGAGATAGAAATTTTGGCTGTAATCTTCTGCGACTTTTTCACTGTCTTGAATGACGAAATAAGAAATCTTCTTCATCCTAATAAACGTGACCATGAAGTAGATTGGTGCATTTAGCAGAGTCTCGAGTGGATTTGTTGCAATTAAATTAATGACGTTGCTGGCACTAGCAGCCAGGTAGTCATCATCTGGCCTCCACCCGCCAGCCCCAAAAAGACGGCCTTTTGTGAGGTCCGACGGCATGGCGTTGTTAGGCCCATTCAACTGGCTGGCTTTGATTCTCCCACTCTGCATGCCAAGGGGGTGAGCAAAACCTGCATCTGGAATAACAGCAAAGTAAACCCTATTCAAAGTTGACGGTTTGATATTTGCTGGCGACACATGGCTTGCCAATTATGCATAATGGCCTTTTGATATTTCAACTTCTGTTTCAAAGGAACAAACTCCCCAAACGGAGAGCATTCAATTTTCTACAGAATCACGAGACAAGAACTCTGACGATGGTCTTCATGTTTAAAAACTATGGCTTGATCTCAGGTGAAATTCCAGCAAATTAGCAACTGGCTATAGTCAATGAAAATCTGAACGTACTAATTGAAAATCTGACTGCCAAATATACTAAACGTACCTGGTTCAAACAGTAAAATTTCCCTGTGGCTATATCAAAAAGGTAACTAATACTGGCGCGAAAAAAATCCGAGCTTTAGTGTCTAGTGCAAAAGCCACTATCAAGTCAACAGTAAAAATTCACCTGGCATATTATTCATCATGCACTCCCCTTCTATGTTAGCTTTTCCTATTACAATGCATCTTGAGATCGCAAATTGGTTGCCCATTGTACAAGCGCTCCTCATTTGGAAACGTTCCGTGCAGCACTCTTTGTTATGCAAACGGGCGACGCAGGTACCTGAAAAAACCCGATGGCGTTCGCAATAAACTATTGGTTAGTTATTTTGAATATACTCCTAACGAGAACTGATTCATAAGCCTGCTAGCAAAGATATATGGCGATCCTCAATTACGATCAGTGAGAAAATTTTTAATCAAATCTGCTTACCGTAAAACATGGAGACATCGAATGCCGGAAAACACTGCAGCCTGGTCAAAAGCAGCCAGAAGACGGCTGCAAAACTCTGCTAATGAAATCAAGTTATTAAATTTGAGTTCCATAGATGCACGCTGAAATATATAACTTAAAGCACAACTACCATGGTAAATGAGAAGGTAGAATCAGCTACTACGAAAACACAGTTTTCAGTAATTATGCATAAATATAAGGAAATGAAATTGGAAGTTAATGAAATCGAAAGTTAGGAATTAAAAATTTTTACAGTTGGCAAACGCTAGAAGGTTACCAAAAGTTATGTTAATGTGAAAAATTATGTTTCCGCTGCTTCGTACTACAATGGTTAAAATGTAGCAGTTGGAAAGAAACCGTGACGTACTATATTGTAAAATTGTTCATGGTTCTATACACAGGGAAGTTGATTTTTGGCAATGTGGAACTTGAGATTTTGTTGTTTAACCTACTCTCGTTATGTTCAAAATGCACTGATCTGATACTTGGTACTTCTCCAAACGTTAAAACCAAAGCTCTTGTCATGGCTCGTTAATCTGAACAACTTTATGTCCTTTGTTGATTTCGTCCGAACCATAGGAAGATACTTTCTATAACTCCGACATGCAAACACTAATAAACTGATTTGAACTGATGAGGATTTAGAGTTAAGATCAAAATTAAGAATCAAAACCAAAGCAAAGTAACTATGAAACCAGAGTAGGCAGGTAGGATGCTGTCAGACTAGTAGAGGCAGCTTTGGAATGCAACGATTCCGCGTGTGATATACTTTGTGATATCTCAGTTGCGTGTTCTAGTCACACGTACTTTTGAGTCCTGTTGTGTCAGTTAGCGCCTTTCTAATGGCAATGTGTTTGTCTGTCAACATGTATTATGATGTTCGTATAGTTCTCTTAATTACCTTCCGTTCAGGTTATGTATGTGCGTTGATCACGTTGGAGTTAGTCTTGCTGTTTAATGAGTATAGACAACATTAGAAGTGTTCTACTTATTCAGGGCTTTAGCCCATTGGCCTAACCCCACCGTATCGAATGTGCCATCACCATCCGAAGAAGAACCCAATAGACCAACAATAATTACGTTCAGGAGAATGTGCGATTGCGGGTAAATAAACGTTTATTTGAGTCAAGAGCCATTTGATATTCTTGATCAGGTACAGCAAGGTGATATCTAATATTGACTAACTGATACGAGAATACAGGAGAAGCACTCTCACCGCTGTGAGCTGCATGATGCTGGTGTTCTGTCAGTCCTTGCTAACTGTCCTCAGTAACTAACTGTCAACGTAACCTACCCTGAGTACTATTGAAAGGATTTGAATGGCCTATGAATAAATCATAGCACGGTTGCAACAAGCCCAAATATTTACTTGTACTGATAGCCAGAACTCTTGGCTAGAACTAGAGAAAATTGATTAAAGCTATGGCCTGATTGAAAGTTCATGTGGCGTAGGGAAACATAAATGGTGTGTAAATGCAACAAAAATAACCCATGTGTTCGAATAAAGCTGTTGAGTTGGAATTGGTAAATCAAACATCGCTGATATACCGACTAAGAAATAGCTGTATACCAGATAGATATCCACAATTACCCTGAAGTTGTCCGTTGTCATAGTGTTCTTAACAGAAAACTATGTATATAAGCAGCTATCATTTATATTAAAACTATTAAGGTTGAACCTTAAATGATGGCTACCTTATTCAGCTTTCACTGAATGATGAAATATAAAATTACAGTTAAGGAAATATCAAAATACAGTTCGCATTGCCAAAAGGCAAATGCCATTGCTTCGGCTTGTTGTTACATCTAACTCTTGCAAGGGAAAGTCCTTTCAACCTATGAGCCTACTATCTCCAATAAGACCCCCTGTAATATTTTGATAGTAATACTTGAATCTCATACTTGAATATTCCTGAAGCTTCTCAAGCCAGCTCATGGCACAAATAACATTGTTACTTGTCGAAGCAACATTAACTATCTTTATAGTGTTGTCTTAGCTAATGAAAATCAGCTAGCATAAACCAATTAGCACAAGGTGACAGCTTAGTTTGGCAAATTTTGTCAGAGCAATGAAAAGTATTGGAAGAGCATTTGATAAACCTTTTGCCCTGCAAATATAAATAAGAACGTTCGCATTCGCTTCGTGTGAACATATAATCATGTTCCTATCTACCTGCTAAACATCTTACAGGCATTGAATATACCGCTGTTGGCACCTACAAACAAGCAGGTGCTTCCAAGACTTCGCTAAGATTATAAGTACTGTCTCTCTGTGGTGAACAGTAGCTCGATAGTTTGATTCGAGCACAAGGTCAATTGATTCAGTTTTTATCGCATATAATGAATCCTACAAAAGTTGATACACTAGGTGTATAGCAGACACCTGTTTTTTTTGTACACATAAGGGTAGAATTGATGGTACATACAAAACCTTTTAAAAAAGGCCCATAACTAAAAAAGTAAACAGAACCCAAAAATAAAAAGTAATGCAATAGCCTATAAATTAATAGCTTGCTCTATAAATTGTACCTATTGACTAATTCCAAAAAAGATTACCAAGCCAGTACTTGTTCGAGATTTTAACGAGATTTTGAGCTACTGAGGCTACTCAAACTTTGGACAGTTATTTCTATTCGCTTCATTTTTCTGAAGGCTACAAAATACTAAAACGGGCATTGATTTCCCTGCAAAGTCAACAGGCATCAGCGAATCACTCGCTATTCCTTTTGTTCTTCAAGATATTTTCAAAAAGCTGCAGATTGAATCAAAGGGTACATGGGCTAAAAAGGAAGCCGTTTGCATGCCGAATACCCGTTTCTACTTTCATGCTTCTGCCGTGAACTTTGAAGAGACTCATAACATCAAAGTCCAGTTACAAATTACCTGCATGCGGACGGCACCACAGATATACGTCTGCTACTACACAACGTTTCAAGACTTGCAGGCTAAACGTACTTTGCATTTGTGAATGAGAAAGAGTGACGAAAACAACTTATGCCAAGCAACTACAGCCAAAAGGTTGATCATCATTAACATTGTTTAAGGTATGATTTAGCTATTCCACCATTTCCACCATTAAAATTAACGAGAAGAGTTGCTGGCAAAAAAGCTGATTCCATTCATGCCAAGTTGTTGGACTCTGTTTTGAACTTGAGAAGAATGTAGGATGGTAAATGACTATCCAGCCAGCATTTATAATGCCATAGTGACACGGGGGCTCGCAAACAACGCGATTCCTAGGTCTACCTAAAATAGTAAGCATCTAGCAAGCACGGATTCATACAAACATTGTATATCTGAAGGTCAAGGCAACTTACAAAGTAATACTAAATCCGAAATGAGATGCATAGAGCGTCGAGGAGCGAAGAGAAAAACAAGCTAGAGCTAGAGAAAAGCAAGAAGCATTGGGTGGATACGAGTTACTACATCTACATTCGAGCAAGAAGATTTTGTTGTTGTGGAAAAATTTCTCAGGCATTTCAAAGGCACATTAAGCATCTTCAAGAACGATAATGAGCCAGTAAATTCACCAAAAGTTGTCGTGCAAGCATAATGTCATGTCGTGTCGAATCAACTAAATTGTTCGTTATTCTGCTTTTACATGAAAATTGCAACCATGGCCTCGGACTCTTTCCTTTGCCAGAAAGAGTGAGTTGGGCAATACACTCAATTGTAGGAGGTATTTCTAAATTTTAAGAATGAATTATTTTGATCTTCTTTTAGATCTTATCGTTACATTTAGCTGTTACGATTCAACTCAGTAACTATGCTGCTTCTATTTTTATGGGGAATTTTATTTACGTCATTTATGTTGATGGTTAACTTTGATGACTAATACATGAAGTATAGCTGATTTTCAGGTAAATTGAATAGGGGAAAGTGCAAAAACTTTATATATTTATCTTGTTTACATTAATGATCTGGCATCGAAATGAGATGAATCAAACAGAACTTGTTCATAATTTATTGTGATTACAAACGTTTATAAGTAAATGATTAGTTTCATTGATTAAAGCAGGTATTGGGCACAACAGAATCAGCAAGCTTAAGAAATGCAAAGGCAAAGCCAAACGCGTCCCATGATGCATCGGCACATCCATCTCAACCTATCTCGAAAGTCCACCTACGTTTCATAATAGGAATTGAATTGAATGACAGCAAAACAACTGACATCTCAAGAATTCAATTCAGTTCCAGGCATGAGAGCATAGGGGTGGCTTTGAGCAAATTAGCTTGCTTCAATCCGTCTGAAAAAAGTGCAAGGGTAATGCAATCCCAGAAATCTCAAAAGATCTGAAAAAAGGAGGACAGCCTATAATTTACAGTAATGTATATTACGTTTAATGAAAAAGACCAATTATTGAGAAAAGCCAAAAAACAGTTTTAGGTAACTCCAACGTGCCGACAAGTGCTGGTCTGCATTTTCTAAGAGCAATATTTACGTCGCCTTTTCGATGACTAGTTGCATTTCTCAAGCTATATGCTGCTACAAGCTCTGAGCTCAACGTCTGCCTTTAAGCGATTAAGTTCAGTATAATGATTTAGATTTTAGCAATATTGGGTTTATCGCTTTAATCCTTTATTGGCTTAAATATTTACGGTTAAATGAGGTTTAATACTGTTCATCAGGGTCAACTGGATGGTTGAAACGAAGCATTGGATCTGCAAAAGAGCAAGATTTTGAATTTGTTATAAAATTTTGTAAAATCAACTTCATTTGATTAAGTCTACTTTACTGTCCCTGATGATCCCTTTTTATGTTAACTTGATTAGATTTTAAGGTGTTTAAAAAGCTTCACGATACTGATAGGTAGCGTTTAATTTTTACAATTTGGTAGACTTTTGAATCGAGATGTTCTTCCCTTTGAAATTTCATCGTGTGTCACTTGCCTCCATTTAGACTGTTGTTTAACTATATGGCAGATTCATCAAATAAATTAAATTTTCACATCAATATACCCCACAGCTAAAAGAGAGCTATGCATCTTAGAAAAAAGCGTAGGTAAAGTTGGCAAATCGTTGACATCTTAGATTAGCAAATTCAAGCAATGAGGATCCCGCTAAGGCTTCTTGCGAAATTGCACTTCTTCATTTTTCCAAATGATACAAAACACATACAGATTTCATTTATTATGTCAAAATATTATTTCCTTAAGCACATATTTCATATCTTGCTTCTAAATATAAAAGAGGGAACCTGAATACTCATTAATACAAAAACGTTGGCATACATTGGCTCCTGAAGGTTTCATAAATCATGCATGAATATAAGACTAATTTACATATATACAAGAGCAATTAGTAAAATTATGAACAGGTTAAAAGTCTCCAATGTACGAATTTGATGGGATGAAATATTTTGGCGCTGATCTTAGAGTTATCAGGTTGCTGTTCGCAAATGGTTCGTACAGAAGTTCGTCCAGGAGATTCGGAAAAGGATTAAGGGTTAGAGTGCTAAGACGAAGGAGCAAGCCCTGATTAAAGTTGTCTTGTTTTGACTGATGAAGAAGCGGCAATCGATTATCTGTAAAAAGAACATGACAGTCTTGATGACAGAGCATGATGGAATATCGTAGCCCTTAAATACAGATAGTAGCACAATAAACGAGTAGAAAATAGAGCTTGAAACGAAGAAAAACAAACAACTGCTTAGGGAATAGGACGAATACTAGGTTAGTTGGAAGGGCGATTAGTGAAACACATAGGTAACATCAGTGGATTTTTCAGAAACGATTTGCATAGAGCTATTATTAAGCTGCAAATTGAAAGCCACAACAAACCATATGCCAGAGCGGTTTCTCTCTCAGGGTGACAACAGCTTCGGTGTGTTTCGCCAAGACGAGCAAGACTGCGGTACCTGTGAAGAGGAAGAGCCTCAAATGTGTTATTTCCAAGAAATGACTGGCACTTCCAAGAATTTGTCGGCTCATAAACTGAAAGGGCCGAACACGGCAAACGGGGATCATTTTTAGGACGGTTTCTAGCTTCCGGTAGAAGGGAAAGATAACCTGCTGCATCTGAACGTACATTTTCTCGAAGTTTGATTGAAAAATGAATATGAAAATAAGCACCCTATAGATGGGATAATATATTTGTCAAAATAGTTTGGACATATTTCGATAACGGGAGCACAGCCTGTAGCACCAACTTTTTAAAGGGTATGGATTTGTGAACCGTTCTCTTTGAGGAGTGTACACCGGGTTTAGGATAGGGAATTTGCATAAAAGATGCGACTAAAGATGGGGGGTAAGCGTTTAACATTTCAAGAGTACTAAAATGCATGAAATGGCCCTCAGAGACTTTGTCCAAAATCCCCAAAAACGAAATGGTACAAAAACAAATATTGGACCTATCTGTGTTTTATTCAAATTCTTTTACCCAGCACTTAGCCGTTGACTACAGAAGATATATGCACTTTTTAATCAACATCTAGATATGATAGATTTTTGAAGAGTCATCGGTAAAATTATTTGGTTTAACATACCCATCTATCTTGGGAAGGAGGACGACTGTGTTTCGCAAACGGTCGGACTTGGTCGTCTCTTCGCTTGGGGCGGCAGTAGCATTCCTCGCTCTCTCGAGCTCCTTTTCATACTCCATTTCACAAAACTAGTTGATCGCGTCGATCGGGGCCACGTTCTTTGCTGCGTCATCGATGAAGTCATTTGGCACAAAGGAAACTACCGACGAAGCAAGCAAAGCAAATGATGGACCGGCTAATGCGGCACAAGACTGCGGTGCATGACAATGCAGATGCATATAAGATACTGCCGACATTTTGGATCGATACAATATTGACTGTGTTTAAACTAACAGTGCGTAGCTTGCTTCTGCAATAGATTTTGAGAAACAAATTGAATTATCTAAAAAATTTAACCAGAAAACAAGAGACAGTGAATAACTTACTCTTTCTTCCACTTGAATCGTAAGTCGATTCCTAAAATAAATGATTGAGTATCAATTGGATTGGATAATGAAACAGACTTTAGAGGCCGAAAAATAAGTATCTGTGTAAACAAGCCATCAGAAACACTCATACCTTCTTAGTCTTTTTTAGAATTCCTTTCGTGCTAGTTTTCGGGTTCTTTGTGCCCCTAAAACAAGGCATAATCATAAAAATAAAACAATAAGCAGTTGATAGAATATAGGAGCATCCTGTACTAATCTACATTGGAAATAAATAGAGCTGGATGGGTGATACATATCGGAGCTAAGCAAAGACAAAACTACCACCTTTAAAGCATGTGCATAAGAGACCCTAACCTTCAATGTTATTGACACATTTTAGAAATGCTTATGTGAAAACACGCACAACTTCTTTTGGACGTATTTTTGATATCTGCATGAAAAGATCAATACCTAACAACATTCCCCTTTTTGGCACGATAGATTTTGCCGGCTAGAGAGGCAATATGCTCTCTGAACAATTGCATCCACTTTGCAAGCCAGTCCTTGCACTGATCTTTAATTGCCTGCTTCTTCTGAGCTTTGTCGAAGACACCCTTGAAAACAGAAAAATTTCTAAATATAAACAATTAGCCATAATGACGAGTTCGCTTTTGAAACAATTGCTATAGAAATGATATTGTCGGAAAACAAAGACTAATGGATGGAAGAAGGTGGTCCATGAATAATACAAAATTCTAGAATTGACTAGTGACCATGAAATAGGGGTCTTAAATGCATCTTGAGAATGGCAATTGTGCTCTAGTCCTCAAACAAGAGATTTTTCAACGATTTTCTTACTCTTAAAATAAGTGTCTGTTGTACAAATAGATGGCTAAGTCAATGGCACTGGGCTGTCCTAAATAGTCAAATACGTACGTATGTGGTGAATGTCTCTAGCTCCTTTATCACGTAGCCATGAGGATCCTGAAGCCCAATTTCATGGAAAATCTGCGCAGCATGACGCCTTTAAAAAAATATTCAGACATATGGTAGGGAAGAATATAGAGAAAGAAGAAGCCAGTCAAGTTAGAAAAAAATGACGTCATCAAAACTGTTAAGGAAAAACAGACTTTTGCATTGATATTGCTTTGATAGGAAAAAGGCATTGAGCCTCGATCCAAGGTTATGGGCGCAGTGGGTTTTGGCCCTGGCTGGATTAGTGATTGTGCAGGTGGATCTTATTGAAACAGTAAAACCGGTTCTAATTGGCACAAGCATTCAAAACTTGTAAAACAGATAGATACTACCCCATTCGAAATGAAGAATAATTAGGCAATCGCCGCAGGTACTAGATCTTTGGGTACCAAACTAATTTTTAATGCACAGGAAAGTTAGCAGGTTAAAGCAAACATTGGATGGTGGCTACTTGATAAAATAGATGATCTATTAATTAAATAGATAAGGACTCTCTTCTTGCAGAGAACATTAACGAAACGGTGGCAATATAGCCTTAAAAAAACCGTTGAGTGCATATAAATTTGAAATCGAATACTAATTTTGGTGTAAAATAATGATAATTCCTTAAGCAAAAGAACAAGGGCAATATTTGTGAATGGATTCGCAAACGGGACACCTTATTTTTCGTTTTACTTGACATGCCTCTCTTTAAAAATAGGGTTACAAATCATGGACTTTCAAGCTATTTACTGTCGGCAAAAAATCCAAAGTAATGCAGTTAACCTTCGAGCTTTAAGTTTTGGCATTTTTTTTCTAGTCTTATGTCTGGAGGTAGGCTTTTCTGACTTGCTTGCTATCGCGCTGCAGTCTAATCACAAAATGAGTTGGCATAGTGAGACAAAGAAGGATGCATATATATTCTCGAGAAGTCGCAAACCAATCATCTTGATCCAATTACCTGGTTTCCATATCTGCAAAGACATACTGCGCCAGAAGCTCCACAATAAACTGGGGGTCGAAGATTTCCAACGAAGCAAGGATTGTGAGGCAGAGCCTATCGAATCTGCTAGTAATATCAACATCATCTTTTGAAAGCTCAAAGGGTACATTCAACTGCACAATAAGGGCATTCTCTACCAGTCTGGCTGTTTCGCCATCAAATGGATGCTGCCTATGAAGTATGAGGATGGCCTGTAATACAAAATGGACGTTATTTATAGAGAACAATATAGAAGTCTCTTTGATTCAAAGTGACACATATGGCCAAAAGTGACGAAAATGAAAAAAGACCAGAAAGTGTTTTGCATTATGCCAAAAATATGGCCAAATGGCCTGGCTAGCAAAAATTAGCATGCAGGTCCACAATGCCCTAGAAATCCTCCGGACAGAAGAAATAAAGACAAGTGGGTAGATTAAACATTTGGAAGCCATTTCCGTCATGTATTCGTCAAATGATGAACTTGAAAAACAGATAAGGTATACATAAAACATGAAGATTAAAGAAAAGTATATAACATATCTGGTTCTTTGCGAATGGCTTAATTACTACTACCGATTAAATTGACGAAGGAAAGCAAAAACTACTATTTTAAAACAGTTTCGAGAATTTGCCAAGGATCATTATTTGTCATGATAATCTCTGTCCAGAGGTTACCCTAGATGGCATAAAAGCGGTGTTAAAATTATCCATATTTGAAAAGTTTGTTTATTCGTTGAATTGAAAAAAGGTGATACTTACGGCGCAAATATGCGTCTTCACCTCATAGTTTTGCTCCTTTTTCAAGCAGTCAAGCAGCAGGTGCACAAAGCCGGGGATTGTCCATGGCTTTGGAAACAACTAGAAAGTTAGAAAACCAGCGTAATTTGCAGTGTAGATGTAATAAAATAACTGTATCAGCAACATGACGGCATCTTCAAGTGAAAATAGAGCTTTTCTGAATAAGCCTGGAAGAAGTGTTTATCTTGCCTTTCTCCTATACCACAAATGAAAAAAGAAAAGGAAAGAAAAGGAAATACTAGCAAGGCTTAAACTATTTTTTGGTCGTAGACACTCCATATTTAACATACACTTGGATGATAATGATTGGGGACACCGAAGGAAATCGCATATTTCATATTTCAGGAGATAAATAGCTTACCTCGGGTGATGCACTTGGAAACAGCTTCTCAAACCATTCTTGACCTTTAAATTGCAAAATGAATCCTGGCAGTGGAGTCACAGGTCGAGGGGGAGGGGGTGGAGTTGGCTCTCGCGGTGGTGTGGGTGTCCTTAAGGAGAATTGGAGAAAAGTTCTATATCCATTTTCTACTAGTTGCATCAATAAATGGGTAATGATTCTTTTTCGAACAAAATTTGCTTTTTGGTCACTTAGCTCGACAAAAGTTTCACCGATAACATGTATTCTATGGTTCTTGTGTCACTACAGAACGATATAACATGCACTGAAATCAAAGCTCAAGAAAAATAAAAATATGCTTCAAAAGAGGAACAAGTCAAAAAATTAAGTGAATATGAAAAATTTTGCAGCAAAAAGCAATTCTAACGCTCCACAGCTCACGAAGAACATCTACTGATATGCAAGGTAGAAGTCTAAAAACATCAAAGTTTCTAAAACAATAGCAATCTCACCTTTCAATAACAGGCCTCGATACAAGCTTCTCAATAGGTCTCAGGGGCTTCACAGTCTTGGGTTGCTCCTGGGGCGGGGGCTCCGGTGTTGGTTCTGGGGTGGGTGTCTTCGGGGGTGTTGGTGGGGGCGTTTCAAGATCTAAGTCTTTTTCAGATGTAGGTGACTCTGATAGCAACTTGAACTTTTCAAATATCGCCGACCTCACTTCCTTGACGGTTTCCGTTTCTTCCTCTGGCTTTTCTTCAACAGTAAACTTCTTCTTCTATAAAAACGAAGAAGAAATGCTCTTTACGTTATATGCATTCAAGAAATTTTCTCTAAAAGTATCAACCAACATTTAATTTAAATAATCAGTGATAATTTTTCGAATTCTACACTCTTAGCTGAATCAATCATCCAAAAAAGGTATTAAACCATCAACAAATATATCACAATTGACCATTATAGTATTCAAGAGTCGTATCATAACAGTCACATGTCACTAATTACTTTCAGAGGTGAGCACAGATGTTACTGTTCAGACACAATTGTGATGAAAAAAGCTTAATAGAAGGGTGGTATTGATAGAGAAACGTGAATATTTAAGCAAATGAAGGATGCATAAAAATGGATTCATAAAACTGACTGCAAATAGTTCCCAAAGGAGTGACACTTCATACACAGTTAATACTTGCGAATACTTACTCTTTTCTTGAACGCCTCTAGCTCCTCCAATTGCTTCTCTGTTAGTTGTCTGGGTTTCCAATCCTTTTCCTCAACCGTTTCTTCCTTCTTCAACTCCTTGTACAGGGCGACAATTATTGAATTTGGCAAGTACCCATCAGGAGCAACTGGTAGCATTCCCCTGGCCTTTCTATTTTCGTTGAAGTTCTGATGTCGATCTGCAATGTCTCTGTTTAGAT
Source organism: Nemopilema nomurai (assembly GCA_003864495.1). Taxonomy (NCBI): domain Eukaryota; kingdom Metazoa; phylum Cnidaria; class Scyphozoa; order Rhizostomeae; family Rhizostomatidae; genus Nemopilema; species Nemopilema nomurai. The sequence continues at coordinate 1,423,954 of ML133450.1, forward strand.
TTCGCAAGGTTTCAAAATTTGACGGGAAATCTGGTGCAGGAGGGACCTCAATGATTCGTGTAACAGGGGCTATAGGAGCAGAGCCTCCCTCAGTTCCGATCGAATGTCTAAATGACTTGATCTTAGGTGGTGCAGATAAAATTCTTCGCAGCAACCCCAACCGAGATCTTTCTTGGATCTCTGGCCTTAGACCAACACTCAAAGGCCTTGTCGTCTCTCTTTTTCTTGATTCGAATTCAGAACTGATGGATAGGGATCGCTCGAAGTGGACTTCTTCCTTCTTCTTTAGTTTCCCCTTATCATCCTGTTCCTTCAATTTGTGTGCCATCTTTTTTATATTAGACGGCTCCGTAGAGATGGAGAAAAAGCCGGTATTGTTACGATCCGGCTGAAATGTATCAAGTGTTTGCAGAGGCGAATACTGTTCTTCGTCATCATCTTCCATCAGATCCTTCTCAACAGCAGTGCCTCTGTTGTAAAATATATCAAGGTACTTCTTCCAAGCTTCGTCGCGGACGGTCTGCGAAGGAGCTGGCCTCTTCTTTGCAGCAACCTCGCCATCGCGGAGCCTGGTCAGATCATCGTCTCGTTTCTTCAGAATTGATACAGCCTACAAACGTGGAAATGTGTCTAGAGAAATCGTTTGGTTATGTAAACGCACACCTCTAGCAACATCAAATGCACATTGCGCCGGTATCTAACTCTGACTCTGGAAAAAGGGTGTTTTTGGTTAGCACAGGGCTACTCTCGTAGTTACAGCTTTGAAGCGTGAAATTCATAACAGATATTGCTATGTATTGCTGTCAAGGGTCATTCTAAACATTCTGCCAACTTTTTACAAGAACGGCGATTAATACAACTAACTAGGATTCTTTCCAAAAATAAGCATGATTAAAAAATACACGATTGCAAAATTGGGCGATTTAGAACAAAGCTAGATTGCTTGTAACCCGTCAATCGCATTCCCTCGCGGTTCGTGTTATGCTTTCAGCTCTGAAACCACTGTTTGGACCACAGATTTAAACTTATTTAAATGTGAGATCACTGCTGTTGGATCAAGCACTAAAATATACCTGATATGACAGAAACTGGCGTGAAATAGGATATCCATAAAAACATGGTTCTCTTGGAAATGAAATGCTCTAAATAACAAGAATTGTATTTAAGCTTCTTCTACCTAAAGCGTTTATTTTCTCCCAATTTCTCGGAGAGTATATTTTGAAGGGGTGTATAGGAAAATTAAGTAGAAAGTCCTTTATCATGATAATTACTTCGATTTTATGTCCCATTGCATTTCAGGTATTTCAATTTATTTATCATCTTCACCTCATGAACATGCCAGTCAGGGCCCCTTTGAAACATCTTCATGGGGCTTCATCCTAACGGCTATTCTACATCCACCAAGCATAAACATAGACGAGATGCTAACTTAACAATTCTAATATGCAAGTGAAAGAAAAGCCTCACTCTCTTGCCTCAGGACAAACGTCCCAAACAATGGTCATTCAAAGCATTTGAAACTTTACTCCTTATCTCTGGTTGACGGGTACACCATATGCTACGCAAATTAAGAAAGAATCCCAGATTTTGACAAATTCAACAAGCAAAGTACTCTTTATTTGATACTGTAATCGCCTTGGATTCTTTTAGAATGGTAAAAACAAGTAGGGCAGTAACCACTAGAGACTATAGCAATCAAGCACCTTGTTTCTCTCCTTTTCTTCAAGCTTCCTTTCTTCCAGCTCATCAAGTGGAATAATGTCAACAAACTTGGCCAAGAGAGACTCTGAGCTTCGAGCTTTCAGCAATCGATGTTTCTGGTCAACGTCAAGCCTTGCTAGGACTTTGTCATCAATGTCAATGGCCTTAATTCCTCGGGGATCGTTGAATTTGATTGCCACCATACGGCGGATGAGTTTTTCTGGCAGATCTGTACAAGATAATGCAATAAAGCATTAGGTTAATTGGCAAAATCAAAAGACGTAAGTATGTGTGTCCAAGTGTGCATGCGTTATATGTGTGTTTGTACAGTAGCAATTAAAAGTTACTCTGTATCATTGTAAATCTTTAGTAAGGAAGGCAAAGTCACTATCATGAAGAGACCTTACAATGACACAGAATGTTAAGATATAAAAACACATTAAAATTGTTAAAATAAAACTAGAGTTAAAAAAAAATTGATCAAAATAAATTTTGAAATAGAAGAGTGCGTCTAAGGTGCTCTACTAACGAAACATCATGCAAACTTTTAGAATTCATAAGAAGGTTCTGTTTTCTCACTGCCTCATATTTAGTGAGTGCAGAAGGGAGCCGTTATCACTCCATGTACACCAGGAATGCTGGGATGCAAGTTACTCTCTTTGCATCCCTAACTGAATGCGTGCGTAAAAGGCATTTAAGAACAAAACAAATAGTCAAAGAAGAAACGACTATAATAATAGAAAAGACGTTTCTCATACCGTAATGAGACACTTTGTAAAGTTTCAAACTCAAAAATTTAACGAGGGAAAAGTAAATTAAGGCAAATAACCGAAAAAAGATATATATACGAATGGCTTAAAGTTATAAAAAACGGTGCAGTTTTAATTGGCCTTTTCAGGCAGGGCAAAGTATACACTGTACTCACATCTTTTGCACGGAATCCTGAACACATGCTCTCCGATCCCGACCAATAAGTCTCCTCTTTGAGTGCAAAAACATAAACTTGACGGTTTTGAGTGTAGTTTGATAATCCTTGAGGCGAAATCATTACAAATCAGTTGAAAGGTTGATATCAAGAGGTCTTTAATTCAACAAAAACCGCAAAGTCTGGCCTCCCCATAGAGGATCTATAAAATTGCTTTCACGAGACACAGTCTGTTTTCTTGATTAATCTTCTTTGTAAGACTACACTGTTGCGTTGGTCCTCTTTGAGATGTGGGCTCAAAATAGGACACGAAAGGATTAGTCAGATTACAATCTTCTTCTATTCTGGCAAAGATGTGCTGGCAACGTCTAATTCATTCCGTGCTGGTATATATAAAAAGCGACGAAATACAGTAATCAAAGTTTCCTGTCACAGAAAAAAGGATTAAACTTTCCCACGATCTTCGATTAGAGAGTTTTCACATTAAAAGTTAAAGTTCGTAAAGTTTCCTTTTGAAATTGCGAACTTTAACAACACTAAACTAAAATAAAAAATGCATTGGAATTTTATCATTAAGGTAAGTATTGATTAATTTTTCTAAGAAAACTAATCCATCGAAAATCTTGAAAAATTCTTGGTTCATTTCGCTAAGTTCTACTTCTCTGTCTAAACAGATAATGCAGGGCAGAAACAAGTCCAAATGCACGTCAATGCAATCCAAAGCATTGAACGAACTGGTTCTGGTCCATTTGTTTTGCAGCCTGTCGATACCTTATTTGAAGAAACAAATTGTTTTGCTTGCATTGCAACTGTATTTTGCAAACTGAACACATCTTCTTAGTGTCAGGTTTAAGGTTATTTTCATAAAAAGGACCTTTTAGTTGCCTAATACCCAAGGAACATAACATACTGAAATAACTGTATGACGCATTATATTAGCTCTAAAGGATTGCTTTCCCCATTATACTTAACACATTTGTTTTCGTTGCACTCTTTTAGGCCTTTTTCAAACAGCTTTCTAATATATGAAAATGATAATTTAATAATATAGGTAAAGATAGATACTAATTAAAAAATTCTTCAAAATAATGTTTTGGTGCTGTTACAGCAAATCTTTGTACTCGACTAAACTTGAAAGAGGTTAGTCCATTGCGATAGTGAAGGGCAACTATTTGAAATTGCCTACCCCATCAGAAACGTGATCCACAGTTTATGAGAAAGTGATTGCTTCAAAGGTACGGTTTGCTGCAAATACCTGAGGTTTCTGTTGTGTTCATCCCAGATCCGTATGGTTCCATCAGCACTTGCAGACGCGAAGATGTTGAGCTTGGAACAACAGCACAGAGCGGTGATCGTATCCATGTGATCATCAACAGCACTGTGCTCTATTCTCACTGTAAAGACAATGGAACATTCGTACTGTGATCCATGTCTGTGTTTACATTTGTTATATCAGTCAACGACCAGCCAGTTGAAAGAAATCGATTTGAAAATACCCAACTTTAGCAACCACTTAAACTTTTATTATGCAAGTAAGGAGCAAACGCAGAGGATGCGAAAAGTAGGCATCCCGAAAGGTACGCATATCAAAAATCATAATAGATTCAATACTTGTCTAAAAGACCGATCAATGTATCCATCCTCTCTATTGACTTAGTCTTAGCGATATTACTAAATGCAAGAGGAACATTTGAAGAGGTCAGTTCTAGGCAGCCAAGGAACATTAAATGGACATATACCTGGCTCGGTGTCTGTTGTTTTGAACATGGTGATGTTGAAGGTGGCAGTGGACGGCTGCTGTAGCACCACACACAGCCTGTGCTTGCTGTATAGCAGATGGGTGGCTGGCTCGTTGTTCAGGATGAACATAATCGGGGCCAAGGCGTCCTCAGCAAACGGGAATACGCGCCAGATGCGAATGGTGCTGTCTGTAAGGCAAGAGTGTGCACACGCTGCCGGTTAAACTAGACACATAACTGAAAACAGGGAATCAGTAGCCTTTAATGGCAGCCAACGTCATGACTGCACACAAAGGGATACCATATCAAGAAGAATGGTCACTTGGTCCAGTTTGTAACAGTATCACGTCAACAAGAATGGACCACTTGGTGTTGTTTGTCACAGTCAAACATTTTCTTGTTAAACTGCTTTTAGGTTTATAAATTTGGAGGTTATCAATCCCTAACGCCAAGGAGAGATATCCGTTTCATATATAAATCAAGAAATCTATGTAATGGCTTGGTTTCTGCCATATTCCTCTACTTCCTTGCATTTGTTTTATTGGTCACAGACATCGATAAGAAAGTTGTCTTTTTGCATCATGGCCACCGGCATAGATCTGATATTTGCAATAATTTGTGCTTGCTCCAAGTAACTTAAAAATACAAAAAATAACTTGCCAAATCATCTAACCCTTTAATTTATGAAAATCATAGTGACATTTGGAACACTACAATAAAACTGCTGTCGATAGCAAATCCTTAACTGGAACTTTTTGAATTTACAAGAAATGATTTGACTTAGATAGTAGCCATAAAGTCGCAGTTATCAAAGAGGAGTAAATGCCTTTGATTTCACGACTGACCCTGCAGCTAGTACAGCATTTGGCAATATATAAAATAAAAATGCAGATGCATTCTAACCAAGGTTATATAATTCGTAAACATACCATTGCTGCAAGATGCGATTTGGTTCATCGCCGTATTGCTTGCTATTGATACTATGTTTCCTCTGTGTGCCTATGTGTAAAATGGCTCAGTTTAGCAACATTCATTGTTTCTATCAAACTAACAAATTTATCTAACATATATTTAGGTTATATATAAAAATGTTTTGAATGGCATAACTTGAAAAGGATAGAACTTTTGGGAATCAGGAGCTTCATGCATTTAGAAAGATTTCATGAATATCTATGAAAATTTATAATAATTTACAACAAAATATGTCATTAAGAACGGCTTGTGAAGGATTGAGTCGAAGTTTGAGACAGAAAATTTCAAAAGCAATACTAGTTTTATTTTCATAGGTTTTTTGTTCTTTTCAAACAACTCGAGTACTAATAGTAATCAAAACTGCAGCTAAACCTACTCTGCCTAAATATGGATTATATCATTTATAACTTTACATGAATATCAAAGTTTTACGAAAACATAAAAAATAGGCAGTTAAAAAGTCAGCTACGGGTACTCTTTAGCGACCATACCTCAATAGAGAAGGAGACTTCCCCTTTTCTGCTTGTGCCAGTCCAGTTCAAAACAACGAGTCGTCCATTTTCACATCCCCCAACCAAAAGCGTCCGGTCCATTTCTTTGCTCGCATTTGTCTCATCTGTAGATGGACCCTTTTCACTGGCATTTTGAAACTGTTTCTGTGTCACAAGATCTTTCCATCTGTCCCCAACTAAGTTTTCCTTTTGAGGAGGAAGAAAGAAGTTTAATATTAAGCACACAAACGTGTTGGTTTTGAAAATGGTAGCCTTTATATTGCAGACTTTTCAATTCACTTTTCCGATGCAAAAACGATCACGGTATCTTGTACACAAAATGACTGCGAGAAAAATGTATGTTTCTAAATTTAATGTGCAATAAATTTAAAAAGATGGCCCTTTGGAATGGGTTTCGTAAAAAAGCAACATTAGCTGACACTGGTTATAGCAAAAAAACTTCTGTTTTTGTGGGACCATCTCTTTAGTAAATGCTCCTTTTAATGAAGATCAGAGAAGATACTCAGCAAATAAAGTAAAAAGAACCATACCTGAAGGATGTGCTCAAACAGGCATATGGCTGTGCACTTGCTTCCATCTTGGCATGAGATAAGAATTACAAGCATTAATCAGTTTGATTAACAAGTAGAGCTATATATGTGTAAAGCTTTACGATTAAATCACGGTTAACAGCTAGCTAGCACTTTATCATATTCAATCATAGACAGGTTAGTCTGGCAACACCAAAGCATCGAAGTCTACTATTTTAAGCACTATCTGTATACCTCCGTTTTTTCCTGTGTCCCAGCTTTCTTCAATTGTGCATGGGTTGCTGTTTGCAGAACATTTCAGTATCGTTCCATCTCGCAATAGCACGAGGAGCACTCCTAAAGATACAAAATAACACTGCAAACTATGGCTACACCTAATAAGAAACTCTTATTGGTACCCAAGGGAAACAACAGACTAGAATTAATAAGTCTTCTGTAAAAAGCAGCATTTTGTAAACTTTAAACAGCATTTTTTCTCCTACTTAACAAAATTAAGGCTTAAATGACTTAAATTAGTCAATACTTTCCAAATGCTCCCCACTAATGATAAACGACAATATTTCAATGGAAACCTCTCGACGAATCCAGTGCGTCTTTCTAAAAATATTCTAGATATTCAATACATTTGAAAAGCCAATAGGAATGCTCTCTTCTACGCAACGAACGACTGATGGCAAATACCTTCAGTTGCTGCATAAACAGCATCCGTTATTCGCTTTGATTGCGGCGAGAGCATAGTTGTGACAACATTGCCATTCTTAGGGCAGGAAATTCGCACACATGCATCTTCACAGATGTAGTAGCTAAGGGCCGGGACCTGAAAACAGAAGCTATCTAATGTTTGCGAAAAATTCTTGGCGACACACATTATATACGTCACTAAGGAAAAAGACTAGCTTGATGCGATGAATCTTCTCATTTTACCATCTCTTTTAAAACTTCAGTCTAGCCAATCTGTTTCTTTGCATGCCAGAGACAGGAAAAATCATATTTGGCTTAGAGGGATAGCTGCAAGACAACAGAATATTCCCTTATATGATGTTCTTTGATAATAAAGATTTGCCGACTTCACAACTAACAGCAGGTGGAAACCATGGGATTCGAAATAATAATTTGTTTAACTTACCCCAGGGTGTGTGGTAGTTTTGACGATTTTTGCCTTGCTCCTGCAATAGATTTTGATACAAAAATGTTAAATTCTAGAGGCTAGACAAACGTTCATTACCTCGCACACGGGTAGATATTGACTACACTACAACAGAAGGTTCTCCCACAAAAGATACAGTGCTCTCACCAAAGACCACATTACTCGGGCTCTCACAAAACACCGAATCATTCTGCTAATAAAACGATGAGCCTACCCAATGACCGTGAAAATCTTGTAGACATTATTTATTTTCCAAAACACCAACGAGCTGCCAGTGAAGGTGAAGAAGTCTTCCTCCCCGAATCTTTTACACATTCCGTGAATAGCTTGATCTACTTGAACAGACTCCACCTCTTCGTTCGTATCAATGTTCCACAGTCTTAGCGACCCATCCATCGACCCAGACAAAATTAGAGGGCCCTTCTGGTATGACGATAAGCACGAAACAGCATTTGTATGTCCCACGAACACAGACCGTAGAGTGCCAAAGTTGTCCCAAAGTTTGATTGATCCATCTGCTGCAGCTGTCATCAAGACCTGATTGCAAAAGACCATTCTTAATATACACAATTCTGATTTCATTGGTTTACACAATGTTAAAAATATATCATGGCAAAGTAGAAAAAAGCACTTGTGTGCACTACAAAGGTGTTGCAAGGTAAGATTTCAGACAATACTAAACAAAAGCTCGAGTATGTAACAACTAATTCGGTTAAATACTTGAGTAATATTCTGCTTCTCTGCAAGATACTCACCTGCAGTGGCTGATAGAAAAGCATGTCTGTTATGGCTCTTTTATGCAAGTCAGGCATCTGAGCAACACAATGACCATCACTCAGTTTGAATACCTTTATGCCATTTTTAACTGCAACAAACAGCCTCTGACCTTTGCTAGATGTTGGCTCTGTCACAATAATTGATATAGCATCATTCTTGTCGAGGTGGTCCTACAAAAATCATATCATCATATCTATCATTTTTCTTCCAATCTGGTAGGTTCATTTAAGACAGTTAAAAAAATGAAAAAATGGAATCTATAATCTATTAGATATGATACTAGTCACATATCAAGCTAAGTGCAGTGGCTATTACTCAGTTGAGTGAAGCTGATTCTTTCCATTCACAAAAACCTGGATTATTGACTCCCTGTCTTTTGGTCCTTTTGGTCTTTGAAAATGTGTATTTTTCATAACCTAGAGACATTTGCTCTAAAATTCTATAACATACATTAAAACACAAAATATAAAGATAATTTTAGTAAGAGAAAAAAAGGAAATTAGAATGTGACAGCCTTCCTACCGTTATTGTCAGTTTTGGCACAAGTAAAGTATTGTTCAGACGAAAAGTCCAGATCTGAAAAACACAAGTTATATGCTTACAAACCCACTTTGAACCTTTGACACTCTATACTGTCTTTTTCTAATTCTTCATTTAAAATGATGATAACATCATTGTCTGTATTTCGATGAAAAATTTCTAATATCATATGTCAATTTATCTGCATTGTGCACTATGCAAAAATATTTTCAAACACAAAATGCAAAATGGATTTCAAACACAAAATTGATTTTATAGACAATTCTGCTTGCTCATTCAAACTTTTACTCACAAGCTTGCAAACATTAGGGAATAGAAATACGTGGAAAGCAGAAGACTGGTTTCTTGCCAAAGGCTGTTAGTTAAAAATCCAGAAAGAGAATTTATAGGAAAGTAGGCCGTTATAAAAGCACCTCTATATAATCCAGATGGATATTTCACTACTATTAGCAGCCTAATAGAGACCACCAACACAGAAAAAATTTGGCTTTTCTACTTATAACAGTAAACTAAGTAAGGTCGCTTACAGTAACCATTCCACTGCTTGCAGATATAACTTCGTTTTTGAATTCATTGTACATAGCACTGTTGTAACGGAAGAAAACTAATCAACTTCAACAGCAAGAATATGAAATAGATAAAAATCATATTATGGAAACATTCAGGAAAGGTAGGCACATATATATTGAGTCAAGGTGAGCTTTTATTAAAAACAGTACATCAATGTCACAAATCAAAGTATCAGGAGAATTCCTACATATCCAAGACAAAACCATTTTGGGAAATATCATTTAATTTTGTGAAGACATACCAGTTGATTCTCCCTGGTGATGGGGCACTGCTTATCAGCTCAAAGTTCTGTGTTAAAAGCTACAAGATAAAATATTCAAGGTTCTATATAATGGGTTCTACATTGTAGGCAAGCGAAAAAATTGCAAAGACTGACATGAAATTCAAAGTTTGCCAATTACATTTATTGAAAACCTTTTAAAATCACACATGCCAATGAATACCTGCATGAGTCCTCTATCATTCCATGTAACATATAACTTTGCCTTTGCTGCATAGATGATTCCATCAAAGAAGTCTTGAGGCTTGATCTTCTCCCTGCTTCCATCTTTCAGAAATACTTCAACATTGCTATCTTCATAAAGTAGGAGGTACTGGCCAGAGTGCAGATTGTGTGTCACAGATTTTATACCAATTTGTGACACAAGTGTGGCTGTCTTGTAAATGCCATGTGTAATTGATTTTTCCTTCGAAATCTGGGTTGCATCATCATCATCATCTTCCTTTGTAGCAATCCTGCGAATGGTACCCCAGTGTCTTTTGGCAGTCATCTTTGGACTGTTTTCATTTGCTTTTACTGTTTCCAATGGCATTTCCTTGTAAAAAAGTGGCATAAAATAACTTAGAAAGGAAACTACATTACCAGAATCTAAAAATATGATGCTTTGATGTTCGTATTAAGAGAAGCAAGGGACTCAACTTTTCTCTATAGTCAACTACATAATAATGGAAACCTCAAATCCAATTTGCATTATTATATAGCATCCAATTCGCAGTGGAAACCTGAAATCGAAGCGAATTCAAATTTTCTGCCTTAGAATCTTTCAAGATTTGGTTTTCAATTACAGTTGAACCTACTATTTCGCACATGCAACTAAATGCTTTTCTCTGAATCCTAAAGGCTAAAAGTGGCTGTCAGTAGGAGAAGTTAGCATTATCTTACAACTACCACTTTTCCATGGGATGTTGACAGGCTAACAAATGTAAACTGGCATGCTTTGTCCTACTTTTCTCTTTTTTAGGTATGAAACTGCTGAATTTTAATGACCTACAGTCTTGGCCTAACGAGTGATTCGAATTCTGCATTCATTTAGGAAGTAGAATGGATCATACTAAACAGTAATTCGGAGGGAAAATGTTGAAATAATTTAAAACGGGCTACTTACACTCAGTTAGATGTTAGCATAGCATGCATAATTCCTGGCTTCATTATTACTCTGGAGAAATCACGGTTTTTCTAATATTCTTGTCCTTTTCCAGTCAACCGCCATTTTAATTATTGATTGCGTTTCTAATGGATCTGGGTCGAGTAAACAATTGCAGCGTCGTGTTACCATGCAAACGGAGGCTATACACATTTTGAGCAATGAACATCAATTTTGGTGGAATTTTATAAAAGAGTATTAAAAAATAGTCGTCATTGAATTTTATGGAGCAGCTGATATCTTGAGAGCAGTTTCAAACTTGATGGCCATAATCTTTCTAGAAAAAGACTTTCTAATTTCATTAAAATGGGCAATAATTGCTTCCACCCGAAATGCCTATGGCCTTAGTGCTATGGCCTTAATGCTACGAAAATTTACTTCTTCACCCAATGATTGATAGCATGTGTCTTTATCTATCAATAAGACACTTCATCTGAACTATCATCAAAAGTGCGTCGGCTATTTCCTTATCTGTAGCAGACTTAATGGAGCTAGATTTTAGGCTTATTTATTCATTTATTTATTTCACATGTTTAAGGAGAGTATCGCTTCGGCATAGCTGATTTTCAAGTGGCCGTCCATGTACAAGAATTACTAAATAACTGCTATAAATATTTAAACAAATTACAATTCAACTTACATATACTATGAAAAACCGTAAGGTAAAAAGTACAATTTTGCTACCATTTACTATGGGAAAGTTGTTGTAGCAACTGTAATTTTGGTGCAAAGTAAAACGGTGTTGTACTTGGAAGCGCCAAAAATGGCATTTGAAAAGAACGTTATAAATGGCGAGCATAAAAATAATTTTTTATAGGAAGTTTTAGTTGTGTCAACATGATAAAAGTTTGACAAAAATTTCCTTTTCGAAATTTTAACGTAAACTCTCCAATTTTATGATTCCAATTTTTCATTTTTTGGGACATCTATCTAATGGCAAAAGAAGCAGACGCAAATTGTTGAAAAATATGTTATTACATATAAATATATAGAATTGTAATCGACAATAGCTCAAAGCGGTCCTTTTTGGCTTTGACGCTGTTATCCGGTAATCTTTAACGTATTTCCAAGCCTGTTTAAAATTCCATAAGCTTTTAGAAGCTTGAATTTAGTTTTGTCCTAGGAGTTGATAGATTGTTCCGACTAGAATAGTATCACCCATCAAAGCTTCCCAGCAAGTTAAAAATTGGAGCGAAAATCTAGCTCACAAACAAAATTATACCTTCTATTCCACAAGTACTTGAAGCGAGTCAAGGACAACTTTAATAAAAAGCTAACAGAAAACATTTTCACAAAATTTATTGACTTGTCCTATTCACAATAATTAATCAATTGTTAACGCGAGGCAAACTTGAAAGATGCAATAGTTTATTCTTTGTTGACTTATTTTACAAGATTATAATTTCCCAGATTGATCTAGGAGGGTGCACCATTGAGGTTCCATCTACAAAGTCACAAGTGAATACAATTGCAAGTACCAGTATGTGGTACAAATCTTTGTAGGACAGCCCCTTCTTCCGGAAATTTATTGGTCTGAAACCAAACGAGATTAACCGGGCCACAACAGTGCAGTTGCCAAAATTACGATGGCTTTAATGCTTTGAAAGTTTCTTCATTTCTCCACCGAGAGAAGTTCCCTAAAAGACAAGGCAATAATATATTGTCGTCAATAGATACTTTTGGTGATCAATTTCCGTCACTGCAGACAGCGTGCTGGTTTAACTCACTTTCTTATCCAGGACAGTCTTTTCACTTTGTAATAGGCCTTTTTAACTATCTTGAAATCCGACAGGCTACACGTTTAGAAAAAGATTGTATCATTGGCTTAAATGCGCACATCGGTATTAAGGCTAAGTTTTTTCTAGTTATTGAGTCTGTTACTGTTACTTTAATTGGGTTTAGTTACTTTTAACATAGCATCAGTAACATAGGGGGCATCATAAAACAAAAAAGGGGTAAGCGTAGGCAGATTGGAACTCCGTCAGGCACTGCAAGAGCTCACTCCACTCAGAAGAGTGGGTGGGAGAGTGTCCTTGTACCTTTGTGTCCTCCAACTTTACAAAACACTCACTCTGTTTTCTCGGTGCAGCAGGAAAACCACTGCGTTACGTCTGGAAAATTATTAAAAATCGTTTTCTCAATTTTGCTTAACCCCGCTCTTTCCACAAATGTATGTCACGTATTCCAAAGAAGGCTTCTGTTACGTTGCTTGCAAGATTCGACACGTGCATTTTTGTTCATTTTTTGTTCATTGTTTACAGACGTGGAAGCAAGTTGTCATACTTGCCATGTTATTTTACCTTGTCCACTGCCCATTGTCTATACAATTTACTATGCGTGTTGATAAATTCTATTTTGCTTTGATTCGCTAAATGACTCTAGATAATTAATTTTTATTCAGCTCTGTCTATAAATGCCATCGATAAATGACACATTTATATTGTTTGCACTGACAATTGTGCTTCTTAAAAGCCAGCAAAAATTGAGCTGTCAGTTATAATAAATCAAATTTATTCTCGGGAAGGTAAACTCATTCTGAGTTTGATTGTTGCATGACCTTTCTTAGCCGCTATGATTTCTTTCACCTTCTGTTTGAATCAATAGTTTAGTTCAATATTGAGTTTTTCTGATGGAAAGGGCATGACAGGAACAAGCTGTTTACATAAGAATATCCACGAGATGAAATTCGAAGCATGCGAATGTCAATTCATTTCTACAAGCAACCGTTATCTTTGGCTATCTTCTTCCATCTGGAAAGTCCTGGAACGACGCCCGAATTTCAGGAAGCATCGCCACTATTTCATATTACAATCAAGTTCGCGATTTCTTTTAGACCATTTCAAGGCAAGACTAGAAGCTCGAAGCTCGACCTGTCTTACAATGCAGTCCTTTAATCAAAATGGAGATTTTGGCTAAATAGAATGCCAAAAAGTATTCTTGAACAATCAGTTATTTCTTGTCGACCATTGCCAAAATACTATTAGAGCTCCAACTTACATGTTTATTACTACCAAAAATTCGATTTGCTTTGCAAGCCAACAGAGAAGCCAAGTCTTCCTTTGAATGGCAACATTAGAATTTACTTGAAAGCAAGCAGTCTGAAATCTGAAACTTGATTGACAATTTCGGCAAGCAAATTATTTAATTTTTTCTTTATTTTATTTACACTCTTAACGTTAGACTCAACCCGGCTGAAAGGAGACAGGATCCCGGCTAACCAAACCATCCCATTCGCCACGTGAGTCACCGAGGCCTTGCTGGGAACTCAAGAAGTGCTGCGAACTCAATTCCCTTCAAATAGCCGTAACGTATTGGCCCTTCTTCAGCTGGCAACAACTAGTTAAGGATATGCATAGACCATGCCATGAACTTTTGAGTCACACCCTCAAGTTCCGTCGAGGTTTATTGGAGGTTCCGTTGCTAACTTATGCTGAAAGTGCCAATTTTTCCGATGCATCGTGTGCACTTCATATGATGAAATTACGCCGTCATTATGAAATGATTACACATTATCGCATATCATCATACACAGTCATAATGAAGTCAAAGCTGAGGAATTTGGTCCACCAGCAAACAGTTCTATTTACAGCACTTCTCTAGGATGGGAAATGGGAAATTCTGAATTCTCCTCTTTCGCCTACCGAAAAGTGGCCTAGGTTGAACTTTATAATCTTCAATTCCCAAAGCAAAGTTTTGCACCTTGAACAACAACGTAAATGAAATTGAAGAGATTTATCGTATTTTATTAAAAATAGCATACTTTCAAAGAATTTGTTTATCTTTCACATCTCCTTGTTACCTTTTTCCATCTGCTCCTTTAAGCAATTACATTTCTACCAATCATCATACTTTTCTTCAATGCTGCGCTAATAAATTTAATTTTGTTATTTAAATTTGTAATTTTGCTAGCTAATTTGTTTTGATTAAGTAATAGAGGATACCGTAAATCAAGCATCAGTGGCAGCAAATGCAACGTTTTATATAAATCGTCCACTTTTGCGACAGAAAGGAGAGTGCTTGCTAGCCTAGCCATGGGGAGGTTTAACTATATATTATCATTCCACACGGAACAATTAGGTACAAAAATATAAGAGGAATATCTTGGCCATATTTTACGAAAGCGTTGGCTTTTTTAAGGGGGGCTAGGGGGTCCTTGAAATTTTGTTGACCCCTTCATTTGCCCCTAACACGTTTTCTAAGAATATTTTCCATCCATATGCCTTAGACATGATTCAGTTGGGCATTCCATCTAAACTGCGGCATGCATTACATTAATATATCAATTTTTTTCAATCTTGGCAAAAAGACGCCAAAATGTAACTTCACACGAGATCGTCCATCCATTGCGACGCCATAATAGGCGATATGCGACAGCAACATTTAACAGAGCTGAAGCATTGCTGTGAACACTTAAATTACCTTTTGCATAATCTACAAGACCGAATGTATTTCCAGACCCTTAGATGCATGTTAGAAAGTACATTACAGGTACTGCCATACCTGAGTCATTCTGAGTAGCCAAGTCCTAAATTATTCCTATATATATCTTATATTTCTGTTGTTTTTCCAGAATCACTTTTTTAATTAGATCATGTATGATTAGAATACTGTCAATCTCTTCTTGCTGACCGTTAAGCTATTGAAAATTTAGCTAGATTGTACGTCTATAGACTGATGACGAAACATGACTTGACATAGAAATGTCTGTTCTCGTGATAGATCAGTGTCTTTGCAAGATTAAAAATAGTCAGAAGTCAACTTGAGGATTATTATCTTGCAATACGAAGGAGAGGAATCCAACATTTAGCCTCACTAGCATACAGATAAAACTGCCTATTGACTTTTAATTAATTCTGATTTTTCTAATAAGTTCTAAACTGATAGATACTTTTACACTTTTTTCTATTTCCACTATTTATCTATGAGAATGGAATGAGTCTACTTAGAGCACCTCTATTAAAATCATGTGTGCTTTACCTGTTATAGGCTATTCCTTTTTAGAAAGCAATTTCCTATTCCATTTTTTTAGAAAATTTATTTTGAGACTGATGAGAATGTCCCTATGATCTATTAGCTCTAATAATAAAAAAGGAGCATTATTTTCATTTACATAAATTAAGATTACTTTAGCAACCCTAGAAAATATACCTATTGAGGCAAAGGCATCAGAACGACATTGTTGTAAAGATGATGATTTCAGTAGGGCAATACAAGAAGCCTGTCTTGGGCTGTATACCACCAAAAGGATACAACTAGTAGCAAGGCTGCTAGGTTGTGAACTCTATTCTGCATCACATGCATGAATGCGTCATTATGTAGAACTGTTCAAGGAAATGGCGACAATGTATCTACAAAGGCACTACTTCTAATTGAATACCAAGTGTTAGACTGCAGGAAGAGAAATGAAAGATATAGTGCTTTTTAATCAATCGAGAGTTTTATGGCGAGTATTATGGGAGCGAACAGTTTCACGAGAAGACTCTCGCACCAACGTTTCTACAACTTCTGATTTACTGCTGCAGCATTGGCTACTGTTCTCTTACCTCGTGGCTCTCGTATGTATGCAGCGGGACTCTCATGCCTGATAAACAAAGCACGTGACCATTGAAACGCTATACATTGATCGAAGATTCTTGAATTATTGAAAAGCAGTTTATATCTACTGGAAAACAGTGTACAAAACTATAAAGACAATTTCTGATGTACATAACTAGGTTGCATTTTTGTGTCAAGTCTTACATCTATTTTCAATATATATGTGAACTTAATGATTTTAAAATTTTTCAAAGATTATTACGTTTTCACACTAAATTTGTAATCGGCTGCTTAACTCCATTGGCTCTTATGTATCAAAATTATAAGTGATGTTTCGTACCAAATCAGGGTGCTGCTTTCTCTTGGGCTCAAAGCGTCGTCAAAGTATGACGCTTTTAAATCTTCTTCAGTAGATGCATTAACTTCATTTTGAATATTTTTTCAACTGACAACCACTGATACCGCTTTAGAAAAACCTCAGATACTTCTTCGGAACAGACTTTCAACCCTACCCTTTCATGTATATATACAGTTGAGCTGTGGTTCAACGAGAGACAACTATGGTTTGAATGGTAGGGCTCGGGACCTTTGCTTGGCTTTCATAACCAAAACATGGTCTCTAATGTACAGGAAAATTAAAACCCCAACCTTCCCTGAATCAAATCAGTAAGCGAAACAGGACAAGGTCTTTTTCGTGACTTATGTGGTCCTGGGGTGTGCTAATCAGAGTCTGCGTCAATGAAAATGCACTCACTTCTCGGTCTTTCCCAAATGCACGTCTTCATGTTTTGTTTTTGCACTGTATACAATCTCACTTCACATTGAGCATGCGCCAAAGGCCCTGAAAATATATGACTTGAAACGTACAAAAACGGCTTCCAAGATGGCTTCCAAGTAAATAAAACAAGACTAGTTCCTCATAACAAAGTAACCAATTGGCTATTACAAACAGCCTACCCATGGCCACCAAGGCCTTTTTTCTTCTTGTTATGATAACCGAAGCAATTCGGTATTCCAAAGTTAACTATCTAAAATAAGTCAAGCTTGGAAATCTCTGGTCCTCCGGCGGCTTCCGATATGAACAAGTAAGAACTAAGGCAGTGGATATCCAGCCTCTAATCGGCCTATCCTGATTAAATTACTGAGTAATCGGCCACCAACTCTTGTTTTCGAGCAGTTGGGCAGTTCTATGTAGCATTGAACGCGAAGAGGGAGTATAGTAAGTTAATTCTGCTTCCAAGCGTTAAAGACAAATTGCTTGTGCGTGGATAAGATTTCGTGTAAAAATTGATGAACAAATAGATCTGAACAGAGGCTAAATACCTGGAAATAATGTATTGGAATTGTACATGGTTCACCTACATGAACGAAACTGAGCTTTTTAGGGCATATAGCGGATACTATCACAAGTTCAAACGTTGATATCAGCTGAACATGCTCAGCTTAAAGGTTGCAAATTCAGCATCCAGATGTCTGCTTGTTCATCATATTTCCTTACTTCATTTAATTTCAATCACTTCCATAAGATATATTCACATTAGAGAAATGATCAGATGTCTCTTCAGTTGACTACGGGAAGATAGCTACTCTTGCAAACTTTTGTAACAATCACAAAAGGTACTGAAATTCTCAAGCAACAGAAAAAAATCATTTGTGGCTTTGACGACATGAGGGGAAAATGGTGAATAGTTTTTTTCTAGATATTTAATGAACTATACCTATGCGATCTTTACATGGTGTATGGCCTAACGCCCTTTGTGCGCCCAAACAAATAATCTTCTAAAAGGAGGTACCTCTAAAAGCACCGTTTAAAAGAACCATATCACACATGATAGTTTCCGCCTACCAGGGCGTCTAATTTCAGCAGCGGATTAGTGGTTCCCTCAAGAATGAACTGGAATTCGTTATAAGCCACTCACATCAATCTTCTGTAATTGACCTTGTCAAATTAGCAGAGAAACGGTTTCTGGACTAATTATTGTGAAAACATGGATTCATCTCAGATAAGAAGAAAATCTTGCAAGCCTTTTAGAGCCCTCGGTTATCTTCTCTAATCGCAGAGCCATTCTTTTATCTTGACACTGAAGTAATCCGACCCTCAATGATATTGCCCATTTATGATATCTGCAGCAATGCTTTAGTATTAAGACTCTATAGTTCTAGGTCCAAATTTCCCCATATTGTTTCTCGATAAAAAGTGGCGAATTTGGTTCCTAGGCCTAATTTCGTGTTCCGTCATTTACCTATTTAATTATTTTGATATGGGCTGTTTCTCTTATAATCTACCACAATAGCTCGGAGGGTCTTAAAGAATGTGGCTTTGTTCCATTCAGTGACCACGCTAATGCCTGTCACTTATGTCATTAGAGGGGGCTCGAGGAAAGCGTTTTAGCTTTTTAGAACCAGGGTTGCTGAAGGAAATTTCCGTAATAATCATTGGCACTGGTATGTGATGTTGTGGCACCCAAAGTTAAAGGAAAGATGCTGAGAGAATTGATGCAGTAACAGTAATTGTATTCCTGTTCACCTGCTTAGCAATGTGAGATGCAATCATCAGTAGAATTTCTATCAAGTGTGCTAGGAAGAAGTTCGCTAATCACTTCATTGCCTCTATACCGGCATGCAAGGAGGCCTCTTTTTCCTGTAGTCTATGTAGCGATGTCAGATCCATAGAAAAAGACGGGGTACAGCAGTGTTGAACATATTAATGAACAATGCCAGTCAATGAAATAATGGGTCTAGATGTGTTCTAGAATAATATAGTATGCCTCTACTATTGAACGTGATAGCTTAATGTTATGCTAATATTTTCAGATATTGCAAGGTTGATATGTAATTATATTTGTGTACCCTTTGTCTGCAAATGTATGATTTTTACATAAATACAGCAACAGTCTAAGAAGGCACAAAGAGCCAGCACTTCAGTTATGGGAATCAGCAGTGTGTGCTCTCTCATTCTTTATATAAATCATTAATCATAAATATGAATATAAATCATTAAGAAGCATGCATCTTCTGTGACATTTAAGAAATTCGAGGCCATAAGCTTATTGCAATGTTTTATGTATTAATGCTTCCAAATTTTCTGTGTAACAGCGGAAACTGTAAAATAGCAGTAAATTCTCAAAGGTTATCAAATTTCCTTCAAGATTTAGACAAAAGCTATAAGCAGGTTACAAGAATCAATATTGGCACCTCGTATTTGCATTAATTCTCAAGTTAAGAACACCTTAAAATCTAGAACAGCATTGGCAGTCCCCTGATTAAGCACAATCTACCTGTATTTGCCGCAGTGTTTGTTCCTGAAAGAATAAGATCAGAGGCAAAGTTGGCTTATATATTCGCCATGTACGCTTCAAATAGTTCACATGATGGTATCAAAGCGGCGAGAGATGTAGCTAGAAACACTCTCAGCAAACGAAAATTGGGAACAAATCTTCAAAAAATTGTAAGACCTATAACATTTTTGAGAACATACAATACAAGTGCCCAATATACAATGCCCCAACCTTCTTGACTTATTTATCTGACAACAAATGCACCAAGTTTCTGATTGATCAATAGCACCCAAAAGAATAGGTGTCACCGTTCCCATTGCCAGCGGTTGCGACACAATCACATGCTCAAAACCAATGCGTGCTCCTTCGTCGATTCATAAAAAACAACACACAGGCTACTTCACTCACTTAATGTTCAAAGCAATCACAAAATAATCAAGAATCATTAATCATTTGATGATTTTCCAAGAACACTGAAAAGAAATGCAAACTACAATGTCACAGCGTGGTGTAGCACAGAGCCTAGTTTGGGGATATTACTACGATGTTACCATATATTTTTACTTCATACTATTTGTATAGTATTAAGTTTTATGATAGTATCATGCTATACTAGTAATAAGACCAAGCTCTATACTGCTTTTTATCTTTATCTACGAGATTTATTAGCTAACTAAAGCGCTAAGGACAGGGACGTTCTATCATTGACTCAGTGCAAGAAGAACTGGAAACACATTCAACCGGAATACCTTAATTTGCATAATCAACCTTATGGTCGTTGAAGCTGCTGAGCAAATTTCCTTTTTATCATTTCAATAATGTCACGCAGTGTTATCATGTGTACATGGATTCTTTCTTACTTCACGTTTTGTATCCTCACAACACCCATCCAGCCAAAATTTTACTGTCCTTAAATTCATTTTTACAAAACCCTACTATTCTAAATTTCAATAAACAGGTAAACCAGCATGAACAACAGAGCGAGTTCTAATATGACTACAACTGAAAGGCAGATAAACATTGACGTGAATTCAATGGCTTCAACAAATTTGGCTTTTTAAAATATTGAGTAAATGCCCGATATGAAGACAAAGACTTTGGCAAAATTTTCCGCAAGCATGCTGGGAAATTTCTGTCACAACAGAGACTCCTGGGTCTATGATTTTCATGTCTTATAACTGAAATTCAGATTTGGCTAACTTTAAATAGAGTTGAACTTCTTTAGGCCCATTCGGAGTCAAGGGGTACATTATGCAAGGAAAAATATTTATGCCCAATATTTGTAAGCAGCTTTCTGTAGATATATCATGGTTGGCTCACTGCCTATAATTTTCTAATAACTTTGAAAATCCTTATCATTTTTAATACTCTGATTGTGTTGCCAGAGGCTCTTCGCTACTTTGTATTTTCACGTTCATTGATTGTTTTGCATGGCCTTCTTGATGATATGTGTACTAAGAATTAATGAATTGCCCCGGGGAAGAGAAAAATCTCACCAGTAGAACCTTGAGGCTCTGATAAAGTTATTTACTCACAGTACGTTGATGAGCATAGTGGTAGCTTTGGGATACAAAGCGACAATGTGTTGGGTTTCCTATGACGGTCCCTGAAAGGATTGGGTAAAGAAGACCCGTGAGCAACATGAGCAGAAGATGTGGATCATCAGATACCAAAAGCGCCTTCGAGAACCGGCATTGGATGCAGGGTCAGTTTAGGTGGCCTAGTTCCTATGGCACAAGCAGGGTCTTGATCTGAGTGTGCCAGGATCATAAGCTTAATCAGCAAATTCTACGCGCAGATCTTTCCGGTATCCAAACTAAGTCGTTGCTGAACGATATACAAGCCACTGGAGTGTCGTGCCTCTAGCAATAATTTCAGATGGCAGCTATTTAAAGCTTGCCTACAAGAGCCAATTAATGCACTCTATTCTGAGAGACGCCCATTCGTATGTTGATTGGAGTTGTCGGCATGACTCTGCTAAGATATTGTCATTCCAGAATCGAAAGCATGTCTCCGTTGAAAGTTCATTTGAAAGGCTATTACGTCAGAGCTAGTCAATTAAAAGATAGTGTGTCTTTACATTTAATTACCGCCCAATGTTAGTGCCAATGGCAAATAGCCGTCCAAAAACAAGGCAGGGTTCCTAACAACTCTTGTTTGGCAACAACAGTTTCACGAATAATGCTTTTCACTTAAAAGCACCCGTTTTGCAGAACGTTACCCGACCCCTCTAGGCAACTAAGTTTTGTCTTTGAGCGAGGTCATGGACCATCTATTTGAGCGAATAAAGAAAGAATAAAGCATTTTAAGAGAGTCTTTTATTTTATCATGAAACAAAAATATCTAGCCCCAAGACTTTGATCTGAATTCTGTGTAAATTTTTTTTATAGTTTTACCGGTGAATCAAATAGGTCGATTCAACATTAATACAATTTTTTATTGTAAGATAAACCATAAACCAATTATTTCAAATTGCTTTTTGCAAAACGTGCCAAACTTTGGCCTCTGTTTCAGAGCGGGAGCCTCATTCCTGATCATTTCCTTTTCAGGCCTTCTATACAGATTTTAATGCAACTTTGCAACTGGTGATGCCTAATTCCGAATCATTTTATTACAAAGTCCACCGACCCGGACCTTTCCTTTGCCTATGTAAACTTAAGTAAATATGATAGAATTTGTGCTCGAAGCTTTGCCAGTAATAAGCTTTTCTTTTCCAATCTACTTTCATACGTCAAAACTGGAAGCTTATTTGGCAAATGTCATCTCTGTTTTCCATATGAACAAAGCAAGTTCAGCAGAAACTGGCTGCCAATTTCTACCTTTTGGCAGATACGCAGGTAGTAGAGAAATCTGATTTAAAAAGGTATGCCGAATTTGAACAGCTGTACTCCCGAGTCTACGCCAAACTAAATTATTTGATCTTCATCTTAACAAGCGTACACTGATTAAGTCGACCATCTTTTCCTTAGCAACCATACATCTGCAGGCAACGACTAGAGCAAGATCTGAACGGGCTCTTAAAAAACATTGTCAACGGCCTATTGAACAACATTATATTACCTTTGCAGGGTTTTCATTAAACACTTTCAATGTCTATGTAAAAATCAAAGCATGTCAGAGTCATCTGCTAGGACTCGAAACATGAAAATTCTTCATTGAAGTTACGAAGCTCTATCTACAAATATCTGTTTGGTTTCTGATGAAAAAATTATTTTAAAGATTTTGTGAATGTTTTTATTACGTTCACTGAATCATAGTCTAAAATGTTTCATAGGTCTGAATCATAGCGAAAGACAGTCATCCACCCTTGCATAGTTCTGTTTCGATCCAGCTGCAAGAGATCTGATCAAGATTGTTGCTACAACGACGAAAATGTATTGCTGGCATTTCTGGGAAAAGATGGAATCTTCAGATATTTTTATAGTGTCTGTTTGAGTACCTAATAAGAATCTGGATGCCTCTTTTATAAATGCCTTTGTTTCGAAATATATGGCTGATACAAGGATTTTTAGATAAAGCAAAAGCCAGGTGCTCGTAATTTGCAGTCAAAAATTTCCTACATGTTTCTTAATTTTCTTTCGTAATGCATTTCTTAAATTTTAAGTAAAAAGTCCACTCATATTCAAAGTCGAACTGAATTCGAAGATAGATAACTTGGTATATGTCGCCCCCTAACAACCTTGCTCCAGAAAAAATATATATCAAGTATAGTGTTGCAATATACAGTGATATGCAATGTTTCTTACACGGAAAATGCATGTAAAATCAATGGAGTTGACTCCTGTTTGAAAATTATGTCTTCTAAAACAACATCATCTTACCCATTCTCGATGTGTGAAATTTCTTGGATTTTGATATATCTTGGCGGAAATGCAAATACATGGCTTATCTCCGTTATAATTGTGTTGACATTCTCAAAAAGAAGTAACCTCGAAAAGCAAATGCTAATTATTTCGTCCAAAATGAGGAAGAAAGATATAAAGGACTATAATTGTCTTCCTGACATTAACGGAAACAAATAATTGCTTTTTAATCTAAACCTTAAATATACTGAGGCCAAAACAAGGTCATGCAAAGAGCAAGTCTTGGCAAAATCAAGGCGAAATCACCAAACCCTAGACGGGAAAACCTCAATAATTCTTTGATATTCCCTATAGGTAATGCAGAATACAAATCCTGCATAATTCTTTGATATTCCCTATAGGTACTGCAGAATACAAATCCTGCCTAACACTTAGTAATGCCAAATAATACTGCACAATTGATCTGTTACACCGCCAGGTTTGTTATGTCACATGTTTAGTTGCGTTGCATTTGTGCCACAGTTTTTGTCGCATTGCATTTGTGCCACAGTTTTTGTCACATTGCTGTCTGTTGCGTCGCATGGCCCCGGATTTTCTGCATTGTCTACTCTCACGAGATATATTTGTGTTTTGCCGCCTTGTCGTCTGTTGTGTCACATAATGCGTTGTTGTTCTTGGTTTGTTTTCACTGTCTGGTGCTGTCATATCATGCATTGTTGTAACACATTGTGTTACGTTGAACAGTTCCAATCAGCGCATTTAAGAAATGTCAAGGGGTGAGGGAATTATACACCAGCCCCTTTCATCTATCCATTGGAACATGCTTGCCATACCGCTTAAGTGTCCATATGATTAAATTATTTTTCTATCATCAGATGAACACTTTTAGATATAAGCTAGTTATCAGATTCAGTTCTTGTAGCAATGCATGTGCATCAAAGGGAGCTCTAGATTGCTGTGAGGTGCTTTTTTCTGCATCATGCTTTCCATGTATCAAGTCGTCAGTTTGTCCAATTGGGGGTAAATTCATTTCTTCTAATCGAAACGTATCTTTGTCCTCGATTAAACTATATTGCCTTTTCCAAAATATTGCTTTCTAATTACTAGAAATCTAACGTTTTTATTTTCATGTACAATGCATCAAGCTTCGCTGACTATTTTTGAAGCATTCGAATTTGAAAAACGGTCACAGCATCTTGGCTTGGCATCAATAGCAATTAGGGTTGAAACTTTTAAGCAATGACTTTTTTAATCCTTTTTAATTACGTTTGTTATCATTTGCTAAAGAATGCTGCTTTATTGAAGAACAGCGGATGGTTGTGCCAAGAATCAATTCACACAAAACTGGTTATCAATTTGCCTAGAAGTCATAACTCAACATCTTCAAAAATCTAATTCTTCGCAATCTTGCTTCTAAACAGATATCTTTTGAAAATATAAATCCCCGATAAAACTGGCCGCAGATCATAAGAAAAGTGAGTGGCCCTGTCGTTTCTAATCGTCTTAAAGTGCACTTTTAAACAGGGGTTTTGAAATTAAAGATCTCTCTCCTGCCAAGGTGTTGTAGAAATGCGAAGCCGGTCCAAACTTCTCACCCCTCACATTTCATCTGTGTTTGGACAGCGTTATTGCCTACACCCCTGGCTACATCCCTAGATCACACCGAGAACTTAGGGCATTGAAATGAAATTAGTCTTTGGCACTGCTGATCTAGATGTTATCGTGTAATGTGCTGGCTGGAAGTGAATGGCCTTTCTTTATTCAAACGGGCCACAAAGACACACACCAACGACAAATGTCAATATAACATTCTGCAAGACCTTGAGAATAATCAGTTTCCTTATCAACGTTCTAGAACAAAAGCCATGTGCCATGTGCCATGCGCATTTTCGCAATGTTACGCGCGGTCAGTTAACGGAACGAGGTGAATAATCAGGGAGCTTATTGTGCTCGGCTGATTGAAGCTCAATAGAATTCAAATTGAATTCAATTGAAAAGCATCGGCTCCTTGGCGCCACCAACATACTTTCAATATTTCAAGGCCCTTCCTCTCAAAATGTCCCTTTCTTTGTTGTATGTCACATTCTCTGTTCCCTTCGACATTCTCCCAACAAAAGTATCCTTACCGCTTCAGTCTATTTGAATAAATACGTCAATTCATAAGCGAACCCCGCAATGAGAGGCAACCTAGCATACGAGCGATATTAGAAAATCTTACCAACGCACGGACTAAAGCTACTCTTGAAAGGAAGCCTTTTAGTAAATCATGGCAGAGCAGCCGCTGTAACAACTAACTCAAGTCATCTTTCGAAAGAAGATAATATCGGCTTCCAGTCTATTAAAGTAGTTATCGATGACCCTAGTTGTGTGGTCAAACAAAACGAACGGCTTTGTAGCTTTGAGGGAATATAGCAGTGACCCAGTTAAGAGTCGAAGCCAAGTGACTATGGGTGAAGAGCTGTGGAACACAGCAAAGAAAGCAACAGTCATCCGTGATGACATGGAGCTTCATGAGGCGAAATCCCCCAACCAGCATTCCCTCTCTTGCCACCCAATTTTCAGAATGCATGCCCCTTTTTATCGTCTTAGAGACGTTCAGAAGTTTAGTTATGGAGGTGGGATAGCGAATACATGGGAAGGCTTTCAGATATAGATGTCATCTGAACAAGGCGCCTATAGAGGCTCTGACAATGGCGAATCCCGAGCCCGCAAGCTTTTCGAGCAGTGTTAGATCGTGCAAATAGATGCATGTAAAGTTAATAATGATTCACTGAAAGGAATGACGTAATTTCTAAAGAAATTTCTTTAATGTAATTACGTACTTCAAAAGGAAACAAAATGAAGCAGCCAGTTATTTTATTTAAAGTCAGAAGACAAACGAATCTTGGGCAATGATTTTTGTTGTTTTTGAATACGTGCACAATGACCCAGTGGTCATAAGCAGCCTTTTATACCTCCCATCAAGTCGGTTCAAATCAACTATTATTCTCATGGCAGAAGACAAAACAGCTTATGTTCTTAATTGAACTAAAGGATGTTGACGCAAAGAATTTCTGAATATCAGTGCTCCTTTGCGTGGAACTGGCTCGATTCCGTGTCGTTAGCACAAGATACCTTAAGCAATTACCTGAAATTTGGCAAGGCATTGGCGTGACAATGTAGGTTTGATGTGGGGCCTTGCGTTGCACGGGCTATAATGTTCATTCGATGTTAATTATAGACACGAAGATAGGATACCACAAACAAGGCGATCACATCGAATAAGCAATATTCTGGCTTATAGGCTTAAATGCTTCGCTGCGTCAAGAATAGACCTATTCAATTATTTTGAAAGAAATTTTAAACGAATTTCAATAGGCGAGCTGCTCGATTCATTCGCTAGACAAAAGGCAAGGCGGTTACAAATCGCGTAAGAACAACATTCCCTTTGAATCCCCCAAAAGCATGGCACAAAGAGAGACAAAAGGAAATCTTTTTCCTAGCAGATCAAATAAATCCCCGTGTATGCCTTTGTTATATTTTCAGTTCCTTTGTGATTTCCTTGCCGCTATTTGAACGTCAGGCTCAAACTAAATTGGGATGGACAACGCACATACGGATAGAATAATATTTACAGAACCGAGGCTATGATGTTGGCCGAGTGTCAAAAATTAAAATCAGGAATGAGTGGTGACGGCTTAATTACACAACAAGAAATAGCAATTTGCGATAGGACGATATGATTTGGTTTTCGCGTCAAGGCAAACTTATAAGTCGTTTGAGCACGGCGTCGCTAGCGTAACATCCTCGAATCTGAAATTGTCATTTGCCGAGCACAAGTCTCATCAAACAAGTTAAGACCTGACGACTTCTGTGAGGCTCCTGCCGAAAGCCTTTGTTCTTGGCGCGAAACGCTTGCCGCCACAGGAGCGCAAAGAGTCACCCGAGCGCGCTGCAACTCCAATCCAAATTTCTAACATTTGCCGGGCTTAGCCTAAGAAGGAAATGAAACAGACGCGATGTCTGACGACTTGGCCTGATTGCGTAAAATAGGTTGTAAGCAGGATGCGCTCTTGTTGTCCAATCGCAGATTCCAAGGGAAGCCGTTAGCAATCAGGGTAAATAGCGAGCTGCTTTCAACCAGCCCTCGGTGAAATATGTGGACATCAAGGAGGCTAAGCTAACTTTGAATTTTCAGCTTCAAGGCGGGAGAACCAAGAGAAGACAGTATCCCTAACCCTCCCTGTCTTGGCACCCTATCTTCCCTGTCTCTATCACACGTGTTCCTTTCACTTGGTACATTTTTCGGTAGATCAATACATCCTATAATTTCACGGTCCTCCGGCACAAATCCCTGTCAATTTAGATGACACTTGCATTGTGCCCCCTTCCCATTGATGTTGTGTCCGCCCTTTCCAACCTTTCGACCTACTCGAAAAAGTGAGCCGAATTCAACAGTCTCCCCTTCTTGCCATAATCGTCTAATCACTGCTGCGATTTACAATATTCAAGTTTCACTGTGGGTCAGGTGGTAGGGATGAATCTGGTCAAGCAATGGTAGATTCATTAGAGAGTTTTTGGCCATAATCTTGACATTCTAAGAGATAAGGGTGATAACCTATTTTGAATTCTGCGATGAATCGTATGTTCCGACATTGTTAGCAAATTAACATCTTTTGGATTAGGCTCCTAGTAAGATAACTTTAAAGGACTATTCGCTGCTAATAGAAGAATCTAAGCAATTTAAAAAAAGGAAAACAGCTAAAAGAAAAGAGGAAAGAAAAAGGAATATTTGAACACTGCTGACGCTATTTATGTACAAATGTTAACACTAACAAATGATATCCACATAGGGACAATCTCAAAACTCTTTGAGAGAAATGCTTGAATTGGGGTGCTGGCCAAAGACATTTTTAAAGAATAGGGCTTAGTCAATTTCTGACCAAAAAGAAACAGTTGAAAAGCTAATGTTGAATCAAGATAAAAATTGCATTGCCCGTCAGATAATTTACAAACTCATCTGTTCCAATAGCAGAAGAAAATTTTAGAAGCATACAGAGTCAAGCTCTGGTAAATCTATTTAAGGTATTTTTTGATTCTGTGTTTACGAGCAGTTCCTTACAAGCCACCCAAAGAGTGACAATCAGTCGATCACATGCACCAAACCACAATTCTTGGTGATTGTCGCACGTGAGTCCTTCCAAAATTATTAATTTGGATATCAAAAGCACAATAAAGCGTACCAAAAGCAATGATTTTGAAAAAGTTGAATGCTCTCTCATTTGCATATCAAACACTCTTATAAAGGACTCCTATAGTCTCTTACTAAAATCAATTGCTGAAATTCACTGCAGAACAGCCTAAACTGAGTAACACTCGTTTGGTGAAATCAACTGAAAAAAGATGTCGCTTGATTGGGACATCTTTCGGCTGAAAACTTAAATAGTTTGATTATCATAATTGTCATGGCAATCACATGTTGCTGAAGACGTCAAAAGACAAGTAATTTGGTAACAAATTGAATGTCACATTAAACTGAGAGTTAAAGAATGTCGAAAGGGCGAGATAACCAACAAATAAGCAGCGGTAACGCCAGTATTGTGCGGAGAAAGGGCCAACAATGGGGACAGGTGTCCACGAACATTGCTGTTGTTCCAAAGGATGATCCTCGTTTCATTGTCGTAATAAGTAAACAGCGCTATATCAGAATTCAATTTGGACATGTAGCCTCGTGTTAATGGTGGTTACGTCGCAACAGCAACATAGGAACGATTATCTCGCATTTCAAACAAGGAGTTTGTTCAGTTAGTAGCAGTTTAGATCATTTTTATTCAGTTTGGTAGAACATGGCTTAACTTTATTTGCAACTTTTACAAGGCATCCCTTTCAACTTATGAAAAAGCTTGTTTGAAAGTACTGCTTATATCAAGTCCTAGAAAAATTATTGAAAATATTAGATAAATGGGACTTTTCGCTAGTTGCTTTTTTCCTTAGGGACCATTGATATATGGGAAAATCAACTTGAATGGTACAAGGCCCATCATTGTACGCAGGCGCTAGTGAGGACTTTCGAAGGCGGTTCAAATCAAAGTTTATTTTTGATTCATTTATTTGATGAGGGGATGGTCATTCATTCAGCAAGCACACTGAATGAAGGCCGCAGTTTACTGAAGATGTTTGCTGTCCTGGCAAACATTAGCACTATCAGAGCTCCGAGCTGCATTGCAAACGCTCTCTGTTTGTTTGCTTATCGCCGGTTCTCTCCTACACTGGCAGGGCAACTGTTATTATTTCGTATTCCCTTGATCAGATGCTGACAAATTTCAATAAAAATGGTTATTCAGAGACGCACCACTAATATAAAGAGTTGACTACTAAAATAAAGAGAGTTGGGGGCATTGCGAGCGGCTGTCAAGAGTGCCATCTGTTATGCGGTGGTTGGGCTGGGGTGTTGCTATCCATCCGTTGTCTTGGTCTCCCACCCCTTGATATTTAACAAAACTTTATTGATTGCAGAAAAATACGTGTATCAGTCAACAAACACTATTTAACCCGAACCCTGTGAGACAGCAGGCTAGGCAGTAGTCACGCTCAATTCAGAAAAAAGTTTATTTGTTTCTGTTATGAGAACCGCAGTGCCAGAGAACCATAAGCTACTGAGAAGTGGCATTGGAAGATAGGGCCATGGTTATGATGGTTATACTCATCATTGTTGTTCAAATTTATTGAAAGTAGACAATTCAAAATCAATTTATTTTTCAACATACGACCTCTATGTCCATGGCTAGGTATCAATATTGGTTGCACATATTCAAGAGAACAGCCAAAAAAGTTTGATATATAGCGTTTAGCAAGGCTGACTAGAATTTACCCAAAACAATACTAATACCCTTGTTTGATATACAAATTGTACCTTCTTTCTATAATCATCACAAAGATAAGTTGTAAATGGAAATATTTCCTTGGTATCTCTCGCAAAACAGTTTTAAGATTGAGCATTCACCAATGAGTTTCGATGTGTTCCTTGTCATCTCCATTAAGTTAAAAAGAACGTTACGATTACTGAAAGAAATTCACATTCTTAAAATTTGTTGAACTTCATACAGGTCTCCTTAATTATTAACTTGACAAATATTTATCAATTTGAATTGGCTAGTAATAAAGAAAAAGATTACTTAATTTTTTGTGTGGAGGAAAACTCATCGCGAAAACATGAAATGGATACCAGCAGTAGCGGGTTTGTTGCTTGGAAACGAACATGCGATTCATAGCACCACGCTGACCATGCAGGAATCACAAGGGAATGTTTTACTGGTGCCCAACATGGACGTATTGCAATTATTTGGGCCTGTAAAAACACAACGTACCCATATCCAGTTGCATAAAAACGGACAGATCAGTAAGACATTAGGTCCAGCAACAGCAAATGGATGCAACTGAGGTCAACAATCTAAGGGGGATAAAAACTGTGCTTTACTTGTGTGTTTGTTTTTTAAGCCTTTTTAAGTTTTCAGGTGCTCAACATTGCCATAGTCCTTTCCAATCAACGCCCATGCCAAGACTAGGTGGAGTTATCCGGGCCTCCCTGAACTATGGAATGACTTTCTTGATTGGGCGCACATGGTAGTTCCCTTGTTAATGAAAGCACTTCCAAGCCAAAGAACTTGAAGTCCTGATCAATGTTTACAAATATCATCTTCAATTCCAACTGCCCATAAGACCGGTCGCAAAGGACTTTGATTTGGTGTCAGTCATTGACTCAATCAATAAGATACTGCGGTTATGAAGTCAGATTTGGTGATGGGAAACTGATAATGGAAATAATGTTCTTATTGAAGGTTTCAAACAAAACATAAATTCCCTGAACTGAAGGAAAATTTCCAAAAGCAAATAGTGTTCAACATTATCCCCACATGCGTAGCAGGCAAGCTAAAGTAAATCTTTTCAACTTTGGGAAAAAAGATCCAAGTGAAGCTTTGAAATAATATCTTTAAGTACTGATTGATAGTGTTTCTTCGCTAAAGCATTAAAGCAAATTTAGCCCCCTTCCAGCTGGGCCATTCTTCGTGAGCAAATTAATAATGAATCCATAGTAATACAGGAACATCTGATAAGTGGTTCAGCATCAAAATCAACATAGAAGATGCATTATCCATCACGCCTTGTCTCCAAGAAAAAAAATATATATTTAGGAAGAATATTGGATGTTTCTTTCCTGTTTTAGAAAAAGGAAATAAGCTTGAAAAGAGGAAAAGGAGAAACGGAGAGGACGTATTGCTGTTTGATAAAGAAAGGAAAGGTTTGTTTGAATGAATTGCTGATAGTTTAGTAATTCGCTGTTGACAAACTCATGGGAAAGCTATAAATAAATGTTATTTCTGGAGTAAAGTATTGTTTGTGTTTTAAGAACCTAAGCAAAAAAACAAACCAAGAGTGAAAAGATCAACATATTATCTCTGTTTCTAATATTTGTTCTTCGTTTTTCAGATTTCAAACACTGATCCCAAACTAGAAAAAGGCCCTCCGTGTCAAAGCATGAAGCTACGGTGCCAAGCGTGTTTAGCATGGGAGAACCCGTTGCCAACCAGCACGTGACCTCATGTTTTGAACATGCAGGCTTCACATTTGAAAACGTCCATCTAGCGACAGTTAAGAGCAAATATGCAAAAAAATTTAAACTTACACGAGTCTCAAATAAAAATGACTTGATTAAAAAATAAAGGCTCCCTCGCAAAACACAAGGATGTACAAAGTCTTTTTTACTATAAACTAATCTACAACGACGATGCAAGAATACTTCTTGGCTGTGTAAGAGCACCAAAATAGTGGCATTAAATACGGGTACAAATGTACGGTTGTGTAAATTCATAAATACAATCTCGTGGAAAGCGGACTTACACTAAATACAGTACTTCTACGAGTGGCTGACCATGTTAGCCACTGGCACCTGTAATTTTGTACTAAACAAGGGTATGAAAATTTATCAGTTCCTTAACAAACACGGAAGCCGCTGTGCAAAATCTGGAACCTTTAGGTTATTTTCGATGCAACGGGCAGGTAAGCAAAGAATAGTAAATCCAAGGGACTCTGGTAACTTTTAAGCACATGTAAAAGTATAGATGAATGTAGCAGTTCTTAGCAGGACTGAATCAAATACTCTAGTAGGATTGGGTCACAATCCAATACCCTGGCAGGAAATGGGGAAGAGCATCATATGGCAGTGCAGATGGTGCCAATTCTACATACACTTATATTTACACATTCATCTATGACTGACTGATTGGTACAATGATTGGCTGGTCCTATGGTTGGCTGGTCGGAAGTCATTGGGATGAAAACAAAAGTTGATTGTTCAAGGTAGCTTTTTGTGGCAAGAAAGGGGGGTAATCACAACAAGATCAAACCTTTAATATTATTATTAGAATGATTCTGTTT
Source organism: Nemopilema nomurai (assembly GCA_003864495.1). Lineage (NCBI taxonomy): Eukaryota > Metazoa > Cnidaria > Scyphozoa > Rhizostomeae > Rhizostomatidae > Nemopilema > Nemopilema nomurai. The sequence goes on from ML133450.1 coordinate 1,456,821, forward strand.
AATGCATGTTAAACTGTAGAATTCCAATAAGGAAATTGTCATGATAAACAGAAGGGGTTGGAAAGTTCCTTCATGTTTCCTTAAACGTTAGTAATGTACCAAAATATAACGGTTCGTTCCCTTGCTAAAAGACACCGTAAAGTGTCACACCGTAAAACTTTATTTACGTACATTTTACTTCTGCTGGTGGCTTCACATCTAAAGCTGTTTTCATTGTGTGATATTCACACAAAACTTCTCGAAATTTCTCATCCCATCTGCATGAAGGCTCATAGAAATAAAAATACACTCTGCGACGTTTGCTCAGTCTTCACTTACATATGAAGGAAAAACGAAAACATACTGTGTTTTCTGGTGTTAATGAACATTTCATATTTAGATGCAGGGTAGGGTGTCTTTTTATTAAACTTAAGCCAAGCTAAAAATCCGCATGAGTTTTCCAACTGTCTTTCAAGCATTGCTCTTCATCTCAAGTGTCAATCAAAATTTCAAGATGGAGGCTTAAAATTGTTAAATCACACAACCTAGCACTTCCTCAATTAAAGCCCTGTCAATAAGAAATTATGGCTGTGGGTAACTTCATTTGTAAATAAAACCAGAAGAGCGTGTCGTCAGAATGTGTTCAGAATAGGAAAGGAATTAGCTTCCATTTCGCGAATCAGGCCGGCCGTGAAAATCAAAACAAACTTGACCCAACCAACAAAATGGGGTATTGTGAGTTAATGGCTCTACACAAAGGCAGACAAACGAAAATTTCCAACCGTATTTGTAAGAAAAATTCACGGGGCTGATGTTGACGGGGTTTAACCGGAATACATGATTTAACAACTTTTTATCTGCCAGCACTTGTGCATTTCGTAGCCATTGTCCTGTGTTTGGAAACACATCAACATATGAAGCTGTAATACGGTATGGGTATTCCTCTAAACAAAAGGCATAAATAGTAATGTTCCTTCCCTATTCAAGCGACAACAATGAGATTCGGCCAAAGCAGCCTAGCTCGCTTCAAGCAAAGGTGCACTCACGTGCTTTCTTTTCACCTCCTTGCAAAGGCGGCATGGTTTGAATGCGTGCAGGTTGATCGAAGAGATATAAAAAACCCTACCTGTCGAAACAACTTCATGGTGACAAGTACGTAAAAATCTACTTAGGAGGCCTCATGCCTCCACATTTAAGAGCACCTTTCATCTAAAAACAATGTCATTTACACGAAAGCCCCCGTTTTATAAGGTTCTATACACAGAATCGTTAGTATGGAAGCGGCCAGTTTGGCGTGGTGTGCAAGATTGATTACATCTAAAGTAACACAGGTACATACGCCACTTGCCTTGAGACGTCTTGTTGGGGTTGCCAAACCCTTGCCCCTCCACTAACGGACGTTGAATGCATGTTCTCTGAGGAGGTGATTGTGTAACTGCCAGTGGTGGTACTAGCACCTAAATTTGCCTTGCTAATTACGGCATCAGTCGACGAGATGACGGACCGCTGCTGGTCTTCAGCAGACGGGTAACGAAGCTGGGTGCTTGACTGTTGGGTCTGCTGGGTTTGAGCCTGCTGCTGCTGCTGGACTGGGGGACTTGAGTAGGGGCTTTGTTGTGTGGGGTAGCTGTAGTGTTTGGCAGCACCGTTCATGTAGTCGCTCCGGTAAGAGTGGGCAGGGCTCTCCGTTGCCGAAACCATCGTCGTGGTCGGGTACCTATGACTTGTCATCGAGTTTGGCGATGGGGAACCACTAGCATTTTGTGATATATTCATGTTACCCATGTTAAAATTGGGGTATATAACTGGGTACGTTGGTGCCATGGACGGGTGAAATGGGTTGCCAGCTTGGTTCAATTTAGCATACATTGACTCTCCCCCTTGCATGCTAGCGTGGCTCATACCAAAGTTCATACCTTGTGGTAGCTGGGCCATTGCGCCAGGAAATTTCCCGTCCATTCCCATCATGGCAGCACTGACTGGGTTAGGATATGAGTTGTAAAGAATATCCTTTTTTATCTGTTTAGGCTTCCGTCTTTTAGGCTTATATTTGTAGTCTGGGTGTTCTTGGATATGAACGGCTTGCAAGCGTTTCGACTCGTCGATAAACGGTTTCTTTTCCTGTTCTGTCAAACCCTTCCATATAGCGCCGAGTCGCTTCGAAATCTCCGAATTGTGCATACGCGGATTCTCCTGAGCCATTTTCCTCCTCATACCACGAGACCAGACCATAAATGCATTCATTGGCCTTTTCACATGTGTAACATCGGTTGGAGGAATATCTGTTTTTCCCATGGTTCTTGACTTTGATTTCAGGTCAATAAAGCACACAGCTAACGATGGCAACAATCAGTGTCCTTCTGGTCAATGATAAAAAAACAACTGCCTGTCTATGTACTGAATGTTCTTAGACAAGAGAGGATCAAACAACTATTGTCTGCATAGCGCGATATTAAAGAATTCAAGTTGAATAGTTGTGTGTTCAAACGAATTGTTCGGAGTCAAAGATGTCTTTTGACACAAGTGATTATTGACCTGCCTGTTTTAGTCTGATCAAAGAATAGGTTGGAAGAATGAGTTTGTCTTGGCAAATGTTTCGAAGAATTGTCTTTCCGACACTTACGTTCTTGTGGTTACTTCCCTTTATTCGATACGAGCGCTTTATTGACTGCAGTAAGTCCTCGCTCTGACGATGCCCGTATTGATGATGATGAAACGAGCCCGCAATACGACCATCCAAGCTTTGATACAGTGAACGCGGAGTGCGACTTGCCTGACCGACGACGCAAATAGTCGAGTGTCGAGAATGACTAATATTCCCTCGGATAAATACACGCCTTTTTTAGGCGTGATGCTGACAGGCGGGAAAATGAAATAACACGAACCATGACAGGCTCATTTGCATGACAATCACGTCCAACCAAAACGTGCAAATTATTTCGCTTCAATTATTCATACGGCAGGAATGAGCCAATCAAAGCCCTCCTTGGGGATACGGCGGCAGGTCCGACACGGCCACACTGTGCACATGTTTTGTGTGTAGGAGGAGGCAAAGGGAAATTGGGGGTGTGCGCGCGCGCGGGAATTCGCTCCCACCGCCATTTACAAGCCGATCTTGCACTCTTCCTTTCTGGCACCTGCTTTTACCTGAGATCGTGTGAATTGTAATTTGCAAATTTTGTCACTCTGACCAGAGAGGCAGCCATGCTTCAATATCGGGAATTTTCATGAATAAGAACAAGAGCCTTCATTGAAAGATGCTGTACAAAGCCCAATCAACCCCGAACCGTCCTATTGATAAACTTTTAGAAAAACATTGCAATTGGAGGCAAGCATAACGTATTAGAATTCGATTTTGTGGTAACATGTCTTGAAATAAACAAAGCCACATGCATTATCGGCAGTTATTTGTTGATTTTAACTGAAAATAAAATTACTCTGAAAGGTAAACGGTTTTGAGCCTCCTATTAGCACTGTTCGGCTTTGTAGCATCAATGGTTGGGGCTCTAGCTGTTGGAATTTTCGCAACGATAAGCGTACGTTGCCACATACGGTATTCATAGTGGGCAATCAGTGGAAGAAGATGCGTGCCGAATCTAACAGTGACATCTTCATCATCTAGGGCAGCAAAGCTGATGGTTCGATTCGCGAGCTTCTGGCTATTTGAAAATAATGAAATCTTGCTGGCTATTGAATAAGCCCTAGTTCCTCTCCTTGCCCAAGCAGTGAGGCAGACGCGTTGGTAGAGGACCACGAAGTGCGTTGTTCGCGGGCTGCTTGTCCGGCGGCGGTGATTAATACGACAAAGAACATGGACAGCCACGGTGAACTTTCCAACTTTATTTCTGTCTTCATCAGTTTTCAACGAAATTAGAATTTAATCAAGATAAATTTTGAATGAAAATGACCACATGATGAGAGTTTTATGAAGGCTAAATTATATGTTTATTGGCGTGTAATGTCCAGGTAGAAATTCCCCATTTCTAGCCTATGAATACTGAATCGAATTTTGCGCTATAAACCTGTTTAGAAATAAAACGCTTTTCATTGGATTAGCATATCCGCAATCGGACATAAAAGAAGGAAGCAGTAACCATGGTGAGCTCGACTCTCCATGGAAAATTGAGAAAAACAGAAAGTCCAATCTTGCTGTTACTCAAGGAGGGTGTATCGAAAGAGTGGAGGGTGTATCGATATGGAACTCGGAGCCCCCTAAGTAACCATGGGTCTAAAGCAGATGAATTGATTGGCTGGGCACCATTCAAGCTTGAAAAGAGAGAACGATTTAAAGGGGCATTACTTAGGTGACTGCATTCTGTCAATGAGGTAGCAGGCTCAAGGTGTGTCTTGTTAAGAATTACAAAAGTTGCCCTTCTCTGAAACAAGGTACTTATTTCTGAAGAGCAGTCGGAGCAGTATTAGTGATTAACAAGGTCATTTGCACTGGTGGGATGCGAGAAGGTCCAACCAAGGAACAAAACACAAAATCAGCGCACCACAGCCCCCATCCACACCCCCACCTATATCCCATCATCGCCCCCACCCCACTAAAATGCCTCCTATCTCGATTCAAATTAAATAAAACGAAAAGCGGTGGGAGACACTATGACTGGGATATATTGCGGTAAATGAAAATTATCAAAATTGACCCGTTGGAAGGGAACCTACATATGTCAGGAGAGATCTCGATACCATGAAAGGATCATTAACTTTAAAAGTTCAAATACCCTTGCATAATATCCAGTTTCTCCAAAAGACCTTTCGACTGAATTTCCGGGATTTCCGGACCTTTAGAACCTAGGTCTTGTCCACAGAGGTTCCGATAGCAATTCCAGCGTGTGTTTTGAGTCAACAAATACGTTATCGCTGAATTTGAAAAATTCCTCCGTGGTGGAAGTGCGTGGGTTGTTTCTCGGATTTCGACCTTTGCGTTTTTCCATGCTTAAGAAATTCCTAAATGTTCTGTCCGGGGAAAAGAAGTCTCCCATTACTTAAAGAACTCAGTCCAAATCGATCGTGATCTGGCTCCATTTGATAGTTTATAAAAGTCAGGTACATAGATTAAACTAAATCCTACCGAACCGATACGCTACACAAATCTGAGGAGTTTCTTTCAAAGCAGCGTGCTTTGTGAACGGTGGGGATAGCTTCCAATTTAGACTTAGTCACTGCATAGGAGAATATATCAAGTAGGTAAGTGGATAGAATGAAATGCGCGATAAAATTTATTAGAATAAGGAGAATGAAAAAGACTATTTAAATTAATCAATATCAGTTTATAAGATATACTAGTAGTACAATAGTAGTAGCGTAAAGGAGAGGAATACAAGGAAAGAGCTTATTATCCAATGACTAGGTTAACGAGCCTTGCGAAATATGAGCAGTGAATACGCCTCAAAGCGGTGTAAGCAGATTTCCAGGTTTAAAAATGAATTTGATCGCAGAAATGGTTTGAAGGGAAAGGATGACTATGCTAGACTTGTGCAAGGCAACTGTCATAAATACAGCAAGAATAAGACAACTGTCATTTGAATACTGCCAATAATAAAAAGCGGTTTCACTTCAATAACCTGTCCTTTTTGATAATCTGCTTTCAGCTCTATATAATCTCTAGATGTCTATAAACCTCTGATATGGACTTTCTTCTCTCTGATATTCTGTATGCGTTAGTGTTCACTCAGTTTTTATTGGTCGATAAACTTTTATATAAAAAGCTGTAATCATCGCCTAAGTGTGTACTCAGTGTTAGCAAATACATTTAAATCAAAGAAATTTGACTGTGTAACCTACAAGCCTTTAATAGAAAATGTTATGAAGTTACTTGATAATTACATTTGACAGGCATTTATTCTGATATATCATTTAAGTTACTTCAATTCACCCTTGACACAGTATTTACAAAAAGCTATGTAAAGAAAAGTCTGCTTCACATAATGCTGGCTAGAATGATAAGCAATTTCATTTGTGCTTGGGCACCTGGAAGCCCTACCTTGCCTATCCACATTCACAAAGTCCCTTTTACAAGAATGTTATCAAAGTTTTAGTGAAAATGTTTTGGCAAAGTTTTTTGCCATCAAGCGCCGTGCCATGTCAAAGTGATAATCAGAAATCAAGATGAAAGCGGCACAGAAGGTTCCTAAAGAGAGTGGATTTATGCACGTACAAGTCAATTGCTTAAATTTTCCAGTTTTTAAAAGATTCCTATGTAATGTCTGCCCATATCTGTTCTTTCAATGAGCGTCTGAAAGCCACTTCTAAAGGTTTTAGATGCTTCACAGTCTTACACCTCTCTGACAGTGTCACTCCTGCTCTGCCGCCATCTATGACCGAGCATCTCAGTCTAATTCTCTCATTTAAATTCAATTTTCCTACCCACGTGCTTTTCAGGTTAAATCAAATACAAATTCAAAAGATAGCCAACAATTGCAAGTCGATAATCTCAGTTGTTTACGTAACAGAACGACTCTGTAGATAGAGTCGATTATTGCCAATATGTGAAAACTTTTTAAATTTCAAAAGACCTCGCTTCTGGGAAACAATCTGGTTGTCGGGGAAGAAAGCAAAATGAAAATGGCTTGGACGCCCAATAAGTCCATCCTCTACTAGAAGAGAGAAGGAGGGGCCGGATAAAAAATAGTGCTTTGGGTAATTTCAATTGGGAAATTACTAGCAGAGTTTCCTAGAAATCTCTCTTTAAACAGAGTTGCCAGAAGCTTCACTCGTGCTTATCTAAAATGTCAAGTATCAAGAATTTTTCATGTAAAAAACGACGGGCTGAAAATGACGTAATGAACTACGTAATGACGTACTGAATTGTATGAGTGCCAATCTCAATAGACCTCTTGCTGCTTAGGCCCACTAACCTCCATAAGGGCAAGAACACTTCCCGTGCCCCTTCAGAAGTAAATTAGGGCCCGCAAACTATAGAAATGTGTACTAAATCGTACTTATAACAGCAATAGCAGTTGAATTAAACGCCTAAATCTATTCCATGAACCTCTTAGCAACCTTTTCAAGTTTAGATGTAGTTATTCGGGGCAATGACATTGATCAAGTTTGCTCCCATTTAAGGTATAAATGCTCGTTATCAAAGATAATCAACAGATAAGTTTGCAGTTGATGCTTTCAGTAATCGTTATAGCTTTAATTCAAAACTGCATATAGTTCGTTCTGGATCCTTATAGCTTTTGTTGATAATGATACCATTTTAGCATTCTTTCTCGAACTTTCTATCCATTATCTGTTCTTCAACTTCACAACGTGTTATCAAGCGGAATTATCGATAGCAAACTGCTTATTATTAGTGGCAAACCACTAATTCATGCCTGCATCAGTCGGGCATTTGTTTTCCCATGCTGTTATTTTTTCAAGGCAAAAACGGCCAGCCCTGCTAATGGCACTTACTACCTGCTCCATTCATACCGGGAGGTGCATATTGGGTTACTCGTAACCTCTGGTGGCACCCAAACTTTCACCTGCGAATCCATGCAGGTGACGTAACATTCCGGCCAGCCTATGAACGCTTGAGTGGCCGACAGCTGTCGGATTCTAATTTCACGAAATCGCACGTGCTTCGTCATCCCAACGCGCAACCACTTGGTCATGTGCGACAGGCGCTGCGCATGCGTCGTTTCGTCATCTATTCGGATTCGGCCAATCTTCAAATGTCCAGGCCCTGTGTTCGGCCTCTTGCGATATCCGGTAGCCATCGCTAATTTGGGTTTACGTGAAAGGTCTGCTCGTCTTTACGCGGATGACAACGGTTCGCAAGCCAAATTTCTCGTAAGAATTTCATCGAAAACACAGCATGTTTGCCATCGGCACGATAAAGCATTTCTAAATACAAGGCACCGCAGAATGCGCCAAACGCGAGCTTCAACCCAAATACGAGCCTGGTCTTATTTGCCCAGCCGAATGCACAAGGTGTATTCCGCCGCTGGCGACACAGGAAAGGCGAGCAAGTCAACGAAAATCTGGACAAGCGGCTGAAGAATCCGCTGTCCAAACGGAGAGCTGACTTACAAATGTCCCTTCTTACGAGGCAGCCTTGTGATCGTCAATGGGTGCTTACATTCGTCCGCTCTCTGCAAATCCACTCGGCTAAACCGCGGATGAAAACAGTCCTTTCCCGTCCACAGCCTTCCCCGTGATTCATTTTGATTATGATGTCAGAATTGACCGCCAGCCGCCTTCGAACGAAGCAAGCGAACTTACAGCGAAATGCGCGACTTTTGAAGAAATCACGACGCTGCGCCCACTTAGTAAACTAGAAGCAGATTATGTTGCCTGCTCATGTTAGTTTTGAGAATATCGCCGGCTATTATTGGGGAAATAGGGCTTTATGTTCGCTTTTTATTCAAGTGAACAATGTATCTCGCGAAGAGAACAAGTCGATTTTGAATTTGAATTCGCAGCGTTGCCGAACAATGTTTCCTAGTCTCATGAATAAGAACACAACAATCTTAGAATCTCTCTTAGGTTGATAAGAGTCTTAATAACAACTCCATCAGTTTGGTTATCAGAGAAATTCAATAGATTGCTAGATAAAGCTGAGATCAGCCAGTGCGCTGTCGTCATGAACCATGAGTTACCATGGCGACTAAATCGCATTTGTCATACTTGGCTTGCTTCGCCGAAACCACAGTCATTGGCGAGATCTTCACCTCGTGAGAGAACTTGGAGGGCGAACCGTTCTAATATCGCTTATCACAGAGCCAGTCAAAATCTCCAATAAGAGTGCAATCCTCTGCGGTGATTTCTTTTAGTTATTGAACAGCTCGCGCACTCGGCAATTTCCAACGATAATATGGCAAAGGTAGCCGCCAGGAAAGAACAATCAGAAGTAACTTGTACGTCAGAATTAGAAGGCAAAATAATTATTTTTCACAAAGGCTTATTTGCATCCAAGTTTTAATTAAAATAGGTTTAATAGTACACACAGCATTTTCAAATACCATCGTTGATCAAAGAAGTGTTTAGCATTGTCAGTAAACACGAAACAACAGAAGTAAAGAATTACAGCGTTGAGTAAATTCAGAAACACAAAACTGATTGGGAAATGAAGAGTCTAGTTTCCCTCTTGAGGTAACGTTACGTTGTCGAAAATGCACTGGCTTCCTTCAAATTAACCCGCATTCACTAATTAAAATGCGAATCCTGACGACTCTTGGGAAGAAGTATTTATTTCAAAAAAGTTTTTACTGATGGAAGACATCTTCACAATCATTACCAGTAAAGAACTTTGATGCAGTTTTGAAATATCTGAATGTGATATGATTGTATAGGCCTAGGAACCAAGGGGCGTGTTACTCTGCACTTTTTAGCATTTGAGACGACGTGCTCCTTCGCAGCCCACAATGGCGTGCCTCATCTGCCTACTGTGTATTTGAGACGGTGGCTCAAAGACAACAGAACGCAGCTGAAGAACCAGAAAAGGTAATGGGTGTCTTTGCATATTTCTAAAGCTTGTTGTCATATCAATATGATTGATATACTGTCCCATTGATTTAATACCCCCCCCCAAACAAATCCGCATACTTTTTTCTTAAACACTTAACCTTTGTGAAAGTGCTCCTTGCAACACATGCATCTCCCCCCAGTTTGAAGATGCTCACTAGACCCTTGAAATATGATGCATAAGGAAATTGGATTGATAATAATACTAGTAGTAGAAATAAAAACGGTAATTGATAGATAATGATTTGGACAGACATTTCCCCAAACAGTAACCCCCTCCCCCTCTAAAGATTGAAAATGAGAGACATCGGTGGTGCAGGAAGGTTCCCTGAATGACAATTGAGAAGCCACGCGTCTAAGGAACTGGTACAATGGTATCTTATTTCCAGTGTTTTTGAAAAAGCTTTGGTACGGATAAAAGTCTCTTAACCTATTTTGTAGCGAACAAATCGCTATTTATGAAAGATAATCAATTGATGCGCATTTCGTGAAATGTAAGGCCGATTGCGGATTAGGAAACCAATGATGATTAATAAAGGAGGAATCACGAGAGGGACTGACGTAGAAAAGCAGACCACTGCATTGGTGTTTTAATGGTTGATGGAGAAGATTGGATTCAGGATACTATACGTTCCATAACATAGCTATGGCCTTATTCAAGGCACGAGACTTATCTTGAGCAGGGAAAGACCCGATTGCTATGACGTACATTAGAATGAAGCTAGTTAGAAAGTTGACAAGTTAGAAAATTGAAAAATTATCAGTGGTCAATGGCTTACAAAAGGGAAAAGTACCCATTCTGAATTATCACCATGTAGGTGGCAAAGAGAAATATGTAATTACAGTTAACTCGATCAGGCCTTGAGGTTGGACAGACACCACTATGCAGACATAATTCTCCCCATAATATGGGACCTATTAAATATGACCTTTAGAACAGAAAGGGAGACATGTTCCCAAAGAGCTTGCCACTGGTCGCCCCAAAAAGTGAAACAACTGATATTCTGCAACATTGAAGAGGTCTTTAAGCGTCTTTAACATAATTACAATAACCTGTAGATTGTAGAACGTTTTTATTCACGCATGTCAACTGGCAACATTTCACAACACAAAACCAAATTCAATTCGCTTCAATGAACTTCAAAGCTTCAGGTGCTAAGATAAAATCTCTATATGCCAATTTATCTTGTGACAACCGGTGAAAACATGGATGACGGGTTGTTCAAAGCCTTGAAACGCTTACACGCAATATCTTATCACTTGTTAACAAAATGGCCACTGTGACAGGTTTTCCATGCTTCTTGAGGTCCCCTGCATGTAATCAATGCATTAAAATAGTGTTTCAGCATTAGATGACGCCCAATTACGCTATTGTTTCTCTTTTCTGATTCTGCTTCACTACAGAAGCACGTGCAGAAATTGGAACGCTGATGGTTGCGTATGCTATAAAGAGTCTCTAAAAGCCTCAATATTTTTAAGATCTCTGGAAACCTGTGTCTTTTTATAGAACGGTCTTCCTTCCAGGAAGGCATACTGTATGATGATGTTACGAGTTGCAGCTTAGTGGCAGCACTATGTAAAGAACGGTCCCTTATTTAAAACAGTGAACTCACGCGAAGATATGTTTGGAAGTCCGATATTGTTTTGCAACAATGTTAAAGCCTGAAGCACCGGTTGGAAACGCCCCCCTGAATATACTAGACAATAAACACCAAATAAAAAATTATTTCGTCAAATGAGGTGTACGAACACCGAAATATTATCCAATCAAGGGATTATCTTCTTAAGCAGAAAACATAATTGACGAATGATTGATTTTGGTGAATTCATCAAATTGTTTGAAGAATAAAACATATTCGTCACCATTCGACATACCATTTCAAAGTTGTAAATAAATTTTTCATCATTTACATGTCAATAAAAGTGTGAGGTTCATCAGCTAGTTCATTCAGTTATGAAGTAATAATCTCAGGCTTAACTAGATTTTCCAGCGTAGATGCTTTCCTTGAATGGTTCAAAACAGTTCGTAAGATATAATATGCCTTCGACATCCATCATCTTAGACTATGAAGTTATGACTGTGGATCTTTAACTTTCCTACACCTCTGTATAGTATATCGTGATATTTCAGAATTATCTGATACAGACCTAAGATGTCAATGCACCCCTTCCGTGGTGGTTTGGAATCACTAATATCAAGTCTTGTAAGACAGAGCAGCAAATTCTTGTAGCACTGTAGCTCAAGTGCTACTTTAGAGCAGACAGAGCCACAGTAGCAATATTTGGACACAGTTTACACCCAATTATACTACTGAAGTAGCTTTATATTTATAATACAAGAAGTAGGTTTTCGCCATTGATAGGACCTCGTGTACTCTAAGGGGGTCCAAGCGAAAGAGTTGCTATGTCTAAAATTGCTTACTTCCTTTGAAAACCATTCTAAACCCTTGCAACAGCATAAAACTGTTTAAGAAATCTCTTCTTCCTCAAACAACGAAACTAGATGGGGGAATATGTTATGTGTTATTAAGGACTTAATTATTTGCCCACTTTTGATCTATATGCTCCATATCGTCCAACCAGGAAAAAGCAATTGCTATTGCTCTATTTTTTATGAACTGCAAGCGAGCCTAGAGTCAAGTGGCAGTCAAGTCACATTTGAGCCCACACAAATTTACACCTCAGATATTTTTGACTCCTTAAAGCATCTATGGTGTTAGAAACTCCATAATTATTTCCTCTCTCCCTATTTATAACAACGATTGTCTTTGCGATAGATACACATCATTCTGACGATTCTTTTTACAGATTTGCAGGTCTTGCCTTACTCTAGTGACGCGCCATTACTGTTTTATTCCTGCAGTTGATATACTCTGCTCTCTGTGGTGCATTTCATTTCTGTAAAACGTTTCCTCCTTCTTCACAAGAACAAAACCCACTGAACTCTCAACGATGGAACATTCTTAAGTAGATTACAACATTGTCACTTCATCAAATCACCTCATGAGAGATACGAGAAGCTTGGTAAGGTCACGCTAATCACGGCTGACCCATCTTTGCAGGCTTTCGTTCGTGGTTCCATTACCTCATAGACAACAATTATAAGCTTATCTATTAGTGATTCTATTTTCCAAAGTATGCAGAAAAAGGCTGGCGAAAATTTCTACTGGCAAACCTTTGTCTGAATGTATCAAGTTAGAGGTGAACGAAAAATGTCATGGCTCTAGGAAACCACCGAACACCTGGTGTTTGTTAGCCATACTGGAGACACCTGCCACAGGAAAGATAACCGAGAAAATATCTAAACAGTCTAGTCAATGACACGGTTGCAGTTGGCCGGCAAGCCTGGGTAGGCAAAGTCATAACATATCAATTAAGCACAGAACAGGCACAATGTGATCCCAGTGTTCCATTGGATGCGCTGTAGAGGTTATTGCGGATGTCACGTTGCAAAAGGGTTTAGTAATAAAAAATGCAGCATGTTTCAATTTAGATATAATTTTCGAGCTCTAGAATAATAGACATTTTAACAATGACTCGCAGACTCTTCAGATGCTGTTTGAGTTCCCTCAGGCAAATTTATCGATAAATCATCGAAAAAAGTATAAAAAACACGAATCTTAAAAGATCCCGTTTTGACAATGTATGAAGATCCTAATTGCAAGTGGAAGGTCATCTTCTATTTGGCAACGGGGCTATATTCTTATAAATACTTTTAATTTATAATTTTTTGGCTCGCTGTAGGTGAACATTATCAATGACATTTTGCCCACAGCAATGGTATGCTCTCAAGCTTTCTTTACGACTCATTTGACTACTTGCACAATATAAGGTTTGTAATCTTGAATAGGACAAGTATATTTCCAGAGGCTAGCTCAAGGCAGGCAATGCCTCTGCACTTTTCAGTTTCATTTGTCACTGGAAATATCTCCATATTGTTGTCAAACACTGCTTTGTGATAACGCATTGTAATGCCTTTAGCTTCATTAGAAGTGCATAGATTTGAAATCCGCAAGCTTTGGTGATGTTTATTAGAATTTTCAGTAGTCCTTCAGAGAAGCAGTTATGGAGTTTTTATTTTATCTATGCTACAAAAAGCTTTGTTTTTATAACTGAGAGTCTATCAGCCTTTCATTATTGGTGTTCGCAGTGATGGTCGAAGGCTGTCATTATCAATTGCATTTACGTAATCCAACTAATCCTATGCAAGGCAATTAATTTATATTGAGAGCCTTAACAGGCCGCCAGAAAGAATATGCTTTACAATGCATTTTAGCTTAAAACAAGCAGCCCTTCGTGGTCTTTTTTAGTGAAAGGGGTTAGTGCATAAAGGTAGGCACAGAGTAGGTTGTTTTGAATTACTTCGGCATAATTAACAATTTAGGGAATTATTGATACAATCCACAGCTAGATTGCAGCCAGTTTCAATTTTTACACCTAAAAGTCACGTCTCATCTGACTTTAGAGGTCCCACTCTTTCATTGTGTTGGTGATTGGGGCAAGAAGTTAAGATTTCTACAAGAATTAATGGGGCCTGATTTCTTTTGTGCTCGGTAAAACTACTCATAGACAAAGGTTCGCAAAATACCTTTTCGCGCACTGTTTCGGTTACTAAGAACTATATATAACAATGTAGGTAAGTCAAAAATGATTCGCTTACTTGAAGATTTGATTCATTTGGGCTTACTTGCTTTTATGCTTTCAGAACGTGGGGAATCCTATAATTTAAGAAAAAACAATGCATGGGTGAGTCCATATTAGATGTAGAAGGATACGAAAATGACATTGCCATTCCACATGGATTGTGCATAATCTCCAACGTCATTTCAAGAGCTTTGAATTCCGTGTTTAATTATTATTGATTAAAAAAAATGTAGAAACCATTTCGAAAGTAGAAAAATAATGAAAACCGTCATTCAGGAATACACGAATCTTAATCGTCAGCTGTGATGTCCTACTGTTATTCGACTTTAAATGAATTCCAACTATGGAGCCACGTGTGAAGTTAGGTGATAGTTTGGTAGGTAGCTTCATTAAAACAAGAAAGAAGCGTTCAGGTCTTAAACTTGTTACTTTGTCTAATTCTCAAACAATAAGTTTTGCTATGCCAACGAAATGCTCAATGATGTTAGGACCACATCTCTGTTTGAATACTAAAAAGATGCCCAACGCGAGAAAGCATTCTAGCAATTGCTTACAAAATAATACACTGAGCATCTTTTTAAGACACATATGTTGATGGATGCAAAAATTAGCATTGCAGAATCGCGTTGTAAGTTTCTTTAAAAGGCGAAGAAATCATGTGGCCGAAGGAAGACCTTAGTATGGTATACGATTATATTATGAAGTTACCCGAAATTTGCGTGCAAAATGTTATTGAAGATTTTAAATTGCTAGTGAAGTTTAATCAAAAATTCAGCCAGCAATGAAGCATATTATATTAGATTTGGTTATCGTGAAATCGGCTTGGAAAGCGTTTTCGCGAATTTCAATCAACTTTGTTTGACTATGACCAATCACATCACCCAAGGACCTGCTTTATTTACAAATCACTATCAACAATTGTTATCATAACAAGAGCTTTTTTAAGAGGATTAGGATAGAAATTTTCGCAGTTTTCTCAACCTGAATATGGAAATTTGCATTATTGTTATTGATAGAAGGTTTCCAATACTCTATTTTTGTGAAAAATTTGTACGTAAACCGAGCAGTCATTTCAAAGCTGTGGCTGAGCATCGCTTTGCCCTTTCTGTTTTATAAACCAGGGTGAGCAAGTGGGAGGCAAGAAATTACGTAGCTAGTTCAAGTTGAATCAATTTTCACTGCTTTGTAGTAAAAAGCTTTCTTACGATTACAAAAGAGAGTGATTCAGGAGGGTTGAAAAAAATGTGCACTGCGTTGTTTAGATAGCCCGTTAGCAATAATATTATACTCCTGATAATCGTATTTGTAGCCGCTTTTTAAGACTGGTGATGCTAGGAAAAACAAGCCTTCCTTCATTAAGTGTTTGCTTATTGTGCTTCGTATTTGGAAGCCTAAGATTTAAAATACAAACCTGCGTACATCAAAAACCAATTCAGTTTAGTGCACATTTTTTAGCAAGGCTTGTTTGGGCGATTTTCCAAACAATAATGTAACTCGTTTATATGTATAAGACCGTTAGTTAATAGCCCAACAAAGTTCTGGGGAAACAGAATGCCGCAAATTGATGCAATTGCGGAAAGAGCGCTCAAACTTGGAACCTGTTGTCCAAAAAATCTTCTCTTCCTCGTTGCTTCTGGCTGAATCAAAGTGACGGCAACCTGCATATTGAAGCCTTGCATAAAACATGAAGCTATTTTGAAATGCTTGTAAACTGGGAACGTAACGCCTTGCATGTGGTATATAATCCAGTCTCTCCACTGCAGCAGGACAGCGGAGAAACAAGTCGAGATAAGCTAGCCTTTCCAGTACTAAACTCATTGAACCGTAATCAAGGTAGCATTGTGTGATGACGTCATGGCGAAAATGACCACGGTTGCCGCCCCGAACGGAGTGAGAATGACGTTGCGATCTTGCATAAGGACAAATCTCTTTATTATTTTTCAGAATGAGCAAAGTTCTTTCAGGAAAAGTCTCCTATATCCTGTTGCATTAGTTTTTATCTTTCTTAAGATCGCATTTTAATAAACTTAGATTTGCATGATCAATTCAAATCAACATGCTTGGCGTTAGGGGTCAGCCAGGTGCTTCACAAAGACTGCCGTGCGCGAGACAGAATCACGCCTCAATTTGACTCTACACAAATTTGCCCTTTCTTTTGCTGAAAACAATGTCACGTCTTTTGCGTTTCTTTCAAAGTTGAATTTGTAAACGTCGCCATTTCTAGCAGCTCCCAAAAGCAAGCAATCACTATCCTGAGAAAGATTATAATCGTTTAGACTCTCTCACTCCAAGCAATTGGTGAATATCATAAAATCACTATCATAAAGATATCATAAAGATAACTACTTCTGCGTCCACAAACTCGTTCTTATCATAATTTAACACGACTAGCAACCATTGCTTCAACTTTTCCCCAGTTCACGAGGATAATTGTTCAAGGGAGCAACCCTCGCTCCAAGCGTTTTTCAAACAGCCCCTACTGGTTCTGCAAAATTTGCATTCACGGTACGAATCCACGAGAACAAGGTGGGGACTTTGCCAAGAGGTTGTCATTATCATTTCTGTGGGATCCTCAATGCATCCATAGCTGCCTCGGTGATTATAGACAAGCGATGCAAATAAACATCAACAACCTAAAAGTATTCCCGGTGGGCATGGGCATGGGTCCCAGTAGGTGATTGGAGCAGATGGAATGCTCGGCGCGTTGTAAAGAATGGTAGCCATTATGCCTCCGCCCACGAGGCTGGCCAATCAGTACAGAGCACGCCCATGCCCCGCCTAAGTCGGATTGTCTAACGTGTAATGTGCGCAGGAACATTTATCTGAGTGAAGATCAACCACTATTTGACTCTGAATACCCCCATTTCATTTCTGTTTGAACCATTAACTTCCTGGACTTTGGAAGAGGGGGTTTTACTGTCCTGCTGCATCACCATATAAAAAAAGTTGCGTGGCCATTGATTTCATACAGAAAGATGTAAAATCTAATTTAAAGTTTATGTACACGGCCATTTGGTTGTTTTGGGATAGATTTCGACAGAAATTTAATTAGCCCAACGGTATTTTTGAGAGAGTTGAAAAACTTGTGCGAAATTGAAAAAGCAGTTTGAATAGGCAAACACTAACAGGCTTTCATATGACGTAAAAGCACTTTCCCATCTGTTATCAATTTACAAACCCTTCATTACTTCACTACAACAGCCTGACCTTGTTTGGCAGTATGCAGTTCGATTCATTTGCAGCCACTTTATTCTTTAATGAAACAGTTTATTGTTGTTGAAAATGTCCTTTGAAGTACTTGCCGCTTAATTACGGAAGTAAATCAGGCTTCGTTTTAAGCCATTGTCGATGCATTCGGCTTACAGGCAACTACTTCAAATCACACGTCAAACGCAACGAATATCCGGGGATAAATTCCCACATCACTACATCTTGCTTCATGAAATCATGAAGGCCTATCGGTGGCTATTGCTTCAGACCAGTTGGTCGTACTGGCTGCAAAGATAATGGACTAAAGACCTGCAACTGAACTGTATTTTGAATCTGCAACGAGCTGGCTCGGAAATGGAAAGAAGGGTAACGCAATGGGACGACCAACTTCCCTTTTGAAGATAATTTGCCCTCGTTTTGTTTCCCATCTTCCCCACATCAATGACAAGGCCAAAAGTTGCTTTCTATTAAATAGTCCCCGACCCTCCGACAAATAATCTACATCACGAGAGCAGCGCTTCAAGTTCTCAACAAGAATATGTTTAGCTACATCTTCTTTCTCGTCAGTTCTAACACTCATCTAGGAATGCGACAGAAAGGAGAAGGTGGGTAGAGGTGTGGTAAAGCTTGATAGCCATGACACGTGCATCATCTCTCCCAAAGTCAGTCAAAAGAAATGTTCCAAACAAGTTGGCGGCTCGGTAATAAAGTGTACCATTGACCGGAACCTGAGGTTTCCAACAAATCAAGCTATACCAATCGCAAAAATCTCCATGGCTGTTGGCTACGTTTTACCTAGTAACAGTACAGCAATGATTTCATCTTATTAAAAGTTAATTTTGTTTGAAAGCAGATTTTATTTTCTCCAGTCAAATTCTGAAAATGAATCATAAAAACAACCATAAAACTAAACGTCCAGAATATTGACAGCGGGCTTGAACTCAGTAACCGTGAGCAAACGATAGATGTCGACGGTTTCATCTCCTTAATGTTTAAAATTGATTTCTTGTTGTGACTTTGCCTGCATTTTCATGTAATAAGAAAGAGCTAATGCACAGAATTATGACTAAAAATCTCCTGATGAAATCATCATGCTTTAATGAAAAACCTCCATCGATAAGAGCTCTATGACGAACTAAAAACCTTTTGAATCTGATGTCTTTCGTGAGGAAAAAAACACACAGACGAGTCCCAATACTGTTACCCTAGCTGGAAAAGGCGGTTGTAACTCGCTTTAAACTCGCTCAAGGAGATTGTAACAGCTCACAAAAATAACAAACTAGCCCATCGCTTGCTTTGCAGTATACAACTCAGATGGATGTTTCAAAACAATGAGACCACAAAGACATAACATCCACGTAGATGCTTGTTTACTTGTAAAACGAGTCAGGTACGTTCTTAACGGACAAAACAACTGGGAAAAAGAAGACTCGCAGGTCCATGAGGATGGGCCAGATAGAATGAATGGAATGAAGGGCCTATCGCATTTAGAGAAAAACTCTTGGCTTATATTTTGTCACTTTATTTCCCTAAAACTTTAAAAATCTTAGGTTAGCTTTGAAAACAGCTAAAGGATTGTAATGAAGGCAAAGCAAATGATCTTGGTGAAAATGATTCCAACTAGGCAAACTCCATTTTGTAAAATATTTGCTTGGCTGGGGAAAAATTGACTGAAGCCTCGACTTTCCAGAGATAAAATTTTTCTTACTGCTTTTTTATTACTAAAAAGAGAACATAGTATCCATAAACTGCTTGATTTTATTTGATCTATTCACTAAGCTATTGAGGTATATTTCTACCATTTCATTTGTATCATAGGGTAACTTGCATTGCAATGTCATTTTTGATGTGTGATCATAGCCTACTTAGAATACTCGAGAAAAAAATATGCACATATGTATTCAGGAAAATTCTCTGAATCAATCCAACATCATTAAGATTTGCAATCTGAACCAATGGTCACTCTTTCTTCCTTTTCCCAATGTCTATAATCAGAGTTTTACCATGACTTCTCCCCTCCCATTTTTTTCTAAAATTTGAATATAAAGAAGCATCGTCGAACTGTCTATTCTGGGCGGTATTGTATTCAATTTGTTAAATTCTTGTCCTGAAGATGCATCTTTAGCCACTCTAGAAAGCTAATTTTCTTTAGCGTGCAACCCAGCCATGGGGGGGGGGGGGCTGGGGTTGCTCCTATGTCACTAAACTTAATTCTTAGCCCTCCTAGGTTCAATTCGTGCCCCCGTCTCCGAGCAACACTCTTGGCTGTGGATAAACGACCGGGTGTCCGATGCGTAAAGCAATATTGATCTTTCTTCGAATGCGGTTTCTTGTACAAGTATTGCCAAGGTCACACTCTGTACCCAATGGTTATCAAACACCTCAGTGAGTCAGTGCCACTGGTGTCCGTTATTCTAATGGATTCTGATGTGTGACACCGCCCCTTCCTAACACCCCACTTGTCTGAAGAACTATGTGACAAGAACACAAACCCAATCCCACCACAACAACGATTTATCTTTCAAGCGAAGATTTCAATGTGCAATTCATTACTCGTTACACAGAAGGTATCTGAAACGGCCCGGATTGAAGATACAAAGAGCAGTTTAATCACTATCTGATGTGACGTTTTGACGCAGATAGATTGTTATCCATTTTGTAGGGTCAAATATGCAGTATTACCTTTTCATATGCAAATCGCTCTTCGTTGCCCGAGCATTTTACTAACTGGAAATAGAATATTGGTTGGTAAAGTGCACATCATATGACGCAACGCGATTAACAAGGCGGGTGGCGACGGTTTGTCTTCTCACTTAAACATGGCTGCATCTCAAGCTCCATTAAACTTCCCGGAAATTATCAAATAGACTGGTGGCTGATGAGGAAGCTAAATTGAGAGAGATAGAGTGGCAATAGAGTGGCATTAAATATAGAAAGTAAGTATAAACTTGAGTAAAAGCTTTTGCTACGTTTGGTTTATTTCGACATCAGCTCAAGTAGGTTACTTACAACCAACTCCATCTCTTCAGGCGGTCAAACATGTGAGAGATGTTAGAGAGCAAGGCCAAAAAAGCAAGAAAGAGATAGAGGTGTATCTTTGGGGCAAGACAGGGTAAGCTAGGTAGATTTAACATGGTGTGAACAAGACAGTATCTTGATTGCATCTAGCAGGTTAAGACATCTTAACCCTGTGTTCATGATGGTGGTTGTTGCCTGGAATGTGTTAAGACAGAACTCCTGGGTTGCTACACATTCCTCTCGTAGCAATTCTGCTGGCCAGGGCTACGGACACGCGAACAGATGCAACGAAACTGCTCTGTTACGGACGAGCCAAGCCATATGAATGAGGCTATTCTACAGAAATCGTTCAAGGGTGGTCACGCTTCCAAAGATCTCTAATTGACAAAATGTTAGATAGCTGAATGCGTTTCATTAAGGATCGTGATAGGTAGAAGACAGAGAAAAGTCTTATAAAGACAAAAATAGCAAGAAGTGAAATAGAGTGTAAAGAGATATAAGTGTGATTATGAATGCAGAGGTTTTTACTGCAAATTTTTCCTTTGAAGTTTAAAGCATGGCAGATCAATGCAGATTGAAGTAATAATAATTTCATTACAAACGTAATCTGCAGAAATTGCCTTTAATGTTTAAGGAAAAACTAATAGTACGTGCGCCTGTTTATTTAAAAACATGAAAGAAAATGATCAATTAAAAAGTTTGTTCAAGTGAAGCAAGAATTAGCTAGTTGCCTGAGAATATTGTGCACAAAATGACAAAAGTTTTAACATGCTTCAGGTAAACAGATGAAAGAGATTAAAATGTCGGTACCATTACTATGATTACACAATGATCATGGTATTGCTACGATTTCTCCGCGCTTCTTCAGGTGGCAATGAAATGGAAGTGAGTTATACAATCCTCTGCCAACGGTTTGTAGATTCATAACCTCTTCTGTAATAAATATGAACAAAGGCTTCTATTCTGCTATCAATTATGGAAAGAAACTTCAGAAGAAACCGAGAATAATTTGAAAGCAATTAGATTTTTACTCTAATCAATAGAAAATCACTTTCCGTAGGATGTCGGGCACAAAAGGAGGCTGAGATCCACACCGAAATGAGGCTTGGTATTTAACGTTACTTTCTGTCAGACCTAAAAACGTGTCTTATGTGAAATCGAAGGACTCTGATTAAAGGAGTCACGTATAGTATCTTGTGCGACTCGAGAGACACGGTGAAGCCAGCAATGCAGTTACAAATCTATGGCTACCGTTGGCTATTGATATGGTCAATTGGATCATCAGCTAACTTTTCAAGCACCAGTGAATTTTGAGGATGAAAAGGACATCGTAGTTTGTTTTGTTTCGAATAAGACCTCATTAAGAAAGGTGCACCAATGGCCAGATAGAGGTTTGGTGGTAAACGGATAGTCATAAGGCCCTGTATTTGGTTGTCTCTTGAGAAATATAGATCCACTTGATGCTCAATAAACTTCGATAGTCTGAATGATAAGACATCCAACTGTTAAATGGAAGGGAAAGAGCTATCAGAAACCGCAAATCTAAAGCGTGTTGGTGTCAGTTAAAAGCCCTGGTAAATCAAGAATTAAGAGGGCCAGCTAATTGTGGGACTTGTTAAATAACAACAGAAAATGAACCAAGAAACGATAGGGCTAGCTATGCACCAGGAGCATCCTAATGGCTAGATAAATGCCACCAATATCCCAAACAATAAGAGGTTAGTTCGAATAGGCCTGCGTGAGGAAAACTTGTTAGCGAGTTGGGAACACCCAGCCATGAATGAATTTTCATTCGGATTGTAAACGTGAATCTCTCTGTTACCGTCAGTTTTATCGATTTTAGAAATTACGCTTCCAAAGAAGGGGGCGCTCTTTTCTATCTTCAATTATTTGCTGAGGGACCTCCTACTTCTATTGCTCATTCTGCACGAGATGCTGTTGTTAAATTCTCCTGTTTTAATTGTCTTCGTCTGAATGCTTTTACACTATCCATTGATATTGATATTAATATTGATATTAATATTGATATTGAATGGAAAATGCAGATGGATTGCAAAAGTAATCCAAATCTAAACTAAACCGAATGCATATATCTGCTTCAGTCTTTGTAATGCATCCTTGTGACTGACCTCTTTTGAAAAAGCCACGTGCTTGGCTGCAAGTCAAATCGAGGTAACTAAAACAAACTATTTTGAAGATCCCAAGGTCCTCAAGGACAGGAAGAAATAAGTGTGCATGCATGAAAATTTCTCTCATTCTATGTGGTTTCAGATTACGCCTCTCCAATCTCCGCAGCTCTTTGTTTAATCCGTGATACAGGATTAATGCACAGATAATTTACCTCGATATGATTACGCTAAATCCATCGTTTGCGGACGGCCGAAAACCTCAGACCACAACAGAACTGTAAGAAGACGAAGGAAGGAGCATTGCAGAGGAAACAAGTGCCATGCTCTGTTGTGTCCGCTGTGCAGCATCCATAGCCCTTGCACTGGCGTAAACAGCAGTGGGTTAGGATAATTTGAAAAGATTGGCGACGGAATTTCATGTAATTTCATTCTGTTAACCACGACAAGCTAGAAAACGTGTTCTCACAAGCCCTTCTTGTTTTCAAATCTGTCTATCGTTATTCCAGTAAAATATAGCAAACCGATTCATTTCGAACTGACTGTTAGACAATCAAAGCTGTTTGAAAATGCTTTGTGTTTACACTGAATTAAACAGCCTAGTAATTGATTAACACAGGGAGCACCGAATGCGCTACGCAATGTTGTAGTGCATTTTTTATTCATGTCACGCCCTCAAAAGGCCAGATGCCAAGAAATGTGTCAGTCAATCAATTCTAAACATCCAATTGCATATGGAATAGTCAAGTAGTGGGCTGTCATTATATTCAAAAATAAACAATTGAAATCTTTTTCAAAATTCAACTTTACTTAACGATTTTACACAAAGTTATCTAACATTGAAAATCAATTAATGTAAAAGAGAAGGTTACTAATTGGCTATGTATGAGTTCCAAAGTCTTTTGGACAAGAAGAAATAACGCTTTAAACTAACAAAGCGAGAGTGGTAAGAGCCTCAAGTAGGGCTGAATTTAGAAACTAATCAATTATGCATTGAGACGTTGTAATAAATTGATTCTTTGTGGCAGGTGAATCACACTAAACCATGAGATAACCTAAGCCACTGCGACATGCGTCAACGTTGTTTATTTCGAGGACAATGAAGTCGGTGGTCGAAAGTAGGCTTTCAATTGACTAACGCTTGTTCAAAGATGGCGATACACTAAACATAACTCACCACTTGCAAAGTAGACAACCATGAAATGCTCCTGCAATATATTTTGCCAGTAACAGCTTCAACGTTTGCTCGCGAGCAAAATTTAGCGCAGAGAAGGCTCAAGGTTTTACTAAAGGCCTAGGCCAGACGTAAAAAGCATGGCTTTAGGCCCTCATGCGCCGCTTTCCCCAAGGGACATTCTACAAAGAGGCTCGTACCCTCCTGGGGGCGGAGAGAAGGGGGTTATGTCACCTTCTTGATACAATACCTCTTCAATTTGAAAAATTCTGGAATCCATCTGGTCAACAACCCAATCCCCGACAACTTAATAATCAAAGATTCTAAAATTATTTTCAAGGATTCTCAATATAAATAACGTTTAAGGACATGATAGATTGATAGACAAGGAGATGATAGATTGCGTTCTTCTTGGAAATGGGCCTAATGAATAGCCAGATTTTGAAGGCCGCGTTTTCTTAAGCACCAAGTTTGGAGCAAAAAAAGCTGCAATAATCTATGAGCGTACTTCAAAACGTTGAGAATATTTCCCATTTGCCTCAAGTCTGCCTTAAAAGGGCCACCCATATCTGAGGGTTGGAAAAGGTGTTGTAAAATCATGCAACAGTTTCACAGTGTGTAAAAGTGAACGATGTGTCCAAGGTTTTCACAAACTTGCCCCATCAATGCCCGGTTCATACATAATTACTTAAATACATTCATATCTACCAAAATAGCCTTCATATCGGTAAAAAAGTTCCAAGGTGCTTTTGAAACATAGAACATTAAGTCAACTTGTTACTTGTTTCTAAAAAACTTCCTGTGCCATTCTGTGAATCGATCGCTAAAATGATCGTGAAGACGTGCCATACTTTCATGAGAAGGCACTGGCTGAAGGTGTCTGGAGGGTGCTTGGGTTTTTAGGACCTGCACTTATTATATTAGAGCGCGTTGCAGGTTTTATTTCCTTTCACAGCGAACAGTGTATGCTTGGCTGATTATAGCTATTTAAGATTTCTGATGATCATGTCAGAGTAATCTAAGCAGTTAACTACTTCTGCATGATTTAAGGAGGAAAACAACGAAATGGTCCGGCAGGATAGAAAATGGGTGAACTGCGGTCGGAGGTGGAAAGAATCCAATTATTTTTCAAAGGTTTACTCTGTCGAAGGCAGCTGGGCACAATAAAATGAGCACTTCTTATCCACGCGGCAAATTGCCTTATGTTCAATTACGCAGGATCTGCAGCCAAAATACAAAGTAATGTAGCAAACAAACTCACTCTTTCGGTTTACCTGAAATTGTGTAAAATTATTAAGTCGGTTTGTTGAAAGCACTCAATTTCCTGTTACCAATGAATGTAGACAAATCGTTTTCTATGCAAACCCTCTTTGATTTTGTTGAATAGATCTTTGAGGACATTGAAACCCTGATGATTATAATTCATGGTGCCGAATGCTGTTCTTGATGGGGCTGTGGGTTTTGCTAAGAGTCTTCGGCAAATGATGACGATGCACTTGCTTGCTCAAGGCAACGTAATACACAAAGAATTAGCATGCCTTCAATGCATAGCACACCAAGTCATTACTAATGCAGATACGCAGAGATTCCCTTCATTGAGTGCCCTCTTATCGTTCTCTGTTATTAGGCTATGCAGATACTATCGTTCACCGATAATCTAGATTGCAAAAGAGACTATATCACGATGCAAAAGAATGCTATGAAGACAGTATGCTGAGATAATATGCTGTAGGCAGTATGCTGAGATAAGACTTTGTCTAACAAGAAGCACGGTATGAAGGGAATCTTGAGCAACAAAGATCACACCTGGATCTCCTGCGGAGTGGTGTATCCGAATTTAACTATTTAAGCCATTTAACTATGTTTCCTAAATTAAGTGTTACTAAATATACTTCAACCTAAATAACTAAAAAGCACATAAGTGTGGACTAAGTTGAAAGTTTCATAAATCAGGTTCTCGAGATTTTCAACTGGCATTTTCAACAAATCATTTCCAAATGGCTGTGCGGATTCATATACATTTTAGCTTTTCATAAAATAGCTTAATTTCGCGGCCCATTCTTTCTTAGATAGCAGGGAAACTTCATTGAAATTCCAATGATTGCGTCACTTCAAAAGTCCCAAAATAAGATGACTAGAACTCTTTACTTGGAAAATGCTTGTTTTGAGCAAGAGCATCAGTAACAGGAAAATTATCCCTAAACGAATGCCAGAACCTGAAAAATCTCTGCGCTTAGGCATTTTATTAAACTAAGCTAAATTATGTCGCATGATATGCGAAAAAGATGTGAAGTCATGTGAAATTTAGTCACGAAACAATATGATATTATAATAGAATAAAATAAAATATGATAAGGAAAAGTAAAATCTATAGTATAACTCAATATATTTTAATATAATATGATATTATGAAAAGTATATAGTTTAACTCAATATGATATAATGTGATATGATATTATGTAATAAAATATCATGTCATATCATATCTAAAATATTATATTAAACAACTATGTGACTCTGTCATTTTTATTGAGAATGAGCATTTGTCATTAAAATCATTGTATTTCATTTGTCACGGTCTTTGTAATGAGCCTAGTCATTTCTCACTAGTAAAAAATTGCCCGAACGACAATGTCAAATTGAGCAAGGCTCTGTAAATAATGGATCATCGGGACAGGATGAGCAACAAATGCGTTGGAGATGATAGAAATAGTAGAAAAATACCAATGATGATAATTTTAATTATCGCTTCAACAGCTATGACAGAATACGTCTTCAGTTTCATTATCTCTTGACTTAAGTTATCGTATTGCAAAAGGAGAACAGAAGATGCCCGAGTTTCAGTAACTTGGCATCCACAAAGAACATTGAACCAAAACCTGAATCGAAATAGCTAGCATTTTGGCTTTCATTCATTCTAACATTCAATGATGAGATTTGTTCTTTTCGCTAATCTCTCAAATTGGATCTCTCTAAAGTTTTCCGACCTTTGGGCAAAAATCATGAGAACACCCAAAGACTTAACGAACCAGAGGACTGACAGTCAAGTGCTAAGCGTTAGGCCACAAACAGCTGTTGCCTGAAAACAAAGAGAAAGCATCTGCTTCAGAGAATTCTTTATAAATCATGTTTGCTGAACATCAAGGATAAATCTGTTTTGACACCTTGATAGGCTTGTTAGAAAAAATCGCTAGTTTCGTGCAGCGTTAACGAAAGACTATTGCTGCTCACAATGTCATGAAAATGTCAGTTAACCTGAAATTGTCCCTCCCATTACCATTGACAAAGAGAGGGGTTGGAGTCGAGAGTCATAAACCCCTTGATACCCTGGGTACCAGTTGTTTCATGTTCTGTTATTCTTTGTTTCAGCAAATCAAAGTCAAGTATATTATTTGAGGCTTTCCATTCACTGATTTCTGACATGTTACTCCTGTATTCTAGATCTCTTGAATCCAATACATAAATGCAAATCCGAGGCCTTGCTATGCAATGAAATTACATCTAAATGATAAGATATCAAAAGTTTACTGATAAACAATTCTAATCAATTTGTGGTGAAGCTGATAAACGAAAACAATTTATCCCTGACTACCTATCATAACCTTCCTTTCAATATATTGTGCGGGGGTTAGACGGAAGAGGTCTTTACACAAAACAATTCACAAAACCCTGTCAAAATCCATTTACATCAGAGAGTGAGTGGAATCAAAACAGTACATCGATGACGTAGAGACCTCTTCTGTACAAGCTGCAAAATTGATGCTTAAATCAATTCTTGACGTAATGTTCAAAAATTTAAATTTTTTGATATGATAACACTCACCACAAATGTAATAAATCGCATAATCTATGTGTCAAAAGAAAAAAATTGAATTTCTTCCAAAATTTTTCAATACAGAAATATAAGCTCAGCCTCCTTATTCAAAGTATTGTTTAAAAACCCTGGGAAAAGATATCTTCTCTTTGGTTTTTAACGGTGCTTTTTAGACCATTGAAATTACCCAGTCTTTTTGGTAGTAATTTTCCAACCTAAATTCCAACATTGAAAGAAAAATTGTTCGGAAGAAAAAACCCCTTATGTTCGACTTGAATATCTTTCATCTGAAAGTTATCTGTTTGATACTTGAATACATGTAGCCAGCTAATCAAACTTTGGGTCCCTATGAACAAGCTCCTTTGGGAGCACACTCGTGAGAAGTAAGTCATAAATATAGATAAATTTGAAAACTTTTGACTTGACGAACATGCCAGTTCCTTTGTGATCCTATTCAATAACCTCTTTTCTCAGTTCCAAAGTTTCTCAGTGTGTTTTCTGAGCTTTACTTAGGTAATAATTGGTTCGTTATTCTGCAATGCAACTGCAACCAGGACCTCAAACACAAGTGCCAAATCGTGTTAAGTTGGATAAGCTATGACTGTAACCACAGATCAGTTGTCACTCCTCAGCTTGCCTCACTTTCATTTGCTCCTGGAACATTTGCAGGTGCTCCCGGTTTGCTTTCATGTCCTCTTGAACTATTTTTATCAAGTCTTCTTTCTTGGATCCTGACTTTACTTTTAATTTCCTCTCCTTCAACCAAGACCTTAGAGCCTTTGTACTGATCTTTTGAAGCTAAAATACAAAATAGCAAGGAAGTTGCGTAGTTGAAACTGAAGATAAAAAATCCTTTTTGGCCAAAGTAGAATTTACGGAGAATCTTGAAAAAGGCATCCAAATTGACTCAAAGTTTGAATCACGTAATTCATTTCACACGGGAATCTGTCATATGAGGTTTGAAAAATAGCATTAATTCCTTTTTTTAATTCAATTTCGAAACGTGAAATGTACAAAGTCCTCAAAGAGAAAAAATGTTATTAAAAGACAAAAAAGCTTGCATTTAGAATGTATGCATGCATGGCTTTGTCTAGGACCACCTGGAAAGATCAGACAGTTTATTGAATAACAAGCCAATGAAACCAGCTATTAATCAAATCTGACAAGGTTTCAAAAACACATCTGTTTCAGTACAAAACAAAAGCTTGGTAGGCAGCAAGTGATGTTAGCGAAAAAGTGTAGATAAAAATGTGATACTGATGCATCTATCCAGAGGATATATAAAGTATTAATGATGACATTAAGTTCGAAAATTGTAACACTAAGTAATAAAATGAAAAAAGATAATAATGTAATATAATATGATAAAATATAACGTAATATAATATACCATTACAAAATATAATTTAGTATAATATAATGTAATATAAGATAATATAATGTAGTGAAGATAATGTGATACATAGTTTGGTCTTATTTCAAGGAGGTGACATGATGCTCTTCCTTATTTTGAAATCATTCTGTTTTCTAAGACTACAACAATCGTAGTCAGCTCAGCGCTGTGCTGACCAATAAAAGTTTTTGAAACTGTTCAAATCGAGTCACCTTGAAGAATTCAAGGCAAGTTGGGGAGTTTTTTATTGAAGTCCATGGCCTATGCATTATAAAGCGTAACTACTTGCTGAAGTATCTTTAAAAGGCGAATCTGGAAAATCGTGGAAATAACAATGAATTTCTCAAACTGTTTGCTTAAAATAGACAAAAATAATTAGAAAATACTGTGCAAGCTTTTCTCTATGTAAACAAATCAAAGATGTGAGCAACTTTTTTACGATCGTATGCTTTAACTGCACTTTTCAGCTGTACGCCAGCCACTTGCTAGCGCGGTGGACGAGATCAATTTTTAGTGCAATGAATTTTGATTTAGTTATAATCGCAAGAGTATTACCTCAACTAAATCAATTGTAGCTCTCATTTTCTCGCAACCTCTCGAAGCTGAATCTGGGGTTGACGTGCTTGTTTTTAATTCTGTTCCCGACGAATCTTCTTCATCAATGTTATTTCTCTTAAAAATAAAGAAGTATAAAAAAGGAATATAGTTGAATAACTGCGTACTCAGCATTGTAGCGATGCCAAAATTATAAAATTTCAGTTTCGAATTATTTTGTGGCTACGGTAAATTCGCTGCAGCTAGAGCACAAGAAATCAATGCTAAAATCGGCAATGTATTTTTAGACTTTTTGTACTATATTTCCAGCTAATTTATTCTCATCATTTTAAAACGACCTTATCAATTAGCATGCTTTTATATCATCTCGGTTGTAGTTGTAGGTATGGTTTCAAAGACCATGTGCAACTCCTTCTCTTCGAAAATTTGAGGTTTCATATCGAAAGTTCCTTGCTTTCTAGCCTATAAGCTCTATATTTAGTAAGCAAAAGAAAATGTGTCGCTTCACGTCGTTTACTTGTAGGCTAAAAATAATTGTACAATGCGCTTCTTTTCTCCTTCAAACTCAGCATATTCAATTCTCAACTGTTAATAGTCACATCTCATCGTCTCTTTTACACAGCCTTCTACGAATGCCAGATGTCTTTCAACGAGGATGTAGTAGAAGACAGGCAAACTGTCCAGCTCAGCTGGTTCTTGAAGCTGGGCCCAAGTTTCGGAGAACATGCGCGCCAAGCACCTGGCCATATTCGCAACTTGTTGTATTTTTGTTGTTTTCAGTTCACTTTCATAAATGTTCCTTTTCTTTCGCGACTTTAAACTTAGGTTTCAGACAGTTTCGGCAACGCTCTAGCTGTTGTCCAGCTGAAGAGGAAAATTAACTGCGAAGCAAGCACGGTTTGCTAAATTTGTCTGAAACATTCTCAACAGTGCAGGAAGATGTGGCGAGTTCAACATCTGCCTGCATTCACAGCGTCAACAAAGAGAAGTCAACGAAAAAGTCTTAATTTATTTACATTTGTTTCCAAAATCGTCAGGAGAAGTAACAGTTCGGGCCATAAAACGAGTTCTGTTTCGCAATGTCATAGGAAATGGTGAGAGAAAATTGCATATTTGACAATTGTATACTACTTTCATGGAATGTCATAGATTGATAGCAGGATTTCATTTTCTAGTATCTGTTGTACAAACAGCTAAACAGAAATAAGAAAAAAATGGTCATGCATTTTATACAAGTAAGATTTGCCTTTCTCAAAATTAATTTGAAAATATGGAAAAAGTACTAATCATAATCCCTCAATTTGCAGTACTGATCATTCAGTGAAGTGTTTTCGAATATTTGAAAATTCTAACTTTAGCTATATTCTAAGTTAGCAGGCATATAGGAAAAGCTGAACGATTTTTATACTGAAAAGGCTAGATTCCAACTTAAGGATTTAAGATGGATGGTTGAATATGTAAAGCGCAGAGTTTCTTTAACGTAGATATGACCTTGCTACTCTTAACCATGCTTTCGTAACCTAAAAGCTTTTTACAAATATATAACAATGCTTTTTTGGGTTGTATGATTGAATGCACAGTTTGAATATTGAAATAGTTGACCAGAAAAAGCTATGTTGATCAAAACAATAAGATGCAGTTTTGTTCAACTTTTGTTGTTGAATTAGACAAAGGCTTGGAGAATGGGTCCTCACCGCCACGGCATCTCATTCTGTACTCTATAAGCATATGTTATCAAGAAGTACATTGCCTAAAAACTTTTTGCTGTTCCCAAACTTGTTTGGTATAATAACAACCAAGTGGTTAAGGCATATGGAATACAACTGCGTGGCATGGGAGACTACCCGAAGACATTTTGTCTCCATGAACGTGTGTGCTGGAGTGGAAGCGAAAGCAGATAAATATCTGAAGGCTTACCCGTGGCATTTGAGCAGCCTCTTCATCAATCAAAGAGCCTTTAGCATCATGACACTGCTCTTTGTCAACGTCACTTGGTATTTTCTCTATGAAAAGGATTTCGTGGGCTAATTCCAAAGCCAACGATCTCCTTTCTATTTTGGCACACACTTCGCTTTTTGATTGTGCATTGTCACTGGCTCTTGCAGGAAGCTGGCGATCAGCTCGTGAAACTGAGCTGGCCTCTGAAAGTGACCTAGCTTCGTCACAGGGCAAAGCGCCATATTGAGCAGATACTTCATTAATTTCTCTCTTCCGTTGTTTCATAGAGCCAAATACTCCAACAGGGTGCGCGATTTTATTAGGGGCGTTGTCTCTACATGTGTGGTCCGGCTTGATCTGCTGTTTCTTCTCTGGACAACTTTCTTGACACTCATTTTTGCGTTTCTTATAGATTGGAGGGCAAATGGGTTTGCTTGCAAAGTTGATAGGAGTTTCTTTGAATTCGTCACCATTTCTTATGGCCACAAACTTTTCGGAACCAATCTTATCAGGGACCACTTTTCCATCCTTGTTATGGGAAGCACGGGCCCCTTTCAAGTGTTTACTTGACTTTCTGACTACACTTTCGCTATTCTTGCAGCGTTTGGGGCAGCTGACTTGTGAAACACTTCCAAAAATTGGAACGATTTTGTCTTCTTTTGACTCCACAATATCCTTTGATGCTGAGAAAAAATTACAAGTAAAAGGAAAATAAATGTAGTTTCTTCTTCTGTCCCAGTAAAATGGGCATAATGTTTATTATTTTTAAATATAGCAGTTCTTCAAATCTTCTCAAAAAAGCTTCATAAGAATAATTTTTCTTATAAATATTCATACATCTTTTTATTATGGGGGTTGGCGCACGGGAGCAGACAATGGAAGGTGCTATAAACGACGTAAAAACTAAAATCGGTTGCCCACATATACAACTAAATTAATTCAAACCCTCCAAAGCACCTTAGTACGAGATTAGCATCTCGTAAGGTACGAGATTCGTCGTGGTACCGTATAATTCCTTAATGATGACACATCTATTACTTTTAAGGCTTATCTCTTCTGTGAAAGAGCAGTCTAGAACCATTGGTTTTATTTCATGATCGCGCCTAGAAATTTACTTTAGCAAGTACTTAGAAGCTTATGATTGAAATAAAAAGGCAAGTTATCGTAACGCTCATGAAAACCGCACAAGTGCATGGTCTGTTCATAATTAAAACTTATGACCTTGAAGATAGATCGGCCGTAGATGAAAATTCGATGAATGACGTCAGAAAAGATGCAATGCGGTAACGTACAAAATATTTGAATGATTGAGATTCAGTTGGAACCGGTCTGCCTAGGACTATTTCCTGATTGTAGGTTACTTTGATTATTCAAAAGAGAAAGTTCGGCTTAGTCTGAAGATAGTTCGTTGAATTATTGTCACCTTAATAATGATGACGATGAGCTCGAAAGAACATGCATATTTAATGACACACGACATTGAACTAGATATATTGTGTATGTGCTTTGAAACGCTTTAGAAGCCAGGATATTTAAAAACAAGACTAGAATGTCGTCTATGCATACACAATGCAGGGTATTCGTTTCAATACGTATTCCATATGTTATCAGTAGACTGCAATGAGAAATAAATACTTTGATTGGAACCTAAACGAAATTTTTTTCACACGAAAAGAAATTATTCAAAACCTTTCATAATACATTTTAAGGTTTTATACTCCTCAAGGGCTCTTTTCATTGGCATGTTCCGCAGTTCAAAATAAGCAGGAAATTCTTTTATGGAAAATTTTAAGAACTTTTTCAATAATAAAGCTTTTGATTGGTATATATACTGAAAGAATACAAGTCACGGAGTTACTGTTCTTCGAAATTTCACACCAAATCGAACTAAGATGTTCGGAGATGAAAAACATTATTCGAGATGCACACAATACCCATTGAATTTGATAAGTCAATGATCTTAAATCCCAAATCAAAGATTCGGCCTACATACTCAAGCCATCAAGAGTTTCAAGACGTAGACCTATTTTGGACGATAATATTCTGTGGAAAAAGTCGCTGGAATTCAATCCATAGGCTTCAAGGTAATCATTATGAGGATGCAGTAAAGGAAAAAATAGTAGGTAGGTGAGTGAAAGTGGCTAAGTAAATTTGAATCTTGGGTTATCTTCTTCTCATAGTTGGTTTTGCTGAAATCGTCGCTTCTCTACTGACTCATGAATTCATTTTGAATATTCTACCAGTCATTTTGATCTAAACACGGGCATTTGGTTCTTGTCAAGCAATCATGATGAACAATGTCTTTCTCCTTACCAAACACAACTTTTATCAATCTTTGTCCTTTGATTCATTGGTGTTGATCCCATGGTTAATGCTATATTCAAATGTTTTATTGGACGGGCAGAATAACTAAACTATGGACAAGATCTACGGCATAAGTCAAATGTTGTTTGCTACCGATCTTCGAAGCTAGAGTTCATTCGCTTGCGTTCATGCTTCTAGCAACTTGAAAGGAATTCTATTTGAAAAAGAAGCATTGATTGGCTCGAAAACCATGCAAACTATCACCAAATCTCATCGTCATGTATGCATTTCATAGATTAGTCTACTGATCAAAGGACAACATTTTTAGATGGAAATCATCTCTTTACTCTAACTTAGTTGCAAATCCGTATCTCTTTAGTTCTCACCAAATTGTATTATCAATTGTTCTTAACGAGCACCTTTGGATCTAGAATAAATTACTGTCTTTTAGTTCTGTAAATGTTCCTACATAAAACTCCACCGTTTCATAACTTTACTTATATACATTCAAAGAAACATTTATGAAAATAAATTTGAAGATCTTCCTCAAATATGACACTGAGGAGCAAACACCCTCCCCAGCTCACAATCTGGGAGCCCTCTATTTTCGAAGTAACTGCTTTAGGTAGAGCTTCCTCTATGCTCGCGTATCCTTTTCACGTAGGGATATAGAAGGGATTACCACTTGATCTATGTGGATGGTGGAAAATGGTAGCGGTTTATAAAAAATGTTCCTTGGCTAAATCTGCTGACTTGATGGCCATTAATTGACCTATGCCTGTCACCATGGTACCTATCATGTCAAAGCAAGTGGTCTGCGCAAGACTCGCTTGCGCATGCGGTACGGTCATGGGCGGATCACTTCAACTGTTTGCGGTGAAAAGCATCCCATTACTCCAGAGCATGCATTGTTACAGCTTTATTTTTCATTGATTCCTGTTAAGTCCTACACTGATATGTAAGATCCCATTTGAATTTAATTTGCTAAAGGAAATCTTTGGTACTAAGCAGATGATGGCTTGTCTTCTTAAACCTAGACGTCTTTTTGTTTGGCTGGAAGAGGACAGGGTGAAAATTCCGTTACTCGCTTATTCTGTTAAATCACAATTAATGTGTCTTTTATGCGCCGGGAAGCAAATTGAACAATGTTGATTCCTGGTAACTTTGAAGGGCAGCCAGCGTTTTAAAAGAGCATTTATGCCTCACAGCTTTTGAAGTGGCGAAAAGTTTGACCTGGGTAGTGGCCCATCTGATGATTCGCAACATGTCAGGAGAACGGCGGTTTTGAAATGAGAAAGCTGAAAGAGGAAAACCATGACCTTTGACTGCAAACATTTTCATAGAATAGCAACCAAGGTGGTGTTGTCAAATATAGATTTCGAGCTTCGTCCACAAATTATTCCACGTTGCAAATTAACCATCAGAGCGCTGTTTGAATTTGCATCTGTACAATTATACAAAATACCAAAATACCCTATAAATTCACCTTGGATGGGAAGCACAGATGGTTACTCGCATGCAAACCTATAAGCAGTTGACATGAATACGCAAATGGACTTCGATCTTTAAAGCAAAAAATTGAGGTTTACGAAAAACCTGGCTTTGGTTGTCACTTTGCTATAAAGCTGAAAGGAAAAATTCATTAGTAATGGGCCCTGAAAGCTTACTCATAATCAATCAAGGCTTCAAAAAGAGCAGTTATAAGTGACCAGAAAATAGCAAATTCCCCACAGCGACTCTCCTCTCGAGTACTTGGTTTAGAATTACCTTTCAGCCCACTCTTAGTTTTTAAGTTGATAATTGATACCTTTGCTGTAAGCCTCTTTCTTCTCCCCGACAGATGTTTTTCAATTTAGAGAGAAACACGTTCCTGTCCACCCTGGGTACTAAATCTGCAATCCACATTTTGCTCTGCTGTAACAAAAAACTGTTATCCGAAAATCCGCTTTGCCAAATTCACTCAGTTCATAACAATCATACGGACCCTAGGCTCAGCAAACAAAGCCATGCCTTTCAAAACAGGTGGACGTTTTACACGGCTGATCAATATTCTAGATCAAAACTGCTTTTCGATGCAAACAGTAACTAGCACGAAGCAACTAGGTTTTGCCTATAATTATAAGATTGATTATCAGCAAGGCACTCCCGTGGTATTCAGTCATGGTAAATCCCGGCCATCTTTTACCTTGCTTCAGGTGCTCCAGGGTGTGACAACAAAGCTCCACCCGTCACTCTTCCTATCAACTTTAAATCTGTCATCTAATGACCGAGCTCTTCTTCAAGACCCAATCCTAGTTGCCCATCAAATCTCAAGACACACCAGGCCACAAAGATGATCGTTGAAAGTTGGCGTAGCTGACTGCTCTCTTTCTATTAACGAAGAGCGGCCGAAGTGAAATATCAAATTCATATGGTAGTTTTGAATATTTTTGTCGTTGCCAAGTACATAGATATGCTCTAATTGTTACAATAATGTCACGGTTTTGTCAGTTAAAAGGAAACATGTAGCTGTCTTGCAGAACCTATTTAGAGCTGAGAGAAGCACGCAGAATGTTGTGCGATTCTTATGGCATCCACATCACACGATTCCCATGATCTGAAAGTCAAGTCTGCTACTTGCAGTCTTTGAAAGAGCTTGCACTCATCGACTTTTGATGGGCCTTTCTCACCAATAATATTCGGCTTCTGTGACTGAACTCGGCCTGTCCTTCCTTTCAGCTTGATTATACATTCAACCAATTTGCACATGGGGTGCAGGAAAACAGATGTTACACGCAGAAAGTGGATTTTGCAAAGTTGGTGAAGTAGGTGAGAAGGCGTGAGAAAGCTGCAGATTTCAAAGCATAATCGGCACTTCTTTATCCCCAGCCCTTTCTAAAGTGGATCAGAATTTATGCAATTAATTTTCATTGCAGATGAAGTCAGGCAAAAGTGGACAGGGTGCAAAGGACCACTACATAGCCGTTGCCGTTTCTATGCATCGCAACGGGGCGATTGCTCGCTTATGACTCGATTATGAATGGTTACAGACATCCACTGCGTGTGTAAGTCTTTCACTGGAGATTCACAGCAAAACTAAAGACAGTGAGGTGTGTAAAAATATTCGGCAAAGCAAAGTATTATAACAATTATATGGCCACTCGAGCGCTGTTTCTCTGGGAAGTTTGAAGGAAACTGCCAACTAATTCGCAAGAATCTATTAGGTCAAGCAAAGGCTGCCAATATAAACAGTCACAGTATGAAGGTCTTTGCTGATAAAAGCGAGTGGCTAATTCTCTTGTTATCTCAAATCATCTTCGTTATCAACAGGCACACTTGTTTTGATCTGAAACAATTCATCCCCAATTCCGTTCTTGATAATATCTAACGAGGCGCCACGCTTTCCTAGTTGGTAACGCGAGTGG
This sequence comes from Nemopilema nomurai, assembly GCA_003864495.1. Taxonomy (NCBI): domain Eukaryota; kingdom Metazoa; phylum Cnidaria; class Scyphozoa; order Rhizostomeae; family Rhizostomatidae; genus Nemopilema; species Nemopilema nomurai. The sequence continues at coordinate 1,493,836 of ML133450.1, forward strand.
CTGAAAAACCTTGCGAACTTAGCCAAGTCTCCGAATAGAAAGCAGGCCAGCTTAACTTTCTTCTTATAAACAACTGTGAACTGACGTTTGGAAACTCCTTCGAAGAAATGACAAGCTCTCTACAACCATAAATTTACAGTAGGAGATTTCGGGTCACAGCTCTGCTTTCTGCAGAAAACTTTACAGCAACTAAGGAACCTGATAATAAGGGTAGGTTGTCTGCGAGGTCAGATAAATTTGCTCAGTTTCACGGAATTCAGCTTTAGCAACATCAAACATCATAAGCTAGCATCCGCACGCAGACTTTGTTAACATTAATTTTCTACAATGAACAAATAGGTTCCACATTTCGATGTTAATCATGTGTCAGTAATATGATTCAACATTTCATTTATATGACCGAAATTGAAGTCCTATTTTATAAATAGATTCTTCCCATATCTGCTCAGACTACAAATTTCCTATAGGTGAAAAAATTCTTTTTACTATGAAATATTGCGTAGTCATGGAACGATCGTTATCGCATTCTTAAAGCACTTGTTCCTCCGAAACTCCTCCGATTATTCAAAAGTCGGAAAATAACAAAAAGCTGACAAAAATTTGCGAGATGAAAGCAACTGAGGTTCGTCACAAAGCGCACATGATTGGCTAAGCAATGACGAATCAACTTCCACCTATACCTCTTCATTAGGGAGCATGCTTTTATCAACACAAGTTGAAATGGCTGCTTACAGCATTAGAAATGGCTGCCCCTTAACAGTTAGTTGAACATTTAAAGGAGTAATGAAAGTTTCATCGTAATGAAAGGATTGAGAGTTCTTATCAGTTTTCTTGCTTTTTGCAGTGGACATTGGTGTTAAATAAATCAACACAAATCAAAGCGAAGATGCTCTGAATCACCAGTCACCTGTCAATTCCTTCTACATTCGTGATATCTCTTAAATACAGGCAAATTTACAATAAATGGTAGTTGAAGCCTCATTTGCTTCATGATCTACTGGATAAAGTTTTGGCCGGATTGCAATCTAATGGTTCAGGAAACTAACAAGAAGTGGTCAGAATCACGGGGGGAAAGGTTCCTATACCATAAAGCATCACCTTGCTTCAGCTGATACGAAGGTTAATCAGAAACTGGATAACTACTTCATGGTCTTGAATGAAAGACTTCTACGCCTCAGAACACAAGATTGCAATCACCTTTTCTTAAACTTATCTTAAACGACCAAAAAATCTTCTTTAGCAAGTCTCACACCTTCCTGTCAAGCTTGCAATTTTCTGTTACATTTGCGAAGACTGGTGAATGATCACAAGATTTCCCTGATAAAGTTTAACAGCATGCATATTCATGCATTATGTTGTTACCAACCCCATGTTGATATGATGAATGAGTGTAAAATACATGCAAGGTTTATCCATTCAAACAAAAACAATGTATTGATAATGTCATGATAAGAAATCTTAACCATGAATTGCGTCAGGCGAGCTTCACTTACCAGAATGACCACAGATGACAACATTTTCCTTACGAATTGTTCTCGTGACGATATGCAACATGAAAACAGAAAACTATGTACATCGTATACTGCATTCATCAAAAATGGATGCCAGGGCATGTCAGGGTAGATACATTGAAAGTGACGACGATCATTGCTTACCTTTCTGGTAATGTTCTTGTGGATGAGCAGGGCGATATTTGCTGTTTTATCACATGTGCTATTACGCCCATGTATCTCCAGGCGATTGAACTGTTTAAGCTTTGCTTTGGTACTCAAGAAGTATTTGCTCTTCCTGGCCACACAAAGAGTAGCCTATAAAGATGAATTGAAGTCATTGATGAAGTGCTTGTCCCTATAAACTCACTTCTCCAGCTGAGATTGTCAAAAGACAATGCAAACATTTTATTAAACACTCTTTGGCTATATCACAATTATCCAAGTTAAATACGTATCAGATATACTAGCCTAAAATGATACCTTAAAACCTAATCTCCTACCTGAATATAATTTTTACTAGTTGAAAATAAATAAAGATATTCACATGAGCGCAGTAGAATGCTTCTAATTTTCTCTTTTCAGTTGAACAAAAATTTTCCAAACAGAACCTTAATTAACGAATGTATATCTGTAGTGATTCATGCTAATTACGTAATACTCCATGTAAGTACGCACATATAAGATATATGGTGATTGCCTCTCTGAGACACGCGTTCTGATTCATGGTGAGCCTACCTACTATTTAAAATATCCAGATAGTAACTCGTTTCAACAACGAAAAAGTCCAGACAATGCCGTTCATTGAAGAACTTCCATTAGTACACAGGAAAGTGAAATGGGTACTCATAGATCGATGTTATGGGTACTCATAAATCGATGTTATGGGTACTAATAGATCGATGTTATGGGTACTCATAGATCGATGTTATGGGTACTAATAGATCGATAATATGGGTACTCATAGATCGATGTTATCGGCAACCCAGATGTGGTGGAAATAAGACCCTGGATTCCTCGAGGTGTCAAGAACATTGAAACGAGGCTGAGGTGCTGACTCAGATTTCTAGGCCATTCATATTCTACTTCCCTGCCAGCCACAGCAAACAACAACAGCATGTGAATAGCGTGTCCCTGCCTCGTTAAAAGCTAAATATATATCCTTCAAAACCCTTAAAGCTCCCTGTCTCGCTTGCAGTACAGTAGGAGGAAGGGATCTTTAGAAGGGTTAATTTGTTCGACTGGGTTAATTGCAGAATGAATTTGCACTATTATCCTTTCTCAAGCGCTCGCGGCTGGGTTCAATCCCCTAGGACTTAGAAGTATCAAAAGTGAATACCCTCAGCTATGCTCAAGATTTCACGTCAATAGCTTGAGATTAGGAAATATCACAGGCCTATTGATTTGTAATTAATTCAAGCAAAAGACCCTTACGCCAAAGACCTTTAAGCCCTTATCATTTGTGAACTTTACTGACATCCACTTTATTATGGTTACAGCAGAAGTTAGCTATTCCTGGTCACAGTCTTTTAGCCTCGACTTATCACAATCGTAGCCATTCTCACATTTAATCACAATTTGCAGCACCCATCCTTGCCATATGTAATTACACGCAGCAGTGTCTGCGTAGGAGTCGCGTTAACAAATAGCGTCTCAGACCCCTATAATTAGACCTCTCTTATCAGAACGTCTCTCACCACTGGAAACACGATGCTGGATGTAAAACGTGTTTGCATTCCGCATAAGGATGACATTCGCTGATGACAATCCCTCAAGAATGACTGGATAACGTCCTCTTGGTTGCATCGTGTGAAGATCACGGGTTCGCAGCTTCTTATGCAGTAGGACGGGTATCTTCAATGCTAGATTAAGGGAAAGATCTTGAGTGCATTGTTTAGAAGTGGAACTTCGAAGCATAGAAGTACTTAAACCTTGCATTGTATAGTATTTTCAATTCTAGATTAAGGGTAAGATCTTCAGCGGAATATTTAGAAGTGGAACTTCGAAGCATAGAAGTACTTAAACCTTGCATTGTATAGTATTTTCAATTCTAGATTAAGGGTAAGATCTTCAGTGGAATATTTAGAAGTGGAACTTCGAAGCATAGAAGTACTTAAACCTTGCATTGTATATTATTTTCAATTCTAGATTAAGGTAAGATCTTCAGTGAATATTTAGAAGTGGAACTTCGAAGCATAGAAGTACTTAAACCTTGCATTGTATAGTATTTTCAATTCTAGATTAAGGGTAAGATCTTCAGTGGAATATTTAGAAGTGGAACTTCGAAGCATAGAAGTACTTAAAGCTTGCATCGTCTAGTATTTACATGTCTAGATTAATGGAAAGATCTTCAGTGGATTGTTTAGGAGTAGAACTTCAAAGAAGAGAAGTACTTAAACCTTGCATCGTCTAAATAGTATCTTAAATGCTAGGTTTGAAAAGCATGCCTAGATTATTTGGAAGTGGAGCTTCCTAACATCGAAATAATTGTATCGCCTAGAGATTTTCAGTAAAAAGCCAAAGTAGTATCGGTGTTTTGCGAAACCGTACAGGGAGCAATGAGTTACATTAAAGCATGCTTAATTTCCCACATATTTTTCCAACCCCCTCCCCCTGAATTATAATTGCGAGTATACGGGCAAAGTTAAGGTAGGATAGTTTTCAAAAACTTTCGAGAAAATCATCAAAGTAAAGGCTCTGTGAAGGCAAAGTGCCTATGATGAAGGCTTCACTCTATACAAAAGCAGTTTGAAAGGATACGTGTAAACTTTACGGCCAAGAGAAGATACGTTGTAAAATTCACTGCACTCTTCCATCGGTAAATGGATACCATACTAGAAAAGAAACCAAACGATAAAAAAAGGCTGAAGAAGTGAATTTTAAAAAGTGGAAAAAGTTCTGAGAAGGGCCTTTAGTCAGAAACAACGGGTCGAGTTTTTGTTGTAACTTAAGATAATGACCGTATGAAGTCTTCGGTCACATTGTCCTGGAAATCTCTTGTTCCTTTTTTTCACTTTTGGTCATATAAATGATGCTCCATGAAATCAGTTCGATTTTGCAGGAGCTTATACGTCGGATAGTGATTAAACCAATGATTGGCTTAGGTTTGAAAATAGCAATCGCTAGAGTTATCTTCTCGACCAATTTCTCCCATTTTGGGTCTGTCACTAAGTGGATGGGACATCCACATTTTTCAAATACTCAAGCTGTGGGCAATACTCAGTTGTAATTAATCTAGCGACAATTGAATTCCACCCTTGAATACATGCAAACGAGATGAAAAGTAAGGGCATTTCAAAGCGTTGTTGAAAATATTTTCCCACAAACAATGAGCCCGACAGGCAAATTACCATACCAAAATCTCTTTCATCACAAGATAAAGCCTTATGCTTTTCCTAGAAATCCGTAGTAATCTTTTTAGATCTTCTTCTATTGACAAAATCTCGCCTTGTTTGGAGGCTTTACACTTCCCAGGCATTAAAAGCTTACGCGCTACTTCTTCACTAATTCCATACCATTAACTTCCAGTGTTGGCGCAAACGCGAGTAATCTTTAAATGGAGAAGTCTTCGGAATACCTCTGGCTATTGATGCAACCCAACCACGTCTTGCGCTGCCAAAATAGAAAATAATCGCAAATTTAGTAGGATCGACTTTAAGTCAGTTTACAGAAATTACTATGACATTGTGGCACGCGGGTTCACTAAAAACAATGGGAATTAATTCTAGTTCAGGTTTTCCATGCCTAACAAAGTACCTATAGAAACATCTTAGATTAGAGACGCCTTGTAGTTATTCAATACAGTATACGTTAACAGTGGAATATAATATCTTTAGATAGGATCTAAAATCATATGACATTATGCTATATCACATTATCCTAGATACAACACTGTAATTTGTGTCACGACAAGGATAATGTGACATGAACTTGATTCGATTTGGCAAAACAAGATTTGATCTAATGTATCATTGAGGTATGGCAAGGGTACCTTGGAAGAGTAATGCATGAATTATTGTCAAGGGTATTTGCGCCAATCTCCGAGCTGGATTCAGCGTAAAACTTCTCTAGCACTGAGAAACGGCTGCAGAAATCTTTTATCTGCAAACAGATCCAGCCAAGGTAGGCTCAAAATATACTTCGAAAGAGAAATAAGCATAGAGATAGCGATTAGTACTGCTGGTTTGTCGAGACATTCCTGGAATTGGCAAAATTAGAAGAACATATCTGGTGTTTTGGGAGGACTTCTTTTTAAAAACCGATTGATATCCAAAGAAGATAAGAAACTAAGGAAAACATGCTTTGAGTTAGTTCCGTCAGAAAGTGATACTGAAAAGTTTAAATGACCAGGACAAAGTGCGACACTACACTCAAGTACTTGGACCGTTTCTAATTTCTTACTCTTAATGAGCAATTTCTTAGGGAAGTTTTGTTATAATAGCAATTTCAACAAAGCAACCAGTGCTATTCAAAAAATTTTTATCTACGTTAATTGACGAGCGAAACACTTGTCTGCTCTTTTCGTAACGCTACCACCATTTTGTGATGGAATTTAGCAAATATTATCTTGGTCACGTTTGACTGAAATTTCAAAAGGTTTACAAAAAGATCATCTTGTCCTGTTTGAGTTAGAATTTCAAGAAATTCCTCTAAAATAGCAAATTTTGTTTTCGAATGATCAAGTGTTCTTTAATCTCCCATGCCTCCAGGTTATATAGCATTATTTCTCAAGCTCGAAGGCAAATGGGTTTTTCAGATAAAGATACCGCTAATTTGGCGCATTGCTTCAGGATACTGTCCTAATTTAGTTAGCCAGAAAACCAGATGGGATCTGCAAGATCATCTTATAAAGTTTCAATTGACCTTACGCCTTGCTAAAAAAGGCTCTCTCGATTAACTTCAAACAGACGAGAGGCCTTTACTGTAAGTAGTAATTTAAAATAGTTTCCAGTGAATATGACACAGTATGCCGCTAATTGCTAGGCTTGGAGTGGATAAGTGATGCCAAGAGTGGCTTATCCTTACTAAATGAAAATCGGCAATAAGAAATCTTCTCAACAATTAGCCACCTACAACAAATCGTCAGCTTCTCAATGACCCATCCCATTCACAATCTTCAGCTTCACAGTTACCCAACCCCACCCCCAATCTTCAGTTTTCCAATTATCTAGCCCCACCCCAATCTTCAGTTTTCCAATTATCTAGCCCCACCCCCATTCTTCAGCTTTCCAAATTACCTAATCTCACCCAATCCCATTCACAATCCCCAGCTTCTCAACTACTCAACCCCACCCCCAATATTCAGCTTCTCAGTTACCAAGCCCCACCCTCAATCTTCAGTTTTCCAATTACCCACCCCAACGCCAATCTTCAGCTTTCCCGTTGCCTAACCCCAATTACCCACCCCAACCTCTTTAGCTTCTATAGAACTTTTCAATTAACATGCATCTGTCCCGAGCTCAATATTTCCCGTTCTATCTCTAGCAACTTTCATGCATCGTGCTCTAATTGGTCTTCGTCTATATTTTATGAAAAAACCTTAAAATTGAATATCAACCGCAGTCCTGATTTGGCAGATACAGTGAAAATTGACATAATTATAGACATCGGTATCTCCTCTTCCTAGCGATTTAATTACGCACGCCGGCAATAGGCAGCCATTAATCCATTCTAAAATATTACGCAGGGGTAATGCGATCCAAAAATGATTGCATCTGACAAAAGTGATTGAATTCATCCCTAGCGAACGATCCCTGTTTATCTAAGAGATCAGATCGTTTGCAAAGACGATTCTCAAAAGACAGCGACATGTTGATTCGAGATTCAGTTAGGATTACACTAAATCAGAAATGTATCTCAGTGCAAACACGACGGCTCTTTTGTATTGTCGGATTGGCACATCGCTAAAATAAGCTGTGATTTAAAGATTTCGAACAAAGCGAGGAAAATTAAATAAGACATAAATATGATTATCGAGGCAGCTTTACGTAAAGGGGTCTTATAGTCATTTAAGCGACGACCAGTTACCGTTCTGCGGCCTAACCTTAACCCTACCGCAAATTCTTGGCTACTGTTCCAGCCAGTGAGTAGCTCGAAGAAAAAGGGCTTAGGCCAGGTCAGCCTTGCAACATGAGTAACTTTCAACTTTCTACGCGAGGTAAATATCATCTGGTGAAAGGTTGCGACTCATGAATGGGTTCAGTTTACAGAACAGGCTGATGGGTCATATTCTAATTCTGTACGTATTTTCACAAAACATTGAAATGCAAAACAGTTCCCTGAAAGAGCCTTGTGAAACAGTGCTGGATGTTAGTAGTACAAATTATTTTGATAAGCGGGCTGAATATGAGCACTACCATTAAATATGAAATAGGAAAATATGACCATTAATTGACAAACTACTCTAGTTCAAAAGGGATAAGGAATCGCCCATGCGCCATTACATCCAGTTTCACTTAGGCAAAATTTTATCTATAGTATGTAAGGAGTGTGGAGATAAACACATGCATTAAAACTTATAAATTAATGTACGACTATTATAATGAATGTCCTAATTATGAACCGAAGGACAGAGAAAAATAGCAAAGGATGTAATTGGAAAGAAGATAATTGGAAAGAAGATAAAGCAACACCAGTTCGACGAGAGAAGAAAATGTGGATTCCTTCGAAAGGAGCATGAAAAAGTTCATGCAGTGACGCAGGAGGGGGGAGAGTTCCGCTAGGCCAACCTGCGGTCCCCAATCCAGTTTATGGATACCTCATCATAGACTGATATTTTTGTTCTACGTTTTTTTGCAATATGTTTTACGTTGAGTGTCGACCGCTGAGCACGATCCCCAGAGCCGCACTGCAGCCATCGGCCTGCTTGATCGAAAATACAGAGAATCTGATTGGTTGCATCCGTGAGGGCATTCAAGAGCGGTGATATTTAGAAAGAAGTGTGAAAATGGTGGCCGGTGTATAAAAAAGAAGAGTTTGATATGCAAAATATTCAGTCAGTTGGTGGTCTATGGATTTGAGGCCATGTATGTTTACTGATCAGATGCATGTGGGACCACTTGCATAGTTAAATAATTGCGGGAACAAGTACCAAATGTGTCTGTCAATATTATTGCAAAGCAGCATGTCCAGCCATGTGGCGTTGTGATTCGGTTTCTCTTTGTTTGCATGGAATGTATGACGTCTGATGGAACGCATTCAGATATCACCAAGAATGCATCGGCTAACATAAATACACGCGGAAAATGAAATCCCAACAGATCAATCAGGATCCTGCTCAGAGCTTTGTTGCAACAAGAGACCAACAAGACAAATTGCGGGAAGCTCTCGTGACTAGAAGAAGAGTTCATTGAGAGCTCACTCAGACTTATGTGATTCATTCCATTATTTGAGTCTTAATGCCTTCGACGATTAAAATCATTGTCAGTTATCCTCAAAACAATGGCGAAAACCGCTCAAAATGGCGATAAAGGGTTGTGCCAGCGTTGAGGCCATTCTTGTGTGATACGAGATGGGGATTGAGGGTGTTCTTATAGGGGCAAAACTTATTGTAATTTAAGCTGAGAAACTGTCACACACGGTTTGGCCAAAAACTTAGAGCAACTGTAATGGAAGTTTTTGATACAAATATTAAGTTCAGATCCCCATATTTAGTTCCATGACAGTTATCTTGAATTTAATGCTGTATTACATACACAAAGCCATTATGATTTAAATCTTCAATGTACGCGAATGTTGACATGCTTTTGATTTTTAGACAATATCTCACAGTTAAGAAAGAAGCTTTAGCAAACTACTCTGCAGTTCCTGTCTAGCTACTCAGCTTTCAAGATAACAATACATCGCTCTTCTAGACAGAAGAAGATGCTGCATGACAAAGATTCTTTTTCTGTTGAATGGAAGATCAATTTTTCAAAGTAGACCCGGTCCTGCTCTCAAGCTAGCGTTAACCTTACTTTCCCTTGTAGAAGCTTACCTATCAAATCCTGGGCCATTAGACATGTTTCCAATCTAATGGAAATATTCCTGGAAGTATTCTTTAATTGAAGTGATGTACATATGTACAAGCTAAGAAGCAGTTCATGTGCTTCTAGATAAGAAGTAAAGGTATGACAGAGTTATGATTCCCCCTCTAAGCACAATGTACTGTGGCCTCCGCTGTCATTTTCCAATAGTCAGAGTCAGAGCGAAGCGTTACTGGACAGGGAAGAAAAATGAACCAAGGTGGCAACCTTGCGAAACAACGCGGTAGATGCATCTAAGCTCTTCTATCTATATGTGAAAAATTGGTTATAACTCGTGGTTGTAGCCGCTCTTTGAACATCATTCTCGAGGAACATATAGAATCACAAAGAAAACCATACCAATATTATATATATATATACCAATATATATGACGTCATTCAGTATCGAGTGTAATAAATAGTATAAATGCCTAAATGTTGGAAGCTGGAAACATACCAGTTAAGCCCTGGACTTGATTCACTGCATATCTTGGAACAGAAAAAAGTATAACACACTGCAATGGAACGTTGTTTAAGGGAAAGAACGTTGTTGAAGTGATGCTTTCAACCGATGACAGAACGCTCCTCTTCACCCTGGCTGTTCCAATGGAATCAGAGTTTCCATTTCTACTCGTCCTTTGTTACCTATGGTTAGTGGTGTACCTTACGTGTGGTCTGTAGACTTGGTAGCCTTTGAAATTTTTAATAAAAAAGACCTGAAGCAAGCAAGGGAACATGAAAGGAGCAGTAATGCTGATTGCAAAGGTCAGTCCAAACCTGGCATGCTGGCAGCTTGACTTGACATGCACGCAAAGAAAGGCAAATCTCATTGGTCACGGTGATGGACATGCCTGTGAAAAGGGAAACAGACTGTTCTAATATCAAGCCAAATACGATCAAGAACAGAGACTTGTGACTCTAACAGCATTAGATTAGTCTCTCCACTGTGAGAAAGTATGCTATGCAATCTATTTTCACAAAACATAACCTCTAAACGCAGAGTTACTTCCATTTCAAGCAAAAAGGACAATCAATAAAGGAACTGAAAAGATTAATTATTTTTAATCTTCCGCTTTAAATCAAGTGAGCTATAAATAGATCAACAACAATAATCGATCTTTCCTAAACAAAAGTAAATCAGAAAATAAAGGCAAGATTGTGAACAGCAAACGTTTTTGAGAGTTCGCCACGAATTAGGAACTGCAGCTTCTTTATCATTGGTGATCATTGGGAGAGTCCACTTGGCGATGGGCTCAAAGAAATTCAAGGTGTGGCACAGAAAAAATACAACTTTAGAATCCAATAGACTACATTATGCTTAAGCTACTTGTCCTTAATAATTGTTTCATATCTTCTTCACAGAGGCAGCGTTGAATCTTATTAAGTAAGAAAAAAATTTCAAGTCACCTATTTAAAACGCGACAATAAATGCATTGAATGAAGTTATTAAGTCAGAAATACAAAATGATCAATTAGCAGCGAAAGTGCTTAGTAATGGCATTATGTCGGCTTGCATAAGAAAATTGTTATAAGGGGGGAAATACTCGAGAATAAAAAAACAGTCAAAGATCTTGAACGGAAACCAAGAAGGAAGCCTACTTTGAAAAAACTGCATTGTGAAGTACTCCGATTTCTTCTCTACTTTTAACAAAGCATTTGTTAAGTTTTCAAATACAAGCAGAAAAATTCACTTCTCTCTTGCCGTAAGCAGTAATTTAATTGAAAAAAATTACTTCAAAAAAATTAAAATGAATTAACTGATTATAAATGCAGATTCACAGAGCAATAACTCAATCAAAAATTATCTTTTCTTTCTTCAAGTAAATGCATTCAAAAATCCATACATTCAACTCTTAAAAAAGGATATTTGGAATTTCAGGAACCAAAAGCAAAATTTAGGAATGGCTGTTAGGAATACAGGAATATCTGTAAACATCTATCAACAATTCCTTTTCAGGAAAATACATTTAAACACGTATAGGTCTCTGTCTTAAAGCTACCGCCAATTAAAAATGATTTGAAAGATACTAATTGTCATCAATTTATGAGCATCCTTCACTTTAGCCTTACATCCTGACCATTATAGGACAGTTATCGTAGATAAAAGGATTATCTGTATTGTATAAGAAGTGATGTGTCGTTAATAATATTGAACATTTTCAAAACGTCGATTGAATTGAGATAATGAATATAAGATAAGTTTAAAGTTGGAACAAGAGAAAAAAGCATTACTCGGCAAAACCGTAGTAAGGTAGAAGAGTTAAAAAAAGAAGCTGAAATAGAAAAACACAGGCAAATGGTGCCTATTTTAAACAAGAACACATTTTTCCTTGTAGCACTTAGACGCCTTTTAGGCATACGTTACTTTTCAATTTGTTACTTCATTTTAAAGCTTGTGTTGGGATGTGATGGTAATACACACTCTAAACAATGATAAAAGGAAGCCTTAGTTGAATTAAACTCAACAGCTCAAGGCATTATACATGCAAGATGATAGAAGTCTATATACGAATACTATTGTATACTTGGAGAGATACGCTACAGGGAATGGTTCTTCAGAGGATATACACGCTTTTTTATAAGGAACCACTTTATAAGGAACCTACATGTAGAAGGCCGAAATATTTCAAGAACTTATACTACTAAAAACGAAATCCCTAAGGAACATATCGATTTGAAATTTTTTTATAACTGCAAGCATCAAGAAGTAAAAACCCGGTTCCATTCATTTGCAGCCAATACTCGCATAGATTGTTTGCTATTCGTGTGTCAAGTGCTTCATTGAGTAGTTTTCGCATATGCTGTCTCGCCCCTTTCTCTATTAAGTGTTAGGGCTTATTGTAGTCAAAACACCGAAAGTGAGAACTTAAGGAACTTTTGGTACTAAAATCTGATGATTTGAGGTCTACGAATAAGGAACTTTTGGAACTAGGCCTTGAGGTAGGTTCCTTATAAAAAAGCGTGTATTGACAGAGAATGACATATTGAAATTCGGAAAATGAGTTGGCGAAGGTTTTTGCTAATGCTTTCTAACGATACAGCATTTGAACTGATGGTTGGTATGTCGCAGAATTTTTGCACGTAAATTTAGTAATACACAGAAAATACACGAATCGGACTTAAAAGAAAACGATGCCGTACATAATCTGCAATAAAACAAATTAAAAATTCAACGATGCGGATTCTTGCCTTTCAATGACGGCACAAACTCAAAACAGAATGAAATAGGGGTTTTATTAAAACACAGTAACTGAAACGACGCTTAGCTGGCTTTATTGTAACAATTTCTACAGATTCATTTTATTGTAGTGATCAAGAACGCAATAGCTCTTGATTGGAACAAAGCAAAAGTTTTGTTTAGAAAGCCTTTTATTCTGCGCTTGTGGTCATCTGCACGCGATTTTTCATTATTTTCCGACAATACTCTCATCCAGAAACGATGGTTTCGACATAAACAGACGCAAACTGATATAACGGTAACAACAAACTATCAAAACAGCTCGCAAGCTGATTGTTCCCTCGAATGCGATTAACGGTGCAAGTTAATATTGTTTACAAGATCGGATGTAATCACAGCGATACCGAAAGGAACTTTAAATAGTTTCTCGTGGCTTGTTTTGATTTGCTCGTAATCCTCACTTCCATCAAATTTTTCTTAAGTGTATACACCCTTGTCGTTAGGCAGGTGTTCGCATTAAATCTCAGAAATTTAATCAAATGGAAAACAGAGACTAGCAAGTGCGCGATTATCTTGCACTATCAATGCTCCTTTTGCGTTCTCGAGAGTTTAAGACGTCATACGCGACTAAACAAATCGAAACAGGCGGAAAACGAACAATCAATAAGAACGATAACACCAGAAGACTCAGACGAAAGAAACTGTCTAGATTATGACTAGACACGGACGCTTTGAAGCCGTGCCTGCTTTATGGAGAACGTCTCGCTTATAGGACCACTATGCTTGCTCATGACTCAAAATCTGAGTTTAAGTGAACTTAATAATATAACAGATATAGAGCAACTAAGGGTCTTTGCTATTACATTGCAGCAACTCAAGATAATCTAAATCAAATTTATTGATTCAAAAGTTTCTTTACTTTGCAAGGTTAATTTTACAAGCCCGCATTTAGATAAGGGCACCATTTTTCCATTCGTTGGCGGAAATTTTAAATCCAAAGAACAAGCTACATGGACATGAAACACGAAAGAGGATCAACAGAATAAGTTAAAGCGCAATAGGGAAAAATAAAAAGGAATAACTAGTGCATGGCAAAGAAGCAAAGAAATGAGTGCATAGGCACTTGTTGGTGCTAAATCTTGCAGAAATAGCTTATAAGGAATATATGGACTTTTGCCTCGCACTAGGCGTGACACTGGGAGAACATGACAACTTAAAACAGTTCTATTCTCTATGTCAGAAGCAAATACAACTCTGCCTAAATATCATGCAGCACTCAAAGGCAAATGGCATACAGTAATCCTTGTAATGAAAATGCACATATAAATGTTTATCAAGACACAAAAAATCCTAACACTGCACGGTATTGTCTATGACTAATAGGATGATAAACCCATAGCTGATAAAAACAGTCACAAAGGTAATATAGAGTAAAAATGGTCGTCTCCCTAGTGCATGTGAAAGATATGTAAAACGATAGAGTTAGGATGAAGCAAGATCACTCTTCAAGCGCATTCTAAGAGATTTTTCTTTCAGAATATCCAAATAACAATTGATGATGAAGATCTCCAACACCAACACCAATTTATGATTGAAAAGAGATTGAGAGAAAAGAGATTTAAGAAATGATTATTTGATATGGTTATATAAACATATCAATCTTGATGTGGCTTTTAGTGCTGCGAAAGGAAGTGCGCTTGCAGGAGATTAGGTACATTCTTTGAGAAATGTGGCACTAAAGGTACTTGAGCAGAAATTAATCTCTCAAGCATCTTAAATGCACTAATAACTAAAGTCCATCAAAAATCATCCCTCAAAACAGGGCCATCAAAATTCAGGGATATGTCTAATAAATAATACAGAATCTCTGGATAAAACGGCCGCTTCAACTCCAGATTTCAAATTCAGTTCTAAATCATTCGGCAAAATCTTCGCTACTGGTCTGATCATTATTGCCGAACTAGCCTTGCTTGTTTATAAAGCCTTCTATTAAAGCATCTTATGAGGCTTTATTCTAAGCTCCTATAATCTTGGTCACACCCATCTCATTTGGGTAAATAAATCTCATTGCGTTGAATATACGCGACTAATGGTCAACAGGCACAGGAATGGTCCTCGCGGAACAGAACATTCTACGGCCAACCAGCTGAATGAAAATTGTTGAAAAATGGTGTTTCAGTAGAAGCTCATAAATATCTCAAAGCTTTAAAAGTTGGTTGGCTTGTCTCGTTATCGAAAGTACCAACGCGTTGTATCTCGGTGCAAAATCGTTATAGCTTTCATTGGTCCCACTCGGAAAAAGGATATTGCAGCTTTTAAGAGGTGTACTTTTGAAGTTGCTGAGTGCATTAAATGGAGGCAAAATTGTTTTGACTCATGTCCGTACACAGTGGATCCTTCTTTGAACACATGATTGCTAACACCTCAGAAAAAAACAAAATAAGTAAAAGCGAAAAGAAAAGCAAAGGCTTTGAATTTTTTGGAGGTAAAAGTTTGAGACTATAAAAACTCTACTTATGTCAGAAAACGCAATCATAATGAAAAAATTTTCTCGTGAAACAAATGCACACAACTCTCGTCAGCTATGTGATGCTAGAATCTCCACTTCAACGGATCGTTTCTCAAAAAATCTGTATCAAGTCTTTGATGAAAAGCGATACATGGAATCGATAAAATAACCAAAGCTCTAATTTAACAATTTTCAAAACAATAGCTGAAACATTGAGCTCTTAAACATAAAATAGAGCTGCACAAATGTTTACGATTGCAGGTAGGTGGTATCTATTCCGCAATTTTATTTCCTACTCCAGTACCCAATAAAAAAAGATGGAAAGGCAATTGGAAAAACCAGAGTACAGGAAAACAAAATCAATTGGGATGCAAAGTATTGGAATATTCCGCAGGTAAGCGTAATAGGCTATTTTTCACATTCCGAAAAGATGCAAAAAATTGGAATTTTTGTTGCCAGAAAAAATCAGGAATCTTTTCAAAGTTAAAAGATTTCGAGCAAGCTAAAACTGAAAAATCACGATAATGACAGAGGACGAAAGTAAATAGTACGCAGTAGTAACACCTGACCAAAGATTGCATTCAGAATGAGAAAGGAAGGGCATTCGGCATCTTTCCAGAAACTAAGATTATGCGCTGGTAGCTTAAGATAACATAATCTAAAATAGAACTCAATGGCGAAGGTGATAAATGTATCATCGAATCACATTGAAAAAAGCAACTTCGATAATGTGAATTAGCGAGATGACAACGTAAAAAAAGCATTGTTTCATCCGACTTAATTTTGTGAATTGTGGGTATGTATTGAGAATTGCTATAGGGCTAAGAGCTGTATAAGCATTTCATATTAATACTTATAGAGTTGTATATATGTATATGTGTAAATAATTTCAAAAGCTCATGCACCGAGTGTAATAAAAATAATATAGATATTCAGAAATAACACTATCTCTTAAATGTTTCGACCGAAGTCTCCATATGTAATTCTTTACAAATCAAAAGGAGCTAACATATACAAAATCAATATAATAGAATTAATACAATAGAGTTGGTTCAATAAAGTCGATACAATGAGGAGGTTAAAGGAAAATTGCCTATTACAATAGTTTTTATTAAAAGTGCAACTCAGAAGAAGGTGCTGCTAAAGTAGGCGGCAGTGCAAGTCTCACGGGGGCTGCAAATGATATGTGAAACACAAAAGAACACATGTATGAGAAGAATAATAGATACGCAAAGCACGTAAAGAAAATTTATATATATATATTTGTCTTTTGATACTTTCGTAACACAGTGCTCAATACGTTAGCACGTAGAGCGTGATATATCATAGAGTTGAAGTAAATAAGACTATATGATTTTTCTCTACAAGCCTGTTTCGTGAGTAACTCACTCTTCAGGAGATGTTGTATATATATGATATTGATATATTTATAAAGCTGTCTATGTATATCAAATTGATATTTATAGAGCTGCGCATGTATATGATATTGACATGTACAGAGTTTTACATGTATGTTGGAGAGTTTTGATGGTGAAAAAGACAATCGAAATAAGGAGCTCGCGGGAAAGACAAGACGGCACAGAAGCAGAACTAAAACTGTATTGCCAAATCGGTTTACAATCAAAAGCGAAATTCGAGGGAACGAATTTCCCTGTTTTATTGAAATAAAAACATGCGATATTTATAACTATAAAACTCATTACTTAGTTAATCAAAGGTTATTAAGAAACGCGTTGTCTAATATCATGAGCCAATAAAGTCAGAAAAAGTCGGTTTCGGGGACATAACAGGAATTGGATTAGGATAAGGAACGACGAGATCAGGATGTGTTATCTTTGCTGCCGTGGATACAGCCTTGCTCACTCTTATCAACGACATAATCTTATACAGTTACTTAAATTGGTCAAACGCCCCTCGGATAGGAGATTGATTTTCTCAGCAAATAAAAATCGCACACTCAATGCATGTGGGGTGTCGCACAGATGTATGGGAATATATCCCCTTCTAGTCAGTTGCGTCACTCAAGAACTGATTGTCTGTTATTAGACACCCCTATTAGAGAACCGCAAAGACACTACTAACAGAGGCATTTGCAGATTCCTGATTCCTTTATGTAGCATCAAGCTGACATTCTCCATAGCAATGCACGTAGCCCGTTTGCTGGAGATGCGAATGTCCTATAACATTAAGAACATTCGCATTAAAAATTCATTGGAACATCACCCCAGTCAGGGGGAATCGACGAAGAAAACAGCACGTTCCCACTTTCCGGCATGACGATAATCCAGAACGACACGCTTTCGGTTTTAATTGTCAAGGTATCGACATACATCTAATAAAATACCGAGGATCAAAGTCTCTATGGGGAGTGTGAGAGACAACACCTTACAATTACGCCAGAGTTATTAGTAAACAACCAATCAGAGAAAAGGTTCAAGAGATTATTCCTCTGGTAGTCTGGAAAGGCGTAGTCGAACGTGCGATAACAGTGCAACATTCGTAAAGCATCCCTTGTGTCAAATAATTGAATAAATTCATTACAATATCTAATAGTTGTAATGTCTGCACTTTTTGCTATACTTAATCCATTTCACAGCCCCTTCAACTATGATGATTTTTAGCTCAGTATTTCTAAAAGCAAGACAGTCTCATCAACCTGCTGAAATGGTATGATTAGCGAAATTGAAACAAGCAATTCTGTCGTTTATAACGTCTTAAGACCATTGTCACGTGGTCGAATCGTAATCTCCGATGCTTATCTGTCGAACGAAATTGCTTCGTACATGAAAGAACGACCATGGATTTCATAAAGTATGCAATGGCGTTATTTATCAGATTTGGTGGTAGATCTTGGTAGATGATTTCCATGCTCACTGCCAAAGAAGAAATAAAACCTCGTCAGCTCAATTAGTACAGCCGGCCTCCCATAGAGATTTGTTCATTGTGAATTACGACAGGCATTTTTGTGATACCACCGATATAGCATTGTCTTTGCGATGTTCTACTAACACTTTGTGAGCCAAGGCTGAGGACACCATTATTTTTTAAGCCATTGATAAGAATTCTTTCTTTGGAGCCATCTCAAGGAGGTCAAGAGTACTCGCTTTTCATTGTAAAAGTACTCTACACTAGGTGGATATAATTTATGAGTGGTTCCATATTAATTCCTGCTAAAACTTTCCAACATACACAAACGCTCTATCACACGATTCGCAGATAAAGGCAGTCTTTGATAGCCTCGTTTTCAAAGGTTTCCTGAAATAATCCAGAGCAAGCCTTGTTTACCCATATGGTTTCAAATTGAGTAAATGGGAGATAATCAGCGCCATGTTTCAAGCTAGATTGACTTGCACTGACCAAACTGAAAATGAGGCTACTCAAAATGCTGCAAGTATCAAGGGAGTTTCGCGTTAATCTAAGCAACATTTTTGCAGTTTCTGAATTATCCGCAACATGAAAATACTCTCAAAATGGTACCAAGAAATCGCTGAAAGCTAATGCTCTGCGTCGGTCTGTGAAATGTTAAGAGCGTTAAAACATGTTGATAAACTCAGTGGTCTCTGCATGCTGATAGGCATGTAAATATCACGTGCACAATTGATCACGTGCACGACTGATCACTTGCACAACCGATCACGTGCACATGCACGTCCCTGTCATGTACAGAGCAGCATACTTCGAACTGCCCCTTGGTCTTCCTACAACTTCTTGAATTGTATTTCATTGAGTGTATTTCGCGTACTGACTGAGATCATCGGATAATCATATCATATTGTAAATATTTCCGAACTATTTAAGATTTGAAAAACATTTATTGGAAATTATGCTTCGAGATCTTCACTAATAAATTATTTACCAGGAATTTAAACTATTCAACATTATGATCGTTAAATTCAATCACTATTACCCTTTCAAATCATGAGCATATCAAGAAAAAGTCAAGTTAAGGTAATAGGCAACAAAAATCATTTTCAACTACTGAAAAGCTCGTAAACTGAGCTAATATCATGAAGTAAAGATAATATTATCTGGAAGTTCTAATCAAAACAGCATTAAAATTTCGCCAAAAGAGCATTACGCTGGTAATCAATCAGCACCTTCATTTACGCAACTAAGGAACAAGGACGATGCCATTGTTCTTCTCATTACACAACCGTTTTAAATAAAAATTGCAGCCACTACTTTGGCATGGTACTGAATGAAGGGCTCATTCAAAAGGCAATGAAATGGCTGCATTTCGATAGATGCAAAATACTAAACGGTAACTTATCACACAAAAACCTAGCGCAAAGTCGATACAGAAATATGTCGAAAAGATGGAACACATCTAGGATAGTCTCCAATTTAAGTCTCTCTGAATGTATCTCTTGCATCACAAGACATTAAGTGATTGTAGTTTAAAGAATCAAGGAATAAAGTTGTTGGAGGTTGATAAGCTAAGGTGAACAAGACTGTATGCATAACTGGATCTGAGACGAAATAAGACATAAAAGACACATCGCAGCACCACACACCAAGTTAAAGAATTCTAAACATTTAGATCAAAACATCATGACTAAGAAAAAACGCCACTTACGGACTGAATCCAATCTGTCATTTTCTTGGAAGAACTTTTTACCTTATGAATAAACAAATAATTGATTAAGACAAGCATAGAAAAACGGCGCGAATAATTGCAGCTGTACAGCTATCGAAGAGAATTGTCTACACTATTCAAAGAAGTGGACCCCAGATTTTGACGATAGAACAAAGGAACATTGATATACATAATGGCCCTTAGACCAAGATACCTTCTAGTTTAAGAAATGCAGAAACGCGACATATAACAACGAATCAAAAATCTTCTATAAAGAAATTCTCATGAATCAAAAAGGCATTTCGCAAGAGACAAAAGAACAAAAGTAAAATAATATAGAATTTTGTCATCAACAAAATTATGAATAACGTTGCAATCATTGTAAAGAGCATTTTATATTTCTAAGCATCATTTTACTCGAATTATTCACTTTGGGTAGAGTGTACAAAAAGACTAAAACGTAATTAAAATTATTTCCATGAAATAAAGTCTTTAAACTCAGGCGCTGCAAATTGGATATACATTAATGACGTAATTCTGAATAAACTGTCAAAACATTAAGCTAGTAATTTAGACTGGTAATCAATTACTAAGCATAGACTACCATGACCTAACAGCTAAAAACGGGTAAGACATCACTTGGTAGTACAGTTCATTATTTACCGCTAAAGTTAAAAACTTTTTTTAAAATCGCAGTGCATGATGTGAGACAGAGAAACTACAAACATGGCGCACAATGTTTAGAGAAAATAGGGTCAATGCGTTCAACTAAATAGAAAAAACAATTTAATCTTTGATGATAGGGAGAATGGAAAACGAAATCAAGAATAGAATATATATCAGAAACACTAACTCAATATTATGAGAACATGCTCTGGATTCCACTTCATGTTGAATTGAATATATATGATGTTAAAAATCATTTAATTATGAAATCAGCATCCTCGATATAATAATATTTCTAATTAATCAGCAATGATGTTATGATATTCTTATAACAGCTTATGCAGATATATTACATTAAGCAAATATCCTTAACGTGTAAAGATGTGTCACAAACCCAGTATGTAAAAAAATAGTTCGATAGCATTGTGAATCTGTTTGTTAAGCACTGCCGTTGGTTTTATGCCTGAAACGAGTTGGATTTCGACTCACCATGTAGTTTATGCCTAGTTAAATTACGTTCTTTAATATTCGCTACACGGTAACAAGAAACTATACGTTTAACGGCGGAAGAAGAAAAACCTAGCCCCAATAAGTTATCAAGCACTAAAATGATTAGCACCCATTGCAAATTGTTAACTGTGATAGTGTCATCCTGAAAAACGTTGCATTAAGCAACGTGGGGTTTGAGGGAAATTCGAAAGGAACGAAGAACTGGTACGAAACACAACTAAAGCTGCCGTGGAGTTACGATTATCATTCTTCAGAGTCCACATTGTGTGCCGGTTGGTGGTATAAGAGGGATAAGTACAAAGAAAGATGAAGTAACATCCCGATAAAGAAACCAAAACAAGATTCATTACATTCGGCACCAGGGAAATCCAATTGTGCTCAATTTACCCAATGGCAATTTGCGGAGGCATTGGAGGGGGTAATTTGGAATTGTATCAAATCAGAAGGGATCAAATCTTTTCCGGAACAACAATACGCCCGATTACTCGATAGTTTTGATGAAGAATTGCCATGCAAATCTCTCCACTTTACAGGGGTTGCAAGATGCACAATAATATTTAAAATGTGCCTCAATTAAGACGTACTTTGGCACCTTTATAAAGTCTTTATAAAGAAATCTAATTCGTGGCCAAGGCTGGAGCGAGGCAAAACCTAACAGTACAAAGCAAGGATAAAAGTTATATGGCACCGTTGGAAAATGAACATCAAACATAAAAGTAAATATGTGACAAAAATTGCAGGAAAAATGTATCTAAAATTATAAACTGCTTTGTTAAGAAAGGTCGTATCTAAAACTTTGCATGAAATTTTATGAGCAGATACAGTGATATCAAAAGGTTTGTTGAAAGAATGCATTATTATTTCTTAATTAGCTACCCATTAAGAAAATTGAAGCTTTATTCTATGAATAACACTTTTTATCATCTTCTACTTCCTTGCCCTGACGTAGTCATAAGCCTAATTAGCGAATTTGATTTTCATTCCAATGCAACTTTGCATTGCCGGATGGGGAATTTTTGGCAATTCACCATAAACTACCAAGCTGTACTTTAGAACGAATGCAATGATCTGGAGCAAAAATCGGTAACAAAATTGCAGGCGAAAAAGAGGGTGGTGCTGGGACAACAGTTGGAAAGCAAAACAGACTTTCTTACCAACAACGATGCATTCTCTCGCATATCTGCCACTGATTTCTACATTCATTTGATTAATTACCTGTAATAATGAGTTAAGACATTCTCATAATTATTACTTAGCTACCATAGCTTATGTCATATCAGGATATTGCTTCGCTAAATTTGATTTCTATAAATTCCTGACTAGCAAAGCGGTACCGACCGAAACGCCCAGGAAACTCCAAGCGAAAAACCTCCTTCAAAGCGCCCAAATTTGGCGCCCGCAGCTTCCCTGATTTCAGAAGATCGGAAAATAATCAGACGTCATGCCTTTCTAAATAAGATAAGCTGCCGGACAATTCAACTTGCAGCAAACTCTATGATTGATTTGATTTTTGTCGGCTGTATGTTCTGCGTATTTGCCCTAGTAAAAGAACCATATAGAGTGAGTAATCGCTTGGCGAACAGGGAGAAAAACGAGCCCAAATTGGCCGGAAGCCCACAACAATTTCCTTAACGTTTAAGTATACCTCAGCCATACACGGGGTTCTGTCACCAATTAACATAGAGCATCGTTTATTATCCCACTTACGCTTTACTAGAAACTATAAACAAATGAAAAGCTTCGATAAACTCGATGGAAAGAAAACCAGAAATCAACAGAATCAAATTGGATTTGCTTATTTCGTAGAATACATCAATTTAAAATTACTCATTTTGTGGTAGGAAAATCAAACGCAAGGCTCGATTATGTACTGGCAAATGGATCTCCATAGCACAGGTTCTTTGTCATATGAAATACATAGGTCGACGATTACATACCCACAACACTACGACAATATGAACAAAAGGCGAACAGTTCTCTAGCCTTGAATATCCCTCAGTAAAAAGGTCACGCGACAGAAAGTGCCATTATTCATACGATAATGCCTTAAACAGGGACAGGGACTTGGAAGAATGGAAAGTTGACAGCGCTCGCTGGTGAATAAAATGGGAGCATGGAAGTGCTTGCGCCACGGCTCACCTCAATATCCCAGCCGGGATGGGCTCATCAATCGAGAAAACAGATCGGAATTTTAACACAAAATTAGCAATATCCTTCTTTATACGTTAAGCATATTAGGAAAACGAACAACTGGCGCTGAAAAACCAACGCTGACCAAATGTGTGAATGCAGAATGGGTAAAAAATAACAAACACGTCAGAAGTTAGAACGGGATCAACGATAAGCCCCAACATGTTCGCCCAGCTTCAGGCAACCGTTCATTGAAACACGCTAGAACAGTCTGATCCGTGACGTCAAAGGCCTTTAGGGTTGGTTTACAGTGTTCCGCAAATCTTAGGACCCGATCAACGCCAGAAATTGTAGAAGAAAAGGGGACAGCCCTGCTGGGAGAAAGATATCTGCACTGATAGTTTATACGCTGAAAGCATCCACTTAAACATTTATAATATACATGAAAGCAGAACACACAACCAGGTGTTGAAGCATTACCACTGCATAGTAACAGATCCCAACCAAGTCAAATCTTGTTAAGTTATCCAGCTAACAAATGGATTCTGATCACTT
Source organism: Nemopilema nomurai (assembly GCA_003864495.1). Classification (NCBI taxonomy): domain Eukaryota; kingdom Metazoa; phylum Cnidaria; class Scyphozoa; order Rhizostomeae; family Rhizostomatidae; genus Nemopilema; species Nemopilema nomurai. Next base: position 1,517,453 of record ML133450.1, read on the forward strand.
CTTATTTGCTAAAAGTCGGCTCTGGTTCTTCTCTAGATGGATCTGATTTTGACCAAAATTTTCAGATCCTAATTGTCGAAGTTACTTCAATTGATCTTGTCCAAAATATTCAAAGTTGATGCATTCGAAAATGCCATGGTATGGACTAAATCGAATTGCAACTTCGTTAGTGTTTATTCTTCAACAGGGATCTAAGGTCAGTGGAATACGGGTTTAAAATGGCCTACGATCTATTCAAGTCGGAATACTATTGCTTCTACATACCTTTGCGTTTTTTAAACATAGTGGATCATAATATCGTAAAGGCCTTAGAAATCCCGTATATACCTTTGAGTTGCCAGAAAAACACATAATAAAAAAAGTCAGTTATGTGGATAAAATTAATCACACTGGAAAAAAGAAGATTGGAAAGGAAATAGTTTAGCTATTTAGAAATTAATGACTTTAATTACGTTAGCATTCCTTTGCGTTTAGTCGTAATTAGTTAAAGTACCCCGACCAACGTGTTGCCTAAGCTAAGCTGAATATGAAACACGGCTAATCCATTCATAGAGACACGTCCCAGTTTCTTTTCCCAGCTTTTCCCAGACGTTTGATGATTGAGAGCATGACATTAGAATTTTTACAGATAAGTTATCAATTTATTTGTGTTCTCCATCATTAACTTCATCAGTCGTTTTAAAAACCATTATGAAAATACAACTTGAAAGGCCAGCGCTGAAGAAGACATTTCTTGAGTATCTGAACCTGCAGAATGGCCATGACCAACAACAACAACCACAGCAACCACAACATTCGTCAGCGATTCGCTATGAAATATGTCCTAGAGATGGACAAACGGCATTCTGACGACTTCATTGTTATGCCCCGTTCACACGAGAACGGAACGAAACGAAACTTTTAAGAGGTGTTCACACGACGCTAGAAGGTTTCTGCTCCTTCGCATACACCGGTTAATCTCCTTCGAATGAACCAATGACACAGCAACGCCGAGGGAATATGTCATTGGCAAAAACTTGCCAAAATGAGCACACTAGTTTGTTGCCTGAAACTATACGGGACTTCAAAGCATCCTAGGCAATAAAGAACTTAGATTGGGCGAAGAATAAGCTCAGATACGACTGCAATGAACATGTCTTTGCGTGACATCATGTAAAATTAAACGAATTAGGTCCACAAAAGGGAACGCAACGATCATAAAAAGTGTTTACAGTTAGATCGTTCCGTACCGTTATTTGGAACACTTTTTAAAGTGGTCCGTTATTTTGAACGAAACGGAACGCTTCTTATCGTTCTCGTGTAAACACTTGCAAAAATGCTATGTTTTGCGGGCCAGTCTACATCGTTCCGTTCCGTCCCCGTGTGGACGCGGCCTTAGATTGAAGCGTCTTCCATTGCTTAATAAGCATCTACTGTAGTCAAGTGTAGCAGCCTAAATCGAATATCAAAAGGAGGCTGCGCAGCACGTGCATTATGGAGAGGGGCAATGCGCAGCCTTGCCTTGAAGCATTCGTTTTCTGTGACGCACAAGCTTCTGTCTTTGTCTTAATGAAAAGTAAGCAGTTGTCTTGGCAAAAGCTCGAGGCATGTATGAAATCTCAGTGGCGCTTAATCCAATCAATAAAGCCCTCATGTACAAAGCCGCAAATTTGATGGACCCATGAGAAGCTTTGAGCACCCGAAGCTGTTTTCTCCTGCGATGGTTCTTGAGTTTAAGGGAGTAATCCTCTCATATGGAGGTAATAGGCCATGTGCCATTAATCTGCGAATCGCAAAGGACAAGGAGGAAACTAACTATTGAGGTGGATTGCTGAGAACACTCAATAGAGCATATCACGAACGTAACAAAATATCCTAATTTGCACTGTGCTGATTTCTACGCACAAAAAGCTTGACTATCATATCAGCAAATGATCTGAGGAAACTTTTGTTTGACGTCTGCGGAGTTTAAAACATGAGAACTGAGGTGGTGAACTATAGAGATAAGTACCAGTCGGCTCTCCAAATGTGGCTTACAATGACTAGCAGTAAATATCTATAGTTGAGACGGTCATCAGGTGGCGTAGAAATGAACATGTTTCTCTAGCAGAATCCGAATAAAAATCATCCAAAATCATAAATAATAACAAGAATCCTAATTCAAATCATATAATTCAAATTATTAAACTTAAAACCTATTTTCAACAAGTCACCAATAATATCACAACACATTCTTTTATCTTTTACTGTGTCAAAAAGTGTAAAATGTTCATACAAAAATGAAGATGAACAATAAGACGTCAAAAATCCTACTTTTCCAAAACGCGGCTATGCCCTTGATCAGACCGTTAAAGACTCATCAGATGCTTTGCGATGTGTTTAAGTATTTCATATAACATTTGCATCGTGTAGAAGCGTTTTAACTTTGACCTACCAGAATCTGCATATGTTTAGAGAATAAGCAATTTAAATATACAGAGCAACGGTAATTTTGGCATAAAGACAAATGATTAAGCACAAAAAGTAAAAAAAAGATAAATTATATAGTGAAAATGATTATTTTTTAGGAAAGTTTGAAACTAAAGCCTATTCGACCATTATCGAGAATTCCTTTCTTATTGAATAAGGCCACCCTTTTATTTCGCTTTTAATTTTCCTTGATAATAATGTTCTTGAGTAACAGTCAATGCGTTCAGTAACAAAATAACCTTATAACATTAGATGGGAAATCGATATCAATGCAAAGTGTTGCTACAAGCATTACAATACCGTGCCATTGATGAGACCAACATCAATACAAGCATCGAACGAGTTGAACAACCTATTCGGTCATTTCTAGCTCAAACTCGCAACTTATACACACAGGCTACATTCACAACTTAAGAGTCTGCCAATTCTATGCGTTGTTTATTCCTATTTTTGAGTTTTTTATTCTCGAGTGTTAAACATTCAATAAAGAAAATTAAAGTTAATTGGCGCAACATTTCAATCAAGGGTAATTTCAACCACTTGTGGGAAGTGCTTTAAACGCGAAAGAGATACGCTAAATTCTCATAAAATCAAATTAGAGACAGGCGCAGGCCTGCATATTTCGGCTTTTTTAACGTGATATTGAATTAGGTTAAACCATTTAAATCGTGCTTGTAATTCCGACTAGCATGGGACAATGACCCTTGCAGCCTCGCATTGGGTTCAATATTCGCAGTTAGGCAAAAATAACAAGGAGACCTTTCAAGAATGAAACCTTATGAGTCTCATCACCAAAACGTTCCTTTCGTTATTGGTAGCTTAGTGCCTAGCTAGAGTTTTTGTTGGTTTTGCATCCACTCCGGATATTTGAAAAAGATTTATGACTACTAATGGCAGGCCCTGTCAAGCCCTTTAGACATTAAGACAATTTTCATACAACGAACCTTGGTGTATTACAGTCTAGCATACCGTGGTATGCAAAAAGGATGCGATTTGGTCTTGCCTCTTTGTAGCCCCCAGACTTTGGAGCTGCAATTCGTTTGCTGCTTTGATTAGATGCAATTACACAATAGGCGTTGTAACCATGGATCTTAATGCAATATGTAATATAAAAGTTCACCTTTTTATTTATCACTTATTATCATGTCGTACTTTAACAGATAGCATTGTAATATACAAAAATATATAGAATCAACGATATCATGTTCGATTTCGTCACAACATTTCGTTTCAGGTGAAATTATACGTCATACTGTACTGTAGCTTCTTAGATTATGTGCTACTATTTAAAGACCTTTTTCATCATGGCATAAACCGCATCATTAAGCATCATAGAATGTCATGAAACACTTTGTAGATATGACAATATGACAAATGGTGTTCTTGTTTTGCGCGGCAAAGGGATAGCGAATTGATTGGCGGCTAGTAAGCGACACTAGGGGAGATGATGAATATGAATTTCGCTGTGACCTGGGTGGCTATGGGTTAGATTTTCAAATTCTTATGCATAAAATGCGGTGAGAAGATAAAAGACCACGAGGAAAAACCTTTTGAAATGGAAGCCGTACCCAGAGCAAAGCAATAAATATTACAAAGTTATGAAGAATGACTGAATGCAAGAGAAGGCCCGTAAAGGTGGAAAGAGAGCCACACATCATCCCGCGTCATGTTCCCCAGAGGTGCACTCAACATCGCATAAATCCAAGCAAAGATTCCCCAAGAAATCAAAGCCACTTGGCTGCAGGATATGGGAATAACGCTCATCTTCTAATGGGAAGTTGCTTCCCGCTTTGTGACCAGATGGTTCGTGGAAGATTCTTCTAAGCGTGTTTATACAGTCAGGGCCAATCAAACACTCTAATTTCACAGCTATGCTAGCTTAAAATTTGAACGAACGAACCCCAGTTGAAATGCTTTTACGCGTTTCTGGTGCAAATCAAATCAAAACGATGCATGAACACCATTCTTAAACAAAGGGTACCCATAAATTAACTTGCAAAAAGTTACATTTGCTTAAATTGAAATATTGACATAACACTTAAACTATATTTAACTCTTAAACATTTAAACTTCAGTTTATGCTTTCAATCTCTACATTCTTTGTCTACTGATTTCTAATATTTAAGGCTTTCTAAATCTAATAGTATTCAACTATATTGAAACTATATAAAGTCGTGCAGAAATTCAAAAGTGAGTCAAGTAGTCGATGTTTCGAAAAAGCGTCTGCTGTAGACGATCGTAATTAACGAGCGCCGTGACGTAATTTCTCCAAGTTTTCTCATGTTTATAAGTGCCTGCAGCATCGTAAAACTGCAATTAAAAGAGGCTTTATTGTGGTAAAAAAAGCTCCTAGAACCTACTTGCCTGGGACACATAATAGTTAGTTATGATGAATTAGTAGACGTGACCCAAACCAGATACTGACCGTCTTTTGTGTCAATCCGAATCTAATAAAACAACCCAAATTATTAATTCAATTGAAAAACTATCAAAACAAGCGAATTGTTTTTTGCCAAAACTCAGATTGTGAGGCATGAAATCGAAATGCTTTCCCAAAAACGTGCTAACCTCCAACTTAAAGGTGTCTGTCTAGATACCCGGGTACAAGGGCATGCGCTGGTACCAAAGCATGTGACAAAAATAGTTTTATCGCACGTCGGTTTCTTGTCAAGCTTGATCTCGCCCTCTAATAGGCGCTACGACGCCCGTGTTTCGATTAGGGAGCAAATCAATTCAGTCACCAGGTGAACGGCATGGACGTCTTTGAGTCGAGCGCGTATCCACCGTAATTGATTTAAGACTGAGCCATGTGCCCCGCTTAATTCACTTATTTCATCGCTCGAGGGTTTCCTTATCTTATGTCCTACTATTCTATCCCATCGCCCTCTGTTATCGTGGCCACATCGGTCTGCGATACATTAAGAGCCACATGTACACACACATTCTTCTTGAAGCACCCACGAGGCGAGGAAGCGATAGGGCGTAATTGATGGTTTATATGCATACTTGTGCGTTATCGAGGATGCAAAGTAGAACGTTTCCAATACGCCTGTTTGCCTTAAACCGAACGTCTGCGAATTTGTGAAAATGCAAAATGGCACTTTTCCGTCTAAGTCAATGTCCTTCTGGTATTAACAGGCTGAAATGAGAAAAAGTCCAACCACGGATGTTTACTAATTGAATCTCTGCTCTATTGAATTCTCTCAACTGCCTTCGCTGGATCATAAAGCAGATGTCCTTAAACTCTGTGACAAATCCATTTATGAATTTGCATCCAGATAAAGCTCGTAGTATATGCAATGATGTTTCAAGACCCAGCCGAATTTTCCGGCATTAGAATATGTTAGGTAGCTAAATAATATACAGCAGAGCCAGTTGTTCCATGGATTTCCCAAAAAAAATGAAACTGTTTTGGATTTCTCTATCGCATCCATGTTTCTCAAGGAGGGGGTGACAGAGCGTTTAATGAACATTTTCTCAAAAAAAATCAACGGAAGCAACAAGCATTATCTCTGCCACCTTTTCTTTCAAAAAATGGCAAACAATTTAGAGAATGTATTTATAAGCAAATAACATCTTCTTGTGTAAACAATACTATTAAACACGAATGGGCAATGAATTTAAACCCTTCACTTACTTCAATTAGGATTTGATCTCCAAAACATAGATAGTTTTCAAATTTGATCACTAAATAATGAAGGAAATATATTGCTCCATCGAGCGACGAATATCATTTGAGAAAGTATGCAGAAATGAAATGAACTTAATAACAAGCACTTAATACTGTTCGGTGCACTTGCAAACATCACAAGGATAGGAAAGATAGAAGCCCAAAATCATTACCTTCTGGAGGGTTATGAATAGAAGAAATTAGAGAAAACACTATTTACAACACATACCATGGACAAGAAATGGCCCCATACGATTCCACAGTGGTGCAACTCTGTGAATAAACGAAAAATTGAGGCAGTACTGAAATATTTCCTTGTGCACTTCGAACTCCCTCTCTATCTGCAATGAAAGGAGACTTTTAAAGGTGATACTACTAACAAGAGAAAATTAAAGTTAACTGATCAATCGTGATACTTTGCTGGCAAGATAAATTTATAATAAAAAACAAATCTAGGAAAAAAATAACGAAATAAGTCTGGTAACAATTTCATAACGAGCCTCACTTGAAAAGAAGCTTCAAATAAGATTCTAGAGGCAAGATATCTTGAAATGTTAGTAGCAGTAGCCAAATAGCAGCTGGAAATGTGAATACAAGGAGAAAGAGAACTAGGCGGTCAATCCATTTGGAATCAGCGTATGGTGTCAAAAATGACAAGAAAGATTGCGGAGAAAAGAAGATGCACTTTGCTTGGAAACTAGCATAGGCAAAAAATTAAGTATTACGACTAAAATTGCAAGCGAAATTAAATGAGAAATCTTTAAGGGAACATTCCGAATCAAAGCTGCAAACAGACCAGCAGAATGAAACTACGCAGGTAGACGAAAGAATATCTTAGGATTTCCACACATCTGACTTTCCACATTTTTCATAATGTTCTTAATACGCATGGTAATTTCGACATAAGATATCTAGAAATCATGGTAATTTCGACATAAGATATCTAGAAATCATGGTAATTTCAACATAAGATATCTAGAAATCATGGTAATTTCGACATAAGATGTCTAGAAATCATAAGTTAATTTAATAACTCTCAAGTTGTCGCCTTTATCGCATGATTCAATTGGCAATTTTCTGTTTGGGCCCAGACTTCCAAAAGAATCTTGTAAATTATAGAAGCAGAAGTTTATGTGCGTTAGAAGGCTTTATTTCCTCTACAGACATGCGCAATAGAAATTATCGACTTGAAAAAAGCATGAGAAAAATGCTCGAAGGCAAATTTAATAGCTGGATTTCAAAATTACAGGCAAGTGCTCTAAACTGAAAAATGTTAAATGTGGATGAAAAAACAGAGAAGCAAGGGCAAAAAGGGGTGGAAAATTGTTAACTTCATTTATGACTGACTGAGCTGCAAAAAGTGTATATTTTAGGTCTAATTAAAAAGATGTTCAGCGAAAGCAAGGCATTTCATTCTACTCACCTGAATGTGAAGCTTCTGCAATAGTTGAAGGAACTTCTCGTCTCTAGACGATTCACGCTGTAGAGGGTAAAATATAGAGAATCCAGAATTATTACCGATGGGCGTTGCAATGAAAACAAGAAATTCTCTCTCTGACATAATACTGAAGCTGTTGCGAATGCTAATGCACTTGGTCATCAGGAAAGTTAATAATTGGCACTTGAAGTCTTGTAACGATTGCTCGAAGAAAAAGTAAAAAATGTTCAACTACAGCACCATCAATGCACACACTGGCTACTTGGATGAAATGCAGTATTTAATCATTGCAGGTAATAAGATGTTGGTGGAATATCGAGAAACTTAAGCATACTGGGAAACCATATAGGCAAAGGATTTCTCCAGGTATTCGATTAAGCTAGTATCCTATTAAACCGCAAAAACTAACGGAAGAGCAGGAAGTGCTTTCTCATTTGCTAGAGTAGTTAATGAAAAAATTTTGGTTACAAAGTCTCGGATTTACAAACAAACGATTATTTCATATTAACTTAAAGTACGCAAAACATATAATGACGACAATTTTCGCATTGGAGTCTGTCTATATTTCAATGAAAAATCATAATCTTTGTAGACAGAATGTTCACTTTTCCCTTGGGCTCTTCTAAAGCTAGGTGTTAGGTAACACTAATTGGTTAATTATAACTAATCAGGCGCTCTTCTTATCACCTTCTAGTGTTTTCGATCCGCAACTGGCTATTTATTCTATCAGTTTTTTGGTTTCCGATGTTTGCATACTCTAAGGACGTTGGACAGACGAAATGGCGCTTTAAGTATGCTATTTCTAGCTATTATCGAATTCCTTACCAGGAAGTACTTGCTCACACAAACCATAATTATTAGAGATTAAAACCAAACAAATTACTTGAATATTTTTGTTACTTGCAATAATGGGGTTTGTTTAATCAGAAAGTTGCAGAGACCGTGATGTATTATATTTTGTACAATATATGATATGCTGATGATATATATGAGGATGATATATATTATGATGATACACGATGATATGAAAATATCATCATATATTATATGATGATATTTTTGCAAAACAAAGGCTCTCATCTGTGACATGGAACCTAATATTAATGTTATAAAACTTTCTGGAAGTAGTTCTTATTTGCGACTAGACTGAAACTACAGCAGGACTAACAAGAGACCATGAAATAAATTGAGACACATGATTGTAAAATGCAAGACAGAATGAAAGTCACCGAAGCATCTTGAAAGCAGTTATCATTATTGAAAGTATGGTATATCAAACAAGGAGGCAAATAGTTGCCGAAAAGACAAGAATATGCGAATGCACCAAACCTTTGTAATTATATAGAGCCTGTTACTAGCGTCGTGACACGGTGAAACCAGTATCTCTGGGAGCGTAAATATCAGCTCTCTGTAAGCAGAAGATCAATTAAATACAGAAACGGCAGTTCAAAGGAAAAGCATTTTACTCCAAAGACTTATCAAACATCACAGCTTTTCCTAACGGGGCTTCTAATAAACAAAATATCGATGCTTAACTTCAGTTTTCTACCATTCTTAACCTTATAAAAAAAATGCGGTAGATAAAAAAATGCGATATTTTTATGGCAAGTCTAAACAAGCTTAAATAGGACATCGCTTCATGTACAGGAACAGTTGAAGTATCTTCAAGCTTTTGAATTAGAGTAATGCCAAACTCTGTCAATACGATTATCATCGCTTGATCTGTCTCATAAGTCAAAAGATTAATTCATCCGGTAGTTATGATGATTATCTGGAAGCAAAACTAAACTTATGAAATGGCAAACACATTTCTGTTAAAAGTTTAGAAACCTGCAACAGGATGGATGCACGAGGTCGGCAGCTTCTTCTTTGCAACATTTTGCTTCCAAGCCTACAAGATGCTCGAAAAAAGTTCCTGGCAAATCACAGAAAAACAGTACTTCATTTGTTTTGGACAAGAGTTCATTTTCGAAGTCCATTTTTGCGCTCAAGGGTAGACTGGCACATCCGCGATAAATGATTCCCTTCGGAACCATCTGGCGTATGATGATATTTTGGCGGGAACGTCTACCGAATCGAGGCTGGAGAACGGGGAGAATTCTACGCGTTGTCTCCAACTAAGGCTCCGTTCACACTGCTCCGTTTTCATATGAAAACGGAGCAAAACTTATCCGTTTTGGCCTTGCGTTCACATTGCTCCGATGTGAAAACGGATGTTTTTGAAAACGCTAACGAAAACGCATAAATCTGAAAACGGTGCGTTTTGAAAACGGTCCGTTTTCAATGTGAACGCCAAAAACGGAGACATTTGAAAACGCTATGAACAGCAGCAAGATTCCATGCTGAAGGCGCCACGAATCACATTACAGTATATTTCAAAATAACTGACATTGCAGCGAAATTGACTGTTGTCCAAATTTTGTTGCTTTTGCTTCCGCTCGGAGTTGCATAGCAAAAATTTCGTTGATACAATTTTTTATCGACTCCTTGATGCAAAATCAATAATGGCCTGGCTTCGTCTGTGGGTTTCGGTTTGGCGCCAGTTTTGTGGCAAAAGGGCTCGCGTTGAAAGGGATGCCGTAACTGCGTTTTTGCTAGAGCAATGAGAACGCCTATCGTTTTCATAGCGTTTTCATTTTGAAACGGAGCAATGTGAACGGACCGCGTTTTTATTTACAAAAACGGATAGAAATGAAAACGGAGCAGTGTGAACGTAGCCTAAAACTTTCAGAAACTCTCCAACTGACATCAAAATAAAAATTCTAGTGTCCGGAAGTAGCTCCCAAAGAGTTGAGTCTACAGTCGTGTAAATCTTAAATGAATGCAAAACTCTGGCGTTGGCTGTATTCAACTGGTGGCATGCAATTAAAACCATCTTTCGCTTCAATCAATTGATTAGAAATTACAGCACAAAACTTTTCCCAGATGCTTCTTTAATCATACCAATAGTATTGCTTACAGATACAAGAATACAATCCACAATTCTGACACGTTTAAGAAACACTTAAGTGTCTTACATTGAAATTTACGGTCTATAAATTTTGCAGCAAATCGTTGCTCAAATTCCACAATAACAACTAAGGAAAAAAACTGGCAGAGTCTTCGCTAAATAAAGAAAAAAATAACAGTGCAAGAATGACTTAAAAGGTTAGCTATAAAACCACAAATACAGCGAGAAATGGAGTCAAGGAAATCTTGTTAAAGTCAGGTGGAATAAAACAGCGAAAATTTGATTAAAGGCTGTTAAATACTCGAAATTTTCTCAGGGCTTGGACCAATATCCTCTAGTTTTGGGCTATTTGCCTAGCCAACAACAAAAATGTTTAATGATTTTCTGACAAAGCTTTTATTAGACTGGCACGGTACTTAACTGCTTAGAAGATTCCAATAATTCAAAAAAACTACAAAGAATTGTTAAACGGGCCATCTTTGTTCACCATTCTTTGAGACTTTTGCTATTCCTATTTACGTTTTAATTGGATTTGAGTGAGAACTGATATTGAATTATGATAAGAAGAAGTATTAGGATGGGTTGCTACAGTAAAATCGCTAGACTCATATTAATCAAATACTCTCAAAAAGCCAAATGGTATCAATTTTACATATCTACTCTGTATTCAAATTTCTGCTTTCTCAGCTTTAGAAACGCTATTTTACCGTGGTCTCTGTTTCTTTCAGTAAATAGACGAAGCGAACGAGAAACACCCATATCACAAAAGAATGCAATATTTGATAAGAATGTTTTCGAACGCTAACTTCAGCAGGCCTACATCAAAAAGGCCTTCTTAAAAATAGGTCTACATCAAAATAGGCCCACGAGACAAATACTGGCTTGACAACATGGGTACTGTTATACTCTTAAACCGATAACTCATATCCATTTCTTCGCTGCATTTAAAACCAAGAATGTCATTGCCCCTATTGAAAGACTCAATGTCCATACTGCCAGTTTAACAATCTGGTTGCCTTTCGGATTATCCTCAAGAACTTCTTCGAAGCTCGCACTTTGCTTCGATTGGTCGTCGATGAAGTTTTTTAAACGCGTGCGCCTTCGCAACAGCTTGTCGGGTTTCTGCGTCATTGATCTTTCTATCAGTTTTCTGTGACTTGACACTGAAGAACTTAGGGAGAAGGAAACGGCCGTAAAGGCGACAAAAAAGGGAACAGTTCAAGTGACACTCTCATAACTGTGCTTACTTGGAAAGAGACCACCCCATCCCCTCTCCCCCTTACAATTCAGGGTCTTTAGGCGAGCTGGTGCCAGCTAAAGGTATTTTCCATTGAAGTATCCAAGACTAAGCAGCTTCTGATTTAAAATCCCCCTCTTCCCAGTTAGCCCCTGTAACAATGCTAATCTTGAGACTGTCATCACAATTATCTGAATTGGATGATGCTCAAAATCTAAAATTGTATAAAGAAGGCAATAACTAATTACAAACAGAAACATTGCGTAGAAAAATTTCAGGCATTTAAAAAAACATAAACCTTGGAATCAATAAAGATGATATATGATAAATGGGGAACCAATGAACACGATAAAACCTTGTTTGACAATGATTAGACCCAACGGATTTCTAATTGTGACGGAATATGTAATTAGCCTCGATAGAACACTATAAATTATGATCAAGCATAAAAATTATAATTAGCCTCTGTATTGGTGGGCTTTTAGGACGTGAATCTGTTTTGTGAATCTCCCAAAAAAGAAAACTGTTATGATTTAGCTAACGCTTAAAGCCTTTCGAAAAAAAATTGGAAAACGCTAGAAGAGCATATTGTACCAACCTTTGGCTTAAACTGTATCTGGCCTCTCTTTGTAGAACGTTTGGTGGGTGATGTAAGAATGTTCTATATGCTTTTGAAATAATTAACTCTATTTCTTCCAGAATCAAACTATTTGGAAGTTTGCTCAAATACGAGTGCACAGTGCTCATTTCGCACTCTAGCTTCGTAACATTTTCTGCATCTGTTTCGATTATCTGTGAAAAGCAAAAATGAACAAAATAACAAAGTGTAGAAAAATACAGCTAAGAGCAATAGGATAGAAGGAGCTAAAAAGCAATGGATGTAAAGACAAGACAGATGTTAACCTTAAGGAATTAGAAGACACTGCAGTATAGGGTTAGACTTACAAAACATCTGAATAAGAAACAAAACCAGTAGAGTGCTCAGAAAGAAAATCCCAAACTAGTCAGCACATTAAATCTTGAACATTATACTAATTTTAAACCTTTCCATTTCAAATTACTATCTCGCTACTCTCGGCGTTAATGATATAACAAACTTATATTAAATACATTGACTTGTCATTTCTCCTTAATGCTTTAATCCAGGAACCTGTAAATCATTACTAATGACATTTAAAATCATTACAATCCATCTCGTAGAAATGACTATGATAAAACAAATTGCACTGAACATCCTGATAAAGTAATTATATTTAGAAATAAGCCCTTTATGAGTATCGACACTGCAATTATTTTTTTGCTAGCGTTCTTCCTATTTCAATAAAAAATGTCAATAATACTGATAAGTAGGAAAGAAGGTCAAAGGACCAACCGCTGCCCCGATGTAAATTGGCATGAAAGGACTTGTTGCGATGAATACATCAAAGAGTCGAACTATGACGTTGAATCTTTCAAGGTTATGGCCAAACCACGTGATCAGCCAACTCAGTGCAAAGATTTGGCCAACTTCTGCCCTGCAATACAGCGAATCAAAGTCCCATCAACAAGCAGAGAGTTTGCTACTGAAAATGGGTGCCTCCACAGGACATAGGAAAAACTGCAAAAAGGCAAGTTGTTTTGAACGCTGGCACAAATGCAGCTGTTTAATGGTACCCTAACTTGCAAACGTAGATAGATACAGAATATGACAGGAGAAGAATTTTTATATCACGTCAGAAACACGTCATTCAATTAGACCAAAAAAATAATTTAGCCTAAAACCACGAGCAAATCAACGAGGCCCCGAGGAAATAAGAACGTTAATAAGCAGATCACTGAAGTGAAAACATTACCTTAGCAGCCAAATGACGCTTTTTAAAGCTTTCCAATGGGCAATGAGTAACTTCACCTTGTTAATTTTATTTTTGGTGGTATTCAATGAAAAATTGGAAAACCAGCACAAATTCGAAACATAGATTGAATAGCATTAAAGCAATATTGAAGTTTGGTGTCCTGCAACTACAAACAGAATGCCTGCTGAACTTTTGATTGAATAAAACTGATCATAGATGATAAAAGATAAAAGCAGAAGAAAGGGACAAAGAATTGGAATTCTGAAATGAATAAAGGCTCAAACGCTGTGATGATTACAAAGTTGTGATTATTACCTTGCTATGAAGTTTCCTAAACTAACGTCCATTCTTGTTAAAATTGGATGAATCAAGGCCAGCATCTTATTCGTCCTCTCCATATTCACATCCATGAAATCTCTAAAAAAATAATCACATTCAGCATCATTTGTTTGAATGATAAGTACCAGCTTAAAATAAAAAGGCCTGCAACACTTTCCCTGTATGCTTCAAAAACAAGAATATATTTTTCCACTTAAAGTCAGGATCAAAAGAAACACAATACAAAAGCTCTAGCTGAAAGTAAGAACAAGACTGCACAAGTTTGCTGATTGAACAAAATATTTCCATAGAAACTGGTGCATGATTGAGTGACATCCGGGAAAGGCAAGTCTCAAATAAGTAAATAGGCTCAACGTATCTATTTCACTGATATAAGAAAGAAAATAAGGCGATACCTTATGTGATGTAACGACAACTGTTCGAGAAGAGCCATTGCGAGATCTTCGCCAACAACTCTTAAAAGTGTTACGGCAACATCATGATAGCCCTGAAAAAACATTGGAGCAATTTAAAAGAGATTATAAATCACCTTATGGCTGAACTATATGGCTTTATGCAGACGTAGATATACTTGAAGTCTGTAGAATGGCACTGCGTATTTCAAACCTGATAATAATGTAGTTCCGGGTTCCTGCATAAGGTCCTCATGATGATGTTGGTCAGCTGGTCCTGCAGAACGCGTCTTCGTGATGCTCTCGTACCTTTAAAGAAATGATAGCATTCCTTATCTTATACTAAAGCTGATGCAAAAACTAATTCAACTAATAGTGCTTACATGCAATGGGGCTTCTGGCAATGGAAACATGGTTGAACTGTGTATCAATATAGAAGAAAAAAAGCAACCAAAAATGAATTCTGTGTGAAGGCCGCTCGTGAGGAAAAAAAGAAAGGAATCATACTCTCTTTTTGTCAAAAGAAGGAAGACCCATCCTATGAACAGAAATAATGTACCTGCCCAGTTTTCGAATACGCACAAGAAGCCGTATCATTGAATATCAGAGGATTATAACTCAATTTCTCGAATGCACTTCAAAAATCTAAGAATTGGGGGTTGATGCTTAAATCGCTGCTTTAGAGATACGTCTCGGAACTGCAGAACCACAAAGTAGCATGCAACAGCCCGTTGACAATGTTTGCGCACTCTTAACCCATTTCCGCCCAGCACTCTTTAGAGCATGCAAACTATTTATTTTGTTAGCTTATGGTGTTAGTATTAGCTATTTTGAAGTAGAAAATCTTCAGCAACCAGTAAGCGCAACATCGTGGAAGGGTGTTCAATTGTATCTTTGATTCATATCAGAGATAGAAATTTTAAAAGGAAACGCTTTCGGCAGCCTTACAAAGAACACAATTTCTGAGCAAAGGGGAGAGGTTGGAAAAGCGAAGTCTAGAATCAGGCAAATGACTGGTTTTTAGAAGCTCAGACGCGGTTGCTTTCGTTTGAGATTGGCAAACGGCGTTTTAAGAGCGCGATCAAGCCTTGCGACTTGCAAAGGTGCCTTGAGCAAAACAACCAAAAAATTATAAAAAGCTTATCAAATCTATGAACTCATATTTGAAAAATGAGGCTATTGTTGCTTTATTTTAGAGAAGTTTGTACAAAAGGCAGTTTTTTGGAATCAAAGTTCGTAATTTGTGCTGTGGCATTTTGCAGGGATTAAAAAACCAAATTGGCAAATATATTACAAAAAATGGCTAAGACATGAATATACTGTTATGGATGGGTAACGTAGAGAAAAGCTTGAAATAGGCCGGAACAAAAGATGGTGCATGGACAGCTGGGTAATCTGAATGACTTGTAGCAAGGGGATCCATCAAAAAACCAAACTCAAAAGATGGCCTGGCCAATCCTAGGTTTGAATCCACTATATCTTTTCTCAAAAACACGCAAGGGTGTTTCAATCAGTGGCTCATTAGTTCATTTCATCAACAATTTCTAAGAAAAATTCTATTCTATCTTTGTAACTGAAAAAATCAGCCTTTTCCAAAGTGTGTCCTTCAAATGAGCCTGATTGATTTATAGACTGAAAATTACTTTATCTCACATTGTCATTGCAAAAAATCATCTTGCGTTATCTATTTAAAGAACTTCCTATAATTCTAACACCTAGAGAGAATCTTTATGGTTCAAACATGCCTATATGTTTATGAGACAGAGGTTATTTCCAATAAACAACTATGAAGAAAAAATTATTACTAACCTGAAGGAAACCTTCTTTGTGATCTAGCAATATCAAGTTTCACTTGTTGAAAATATTTGTTGCATCTAAACTCATTTTGTTCTATGTCAGCTGTTAAAATGAAAACAAACATGTCTTGATGGACGTCTAGGAAGTAGCATGAAAAATTACTATATCTAGGTAACTTTCCATTGTAAAACAACTTTGCTCTCAAAACATTGAGCATACTAAAGACAACATAGAAAACTGGGCTATATAGAACTTTATTTCTAAGGTATTAGAGTTGGTTGAAGGAAGTCAGATTACAATGTTTTACTTATTATAATTAATTCAAAATATACCTTTACTTCTTCTTGGTAGATTAAATATGTTAACATTGAGAAGTTTTGGCCAAACTCTGCATCTAATGTCATCAGTTACCAAACCATACTCCGAAAGAGCGAGACTACGCAAGCAGTCAACATCTACAGGATCTTCATCTAAGGCTCTATTAATCTTTCTTATTTTTGTCTTTAGCCATGCATTGTCTTCTAAAAAGTAAGGATGGATAAGCTTTCATCATGAAGGCAGAAGACAAATTTCAGGATCACGCAATGCATGATCCTATGCACTAGTAAAAATCTTTTGGATACTATCAAACAGAAACTTAAATGCAAATGTCAAAAAACATCAAATGCCATGAATAAATATTATATAAAATCTTACCCTTAACAATTAATTTCAACAATTGATTTACATAAGGCTGTGCAGCACTGATGGCAATGTAACACAAAAGATGCATTGTAGTTGCAGTATGATTCTAACTAACGAGGCTAATTCCCAAGAAAAACCATGCAGTATCCATGGTGACAAATTTGATAATTAGTTATTGTTTGAGCATGTTTCTTGCTTGAGCTTTCATTTGGACATTGGCTTTTTTTGAAGTATCCACTTTATTGCTTCAAATTAATTTTCAATATCAAAAACAGCTATTGAAATGTCAATTGATAAACTATTTTGAGTTATTTATTTTATCTTTGCCCGTAATAATAATTCTAGTTAATAACATTACCAAACAAATGTATATAAGAAAGTGTAAGGAAAAAAGTCGTCATTTGCTTTGACATGAAGACTTGAGCAACAAACAAGAAGAGTTTGGAAAGGGGAAGACATTCTTGAAATTAAACAAGAGTTTTCAGGTCTCTTACTCAGCAAAACTGTTTTTTATTTAGTGTATAAAAAGCTAAAGGGAAGTTCTCAACTCCAGCTTGAGAAACAGTTGCACTAAAAAGCTTTTCATTTATAACCATATTTTGACCAAGTATTACTTTCATTATTAGGTGAAAAATAATCCATTGTATCACTTCAACCTTTCATTGTCACCATTCACTTCAAGACATGTTATGTGCCATAACACAAAATTTATGTAAATGTTTTTATATATCCATCAGAGGTGAAGAAATTATTGATACCTGCGCTCCCAGAAATGTTTCTGTATGAAGTTTATATATGAAGTGAAGTGTTTAAGTTTATATGAAGATATGGCAACATAAGTTAAATTGGCAAAATATATTATTTCAATTTGTCTGTGAGCACCTAAATTTGTGTTGGCAAGTGGAGTGTGGCAAGTGCATAGTCTCTTTCCAGTGGAAAGGAATTCTTTGCCCACATTAATTACATTTACCACCTCACAGAAATCTCAACCATTTACCAACAAAATATTTTTGGCAGCTGAGCTTTTGAGGCAAACAATGATTCAGACTAACATTATTATAGGGACCAGAATTTTTTTTCACAGAAAATATTTCTAGCAGCGTTTATCATAGGTATTTGGTGCTTGTTATGATTCCATTTTAGCCATATGTTGTTTACCACTTGTTAAATTTTTCTGGCTTAAGTTGATTTCCCTCCTACATGCATTTAGGCATTAAAGAAAGGTATGTAGCTCTCAAACCTCAAAGTACATCTAAAATTTTGAGTTAGGTCTACTCAGAGTCAACATGTCTTGAACTTCTTCAGCTAAACACAGTAATTGTTCTACTCCAAGAAAGATATTTAGCTAAAAAGATACAAAATCTTACTATATTGCTAGATTTGCGAGGACATAGGGGCAAATAAAGTGCTTGCTTTATTTATTGAATGACTTAGTTTGCAATTACATTCCAAATAATCTACTCAGCTTTCAAAATGAAAATGGATTTTCAGAGACAGCCCAAAAAACAAATTCTATCAATTGAATCATTGTTTAAAACCAGCCATGAATTAGCAGAGCTATCAGTAATCCCTGTATTGTACAATACGCTCACTATATAAGATGCAACTAGGCATAAGAACAACTCTCTACAATGTTCCCTCCTTTAATTTTATCTGGCAAAGGATCATTCAGGAATGGTTTTTGTTTTAAAATATATGTTGTGGTTCGAATAATGTTTTTTTAAACCATACCATATTTGAGTTCCCAAAATGGTAAATCTTGCAGAAAATTTTGAGCCAGATACTCAGATTCCCAGAAACAAATCTTTCACACTTCTTATATCGACGCAAAGAGAATAATAATAAAAAATCTATAATGTCTTGCCCAGTTTGCACCCACCAGTAATTCAGTGGTAATCAAAAAGGCACGCCTCTATCAGTCTATCAGATCCTTGTCATGCCATTAAACTTTGTTATGACTTATGTTTTACTATTGGATAAGAGTGACAATTAGAAAATATTTCCCTACTACTATGATAAAGAATAGTTACCATAATCCGATGTGAATCTAGGGTAGACTTTGCTAATGGAGCTTTGCTTCTTCAACCTGCTACCGTGCACCCTGTGCAGTTTCTTAGTAGGACCTTTCACGGCCAGATTTGTTCCACTCATCTCGATCAAAAAAGTGGACTAAAGGAGCCTGAGCACATCCTTTTAGGACCTTCTGCTTCAGCCATACCCTTTTGATAACATCAAGATGTTACCCACTCTGTGCCACGAAACGATTGCTTGTTTGGGCTAGGTCACAGGCCTGACTCAGGCCGCTCGGATGATTTTCAAACGACCAAGAAACCAAAGTTAAACAACTCTTTAACAACCAGCGATTCTATTTTGCAAGATTCCAGGCAGCTACTTGAATAATTCCTTCTCCATTCACTTTACAAAGTCGATATTTCTTCGCTGGTGAGAAAATACTGAATGAAATTGGCAATTTTGCCTTGAACACTTCGCAATTGTTATTATGGCTGTTGAATGAAAACGAGGTTTGTAGAAGAAGTTTGATCAGCCTCCAGTTGGTTAATTTTATTGCATAACCAAAATGGTGATCACAAATTCGTTCCGTCGAAATTGCATTTTTGTCGGTCAGAAGAGATGCTGTCAGCGACCTCTTGCATTGATATTCACAAATTGCTCAAAATAGCGAGAAAACGCATGCTCCTGACCGTTTCCGTCTGACATTACTCATAACAAAAATTGACTAACATAAGATGTCAGTTGTTGCTTGAAACAACGTGAGAAATTGCTAGGAGTGTTGCAGCCTCGTGTTCTTCGCGCAGTTAGGCCATCATTCACACAATTAATCATTCCAAATTACTGAAGAATAGCTATTGTCAGTATTCATCAAAATTGTTTAGACTCGATCTTGCTTATCTTGCTTATATTGCCATATTGCTAAATCATTACAGAAATAACTTTGGAAGACATCTCAAGATCAAGTGAAGCATAAGGTGAATTCTTATTAGAAAACTCTGTAAAAAATCTAGAAATTTGATAATTAGCTAGTGTAGTATGTGGTACAGTAATCAGTAGTGGTCATTAATTAAGCTGAGGTTCTTTTTCGCTTCATCCGCACTAAGGGACGGAGGGCTGATGCTATAATAAGATTACTTCGTTGGGCGTCATTTTCTTGAAATTTTCATCAGAGACATTGTACGGCTCATGATCCAATCACACTCCGCTTCCTAATACCATTTAAACCGTTTCTTGATTATGTCTTGAGAACACTAAATACAAAGCACTCAAGTTTGGGGTATTTCGAGTGCCATGCCCCCTTTCTGTCCCTAGCGAGTTAAATTTACCCTGACAATATGCAGTTACCAAGAAGAGTAAGATAATTCGCCATATTCAAAGAATTCAAGGTTTAGTTCATATGAAAATATGAACAACGTTTTGGCTTTTCAAGACCAGCGACATCATGGCTTCCATGCATTTGCCCAAAAAGGAAGAAGTAATGAAGAAAATTGACAACGACAAAAAACGTCACCAAATACAAGGTAAAGTTTCAGTTGCGATTCCCGTATTATTGTATCAAGTCTTAATACAAGAAATATTTTTGGCGAGTTTCAATTAGCTCATGAGACAATTAACCAAATTCAATGTAGGTATTTCATACCACGGAAAACCTATTTGGTCGGTAATGGGCTTTTAGGTAGGTAATCAAGACACCCAAGGCTCTAAAATCAACAAAGTTTTAACTTTGCAAACTCGCACGCCAATTCCATGGCCTCGTCAACAGCTCCAGTGTTGTTCCCAGACCCCTGTGCTGACTGCGGCTTTCCACCAGCTTTCCCGCCAATCTTCTTCGTGACCTGTTTAACCCATTCGTCAGCTTTTAGGCCATGAGATTCGATGACGCTCTGCAAGAAGCGAGAAACAAAGATTGGTTCCAGACTGCAAGAAGATTGGTGGGCTGTGCAAGTCAGCTGTGCAAGTCAGCAGTGCAAGTCGGCAGTGCTTGCATTATTACACACCCAATGTCAGGATTGAGCAAGGGTGCGTTGTGTTTTACTTGCGGTCATAAATGCTGCGTTTTAACTACGACTGGATCAACGATAATCATATATAGCAAATATGCGGCTGTCTTGATTCACCATGCATCCGATCAAAAACTAAGAACATGGTATTACTTATAACAGGGAATCAAATATCACGCGAAGATCCAATGATACGAAATCGGCAGTAGCAGGATTAGTCATCGTCGCGTTCTCGCTATAAGCCGATATCAAAACATCTGCTTTTCTAACGAATGAGGAAAGTTTGCTGCTGAAGTAAATCTTCGATCTAAACCATAACAAACAATTAGGCTTTCGCATATCCTTGGAATTCGTCTCTCTCTACCTCGATAGAAATTATGTTGCGAAATAGGGTCATTTACGATCACCGGTGATTAAAATTAACAGAGGCATGTGCTTATCTGAACTTGCAAAGGGCACGGATTGGTGTCCTTCATTTGCATGCAAGAGAGGCGTCAGTGGGCGGTAACATTCGGCGATGCTTCTGGATGAGAGACGAATGGCACGTCATTATGAAGGCGAGCCACCTGCAAGAAAGAAGAACTGAAGCTTTGATGACGTACCTTTGGGACGTTGCACAGACAAAGAACCTTTCCTGCGTTGTTGTCCACACTCAGCAGCATCGCTGGCTTGCTGCTGTCGCTTGTTTTAAGTACCTTTAACGCAGTATCCAAGGCCTGTGGAGAGAGGCACAACAGCTAGAAAACTATTGTCAAATACTAGGTTTACCACTTGTGTCAAAATAAATGAAAGTTGTGCAAGCGTATTTCGCGTACCGCACAAGCTGCAGTTCTCTTTCTTCGCCAGAGATTTGAAACGACGTCGAAAAAAAAATATATCATGCATGAAGACAGTTTCTGTCAAAAGGAACAATGAAATGTATAAAGTATTACTTAAAGAGGCGCTAGTAAAAACTATCAATGAAGGAAATGAATGAAGAATGACAAGAAATTGGACATCAATCCACCATTTGAAAACACAAAGACAGAAAGCAGTTACCTTAGAATCACAACCGTCTTCAACTCGCAAGACAAAAAAGGCTTTGTCTGGAGAGTTTTTCACTAATTCTTCGAAACTCGAAACAACCTGAAAAGATTTTTAATATTTTTAAAGGTATCAATTCAGGGTACAAAAACACTCAAATTTAAAATTGCCTTGATAAGATATTGTACACTAGACAAAGGAATGACATCAGGTATCGGGAGAGCCGTTCATTGAAAAGGTATTAAATATCTAAAGGGCATGTAAGGCTACAGTTGGTAAAGTTGACTTTTACGCTCTAGACTCTTCTCATGAAAATAACTTTCTCGTGCCAATATCAACTTCCAAAATGAAGGTTCCTGGCCCTCGTGATCCAAATAGAGGTTGCAAAACCAAACAGTTTTTGTAACGTCGCATGGCCCGAAAAGTATAATAATGACAATCTTTAAGTAACCGGTAGAAATTTTAGATTAGACATGTCAAGTGATAAAGCTCCAAGGTTCAAGCTATTAAGAGGGCCTAACACGCCACAGGAAATGTAACGCTTCCGCCAACCTCTATAAGTTAAAAGTGACTTGCAGACATTTGATTATCAAATACGTTTTTACATGAAAGATGTATTGAATTTGAATATAAACTACGATTAGGGTTTGTTTCTTCAGAGCCTTGACATGGGTAGTAAAAGGCTCTGGTCCTGATATTGCTGCTCAATAGAAATATTGTTTCAACAAAAGCCATCTTTGGTCGTGGTCTGAAAATTCTTCAGGTAGATCGTCTCATTTGAGCAAAAGCAAGATCGACTGACTGGCATAAGGGTCATGAGAGCAAAGTGAACAGTTTAGAATGAAGATTGTACTATTGGTAAACAGCATAAAGCGGCATATGACGTGATTAAATTGGTCCTGTTTGACACGAACAGAAACATTCCTTTAACCATGATCGGAAAACCGTGTGCTATATAGTTTAAGGAGGCCCGACACACATGTCATAATCGCATATTACTTATTCATTAAAACGCCGCATTCTCCCAATCATCTACAGTCCACGCGAGAGCCTCGCAGCGGGCATTCTAGTTTGACCATGACCACTTACAAATGTCGAACGCCTTTTAGGTGATGTTACGGTGACATATGCGACATGCGCTTCCTCTCGAGCTACTGCGCAATTGGAACCGCGCAACTGAAAAGGCCTCAACTGAAATGAATCCGAGACTGGATTGAATCCGAGACTGATTTGAATTCGAGGCTGGATTGAATCCAAGGCTGGCGCTGTAGGTGAATGCAAAAGTGTTCATACATACACGCTGCAGCCGACTCGCTTTCGCTGCACGGTCCGCGTCATCCAGCCTCTTCTTCAGTTTCTTCAAGTCGTCACGAAGGGTGTCTTTCTGCCATGCTGGTATCACAGCTACCGACAGCGCCTGTGGGCAAGAAGCGGCTCTGTGCATGATAAACAGTTTAAGGAACCAGAAGCAGATAAATATACCTATATAGTTATAAGTAAATGTAGACTTGAAAAATATAACTTCTTGAAATTAATATCTTCAACAGTAATTCATCTTCATCAGTAATTCTTCTTCATCGTTTTTGTCTTCATACGAATATACGTATATACTTATAGGTAGACTCGGTAGAAAATACGATCGATTTCGCCTTCATACCAATATATGTGAATATTATTTACTTTTGGGGGTGAATATGTTTTGCATCTTTACAGGCCTGATTTGTGATTAAATCACTTTCGATGAGATTAAATCTTCTCTTAATTAACATCACGTTGTCCACGGTCGGATCCAAGAACACAGGCACAGTTCATCTTCATATATAAACGCTACAGGTCCAATTTGAACTACATCGCTACATACGTAGTATCCCAATTTGAGATCCTATCCCCCTGCCAATTAGAACAGGAGCCGCAAAGTTTTCGGTACGGCACAGAGAATTAAAGAACACAGAAGGCCAATTAAGATTAGCTGTAATTCAACAACATCTTTGTCGAGTGAAGTATATTATAGACAAAATGATTCAATAGAGAAGCACATATAATGTGGGTTGGAATTTTTGCAGAATCCATATCTTCTTAAGAAAGGGAGCTTGCAATCATACTAGATTACTACTTAACTAAAACAGTCGAAAATGGTATGTTAGTGGTGACAAATTAAAGAAAGGTAAAAACTCAAGGAGAGTCAAAAATACCTTCGAAGAAATAAAGTTCACTATTAAAAAAAGCACCCTCTGCATTTTATTTATAGATCGAAACTCGTTTGTTCCTCTCTCCTTCGGTAACAACGACGTTTTCGGGTTTTCCCGGAACAAAACCGACATACATCCCCAGTAATCAATCGTCGTATACCACGCTTGAAATCCTATGTTGCTAATCTACATCTTTGTTTCGTGTAAGAATGAAAGTTTAAACGTCTTCCTATTGACATCTTTCAGAAATTTATGACAGCGATCGCAAATAACAACATTGTCAATTTACAAAAGGCTTGTGGCAGTCTTATTGGGTATTATTAAACTTTCAAAAGAGATTTTTACCTAAAAAGATGTCAGGGCCTTCTGGCAAGAATTCTTTGTTATATAACACTACACGATACATGGCCAATATATAACTATCGTTTTTATCTTTGCACTCAAATAAAGGTTTTATTAAAAAGCGAGATTAATTTAAGTACACCCCTCGTAAAAACGGGTCATTCTTAACATTTGAAGCCTAGGATGAAATCCTGTTGCCTTTACCAAATAAGACTTATGAGGATTTACAAATTCAGCATTCGCCTGGATTCTGGGAGATTCTATTTGACTCCGTTGCAAGAGCGTCTATTTTAAACTATTTCAGATCTTCAATACAAGAATTTCAGCCTCGGCAAGCCGTGTGGGTACTAATTCCTAATCTGATTTTGGGACACAAAAAACACTCCTGGTTTTGTTTTGGAAAACGGTGGTTATATGACAAAAGCATTTGCTTGCAAAGTACATTGAGAGTGTGAAAAGCCTTCTCAACAGTTGCTGGCCAATTGAAATCTCCCATATTATCTGAGGAAACAATTAAATGCACACATCGCAACACCTGCAAGATCTATGAGCCAGGCGAATTTCGCCCCAAAAGAATAAGAATATACATCATAATAGATAGTTAATTCGAGCCTATAAAATGCTTTCATCAATAGCTCCTTCTGTCTGGAGTTCTGCCTCATAAGAGAGGCAATATGTAATCATAGATTCACTTGGTGAGTCTGCAACATGCTTTAGGTTCTCTGACCTCGCTCCGCACGAGCAATAACAAGGTACGTTGAAAACGTCCACAAACAGCAAATTCACTAAATAGGTCACTGAGGCAAGTCTATTTACTTCTTCATTTGAAGATATTAGTCAATGAGTTAGTGGTTTCGGGTAGCTCTTATCTGCAGGACCAAACAAGAAAGTCACAACGCGAACTTTATCTGAATGAAAATAGACAGTAGCCGGTCAAAACAAATGCTGGAGAAGGATGCAGTGAATAAATGGGAGGACGATGGTTTATGCGAGGAGGGTCATCTTCCGTTTTACTACGAACAGACAAGTAGTCCTTCATTTCAAGCTAATATGGTTTAACATGGAAGTTGGCTGGCAAAAAGAAGCAACAGAGACCACGAATTCCAACAACATTTGACACTTTCGTTGCACTCGGATTGCCATTGGAAGAAGATGCTGGCGAAGAATATTCGAAAACCATAGCGAATAGGAGTACGAAAGGTGGTTAAACCTTCACATTCTACTGAAGAGGCTTTTCTAAACTAAAATATTGAAATCGGGCCATTACAGCCAATAAACATACCTCAGTCATGCGAATAATTTCATGTGTCATTGACTTGATATTCAACTCTCCATTAATTTTCTGCTCGTCCAATTTCACTCTGATAGCATCCAAGTCTTCTTGAAGCATAGCGGAGTGTTTTAACGCCTGCAATAACAGAAGTAGTCTATAATGCGATTCGCCGGAAAGCTGTAATTGTTAACACTGGCAAACGGGCCTCCACATTGGTTATGAATGTCTGTCTTGCAATTAAGCAGATGTGCAACTGCATATGCTATCAGAACGACCAAAGACTTATACGCGACGCAGGCTACTTTGTCACCTTACAACGCAGTCCCTGTGGAAGCAAATCCTAAATGTCATAGCGCTGACGCACTTGACATCACTCGCCACCGTTTTGTGATCGTGAAGATAAATTGGTTGCTAGAATGGGCTCTCACGTGTTCTCTTCCACAGGGAAAGAAACGCTTGGGCTGGTTGCTACTTATTTCGCAAAAATGGCGTCGAATCAACCTGGCTCTTAATGGGTGAAGTCAAATGAATACCGGTAAACAGTATGAACCAGAGCAATGCATACTGGTCTTAAAAAAACTGGCAGATCGTTGCAAAATTGATCTGAGGGCTAAAAACAACCGAGAAAAGCTTCAACATTGTAAGCTTTTGTCAATATCTGATAAATGTTTGAATAAAAATTATAAATGATATGGTTTTCTTCGCTTTTTAGATTTCAGATCAGTTTTGAGGTTTGCCTTCTTACAGAATGAGATCGAGTCAGGAAGTGTCTACCGTATAAATATACGCAAATGAATATATGTTAGGTATAGGTAAAGATGTGAACAGATAGAACTAGGTCTAGGTAGAGTTAGGTATAGGTAAAGATGTGAACAGATATAACTAGGTCTAGGTAGAGTTAGGTATAGGTAAATTTAGGAATGGGTAGAGTTAGATATAAATAGAGTTAGGTATAGGTAAAGATGTGAACAGATATAACTAGGTCTAGGTAGAGTTAGGTATAGGTAAAGATGTGAACAGATATAGATAGGTCTAGATAGAGTTAGGTATAGGTAAAGATGTGAACAGATATAACTAGGTCTAGGTAGAGTTAGGTATAGGTAAAGAGGTGAACAGATATAGATAGGTCTAGGTAGAGTTAGGTATAGGTAAAGATGTGAACAGATATAACTAGGTCTAGGTAGAGTTAGGTATAGGTAAATTTAGGAATTGGTAGAGTTAGATATAAGTAGAGTTAGGCATAGCTACGATTAGGTATAGATTAAGTTAGGTATAGCTAGAGTAAGGCATAGCTAGAATTAGGTATAGGTAAAGTTAGGTATATCTAGAATTAGATATAGGTAAAATTAAGAATAGGTAGAGTTGATTATAGGTAGAGTTAGGTATAAGTAAAGTTAGGTCTAGGTAGCTTTAGGCCTAGGCGGTGTTAGGTATAGGTAAAAATGTTCGTGCTTGTGGCATCTGCAACAGCATGTTTCCAAGCTACTCCAAGCTTCACACTTAATGCTTCTATGAGGCAACCGACAGTTTATTGTGATTTCATTTCAGACAAGATTACGGTTGGTCTTGATTTTACACATTTAATTTTCTGGGTAATATAGTGAAAACAGTGCTTCGTGTGTAGTCATGGGTACATGCAGTGTAAATCAAGTTCAGATATTCTTATTCTTAATACCAAAATTATCTCCATAAAAGGATTTATGTCAGTTCTGAAGAAAAGATGCAGTTGTAAAGAAAAACCATGGAGTTCAAGGGCAGTGAAGCATTGATAGCTCAGCGGAATAACTATTTAATACTATGGTGCATAAGTGACAGGTAGATAGGCACGGGGCACTGGATTGTAGTTCATTTGATTTATGCTGTCTCCTTATGATCGATTGAGGCCTACAGGTGGATGTCTCCGGCCTCAGGAGCTGTGTCGCTGGCCTTCAAAACCCAAACAAATAAAATACAATGTATGGAAGTTCACAAAGGTACTCATTGGTCTGAAAAAGAATTCGAAAAAATCATTTCTACCAAATGCGATTTTGGAGACAAATGGAGCTCTATTCACAAAAAATACGCAGTGAAAAGGTTTTCATCGCAAAAAATTAAAACTGTCACTTTAAACAATAAAATTTCAAGGAGGCAAGGTAAGTTTTAGTTTCTGATTTACGGAAAATGTCCAGCCGTACAGAAGATGTTGCAGCTGGACTTAAAAGACACCTGTTAAGAGTGATCTTTTTCCGATTAGTTCCAGTCTGGCTGGCGTCACTTGACAGAAATGAGCTAATGCCCAGCCGTTTTACACAAAGATAAACTTAGTCTTTGCTGCAAAGCCTATAAGTACATCGATAAAGAAACAGGCTAGCCAGGGCGCACTGCGACTTTTGTCCATAAAAATACAGCATATCGTCGAAAATATTGGGAAAACAGCTGAAAAAACAAAAAAAGCCAATTTCCCAAGGAGAAGCTTTAACACCGCCACAGGAAATAGAAGTGATCTTTTCGCATAGCTCGAATTGTAGAGTTCCCTCATTATAGATAATCAATTTCTCTGTTTCCTGAAAGCACCACCTCTTTTCTCCAAGGTCCCATTTCTAGAGTACTATGCTCAAATAGAGTACTCTGCTTCTAAGACCTTCATTGCTAGAAAACCTTCTCGAAGTTTCATTTTGAGCACCAAGCGCTGTCTCATGAAGTTCCATTCCTAAAATATTGTTTTTCTCAAAATCTTAATCGCTAGAGTTCACTGTTCTTCAAACTGCAATTACTAGAGTACTAAAGAGCTCCATTTCTTCAAACGTCTCTCTAAAATCGATGAACATAAGTTAGTCTGCGGTTGCAAATTCAATAAACCATCTAGCATACATGAAGATGGGCGATAATGTAAAAATGTTTTGCCAAAGCCAAACCAATGACAAAGGACGTATATATCTAGGCAATTCGTTATGAAGTAATTACGAATGAAACGTCCATAACAGCTGCCATACCCTGCCGAGAAACCAAACACCTGTTTCGTTGTTTTTTAACAAGGCCAATACTCACGATGACAAAGTTTCATCACCCTCTTCCACACAGAGCAACCAAAACAAACTTTGAAGTAAGCCTGGAAACCGTTTGCTGTGAATTACCCAGTAAACTTCAAATAAGCACCAAATTAACCATGTGATTTTATCACAGTTTTCCAACGAAAAAAGCACCCAATGAGAAAGAGCCTGCTTTCATCTGCAAGTGTAACGTGGATTGAGGGTGACATATACCAATGCAAAGTGTTTTTTCTCACTGATTTTGACACATTTACCAACAACGCCTTGCATTTGTTAGACTAAAGGACGCTTGGAAAATCATGTGTTAAGATAAGCAGATTTAGAAGAACAACCAATTAATAAGATTATTAAAAAACATTGATTAACAGGAGACTGGCGCTCTTCTTTAAATTCTGGACTCTGGTCTGGCTAAAGAAACTCTACTGTATAGAGCTGAGGCAGCCATGAAATAATCTAAATTTCCCCACTCTTTGTCATAATGTAGAGATCTTAATTGGTTGACAATTCCAAAATCACTTATCGCTAATATTGTTATCTCAAATAGGTCATACAGCTGAGAGAGGCAGTCTGTTCACATCCGCTCGGTGACTTTTTTGGGCGGAACTGCAGCCCCAAGTCTAGGTCACGTGTTTTTGTATAACATTCTGACAATATTAAAGAATGCACGAAGAAATGAGGCCGCTCTTTTTTATTTAGAAAATACTAACACATGCCGAACTATCTTGGTTTATCTTTATCTTCAAGACCACAGCAAGACAGGTCCTGTTAGCTGGACTTCCTTGCTCGACCAAGATCAAACATATCACACCGGCTCATTAGCAAGCCAGTTCATTTTCCTTTGCTTATCTTCTCACCCTGCAGCAGCTACCCATGAAACAAATAATAAAACATTCACGTCCCCAAACAATCTTGTTAGTCCACTTTGAGATCTAATCTCTCTTCTTATTCTTAAGCTTTTCTCATCAGAAGCATCGGTCTTCACTTAGGGTTTTGGCATTTTTTCTTGAAAATCTTGAAAGTCAGTGATACTTTATAAGAGTATTCTAGTCAAATGTCTTGAATAGATGTCTTTGTTTTTCTATGCTCCAACGTGGTTTCCCATCACAAGCAACGAAAATTCAAAGCACTAAAAACCTGATCCTTATTCTTCGAATTATTGACATAGAGTTACCATGAAGCACATGACAACCGCCATGAATAATAGAAGAGTAATAATTCTTGCAAAAGCACGACTTCTCGGTAAATATAAAATCACAAAATTCAAACGGTTAATTTGGTAATCCGTCAGTTGCAGTGAAGTGTTTGCTTAGAAAATTCATACACGTCTTTCGACTAATGAAAAGAGCAAAACTCTGATTTCAACGGTGATAAATTGTTAATCTGCACGCGGAAAACTTTCAGTTAACAAGAATACAAATGTTGTCGCATAGACGTGTATGCATTTAAGAAAATAACTGGATGGGCTGGTTTTTAAGATTTTTTCAAGAAAGAGGTTGACAGAGTTTTTTTAATGGGCAGTTCTAAGCAACCTTTTCTCTGTGCAAAGGATACTAAGGACCATGGTACAAGTGCAGAGCCAACAAAAAAGCGCAGATACTTTTATCAATTTCAGTTTGTAACTAAAAACTTAAAAGAATTTGTCTGTGCATGAGAAATAACTCGAGGGTTAAACAAAAAAGGTCATAAACAGATGGAAGTCATAAACATAGGTCTATAGAAGTTTTCTGCAGCCTCTCGATCGCAGTTGACTTTGGAGCACAAACTGAGACTGCCTGAAGCAGGAAAAAGAAACTTTCAAAATTGATACCCTTAAAGTAGCTGGGTAATCTTTTTACCATTCTGTTCAAAAATCGACAGTTTTGCGAAGTTGGCAAATTGCCCAAGGAATGTCTTCGGCTATTTGCTCAATGTGTAGTTTGTCGAATGACCAGCCCGTGCAACATGTCACGTGGAGATCAAAAGTCAGCACTTGTTAATACAATAACAATTTCACTGCACCTTCAAGATAAGATTATTTCGCTTTCCAAAGGCATACAACTATGTTGCGGCCGGTATCATACGCAAATATGCCCCTGGTGTACACAGCGATGAGGTCGAGTGACAACATATTCTGGTTCTTCTCCAGAAGTCTCTTTGCGAGGATGATCATGGGATTGAAAGCAGCGAGAAAGTTATACCCATGTGTTGATCGAAGATCGAAAGGAATCAGCGAAGAAGATGGAGGCCATCCATCCGCTATGTGTTGTTGTTTAATTAATTGTATCAATAACTCACAAGAACTGACGAGAAGCCTAAGCAAGAGTCGTTTTACGCAATTCCCAGGGCAAAACATGTGTGTTGTGAATGTGTGTTGTGAGACTAGAGTCCTTGTCAAAGATTTCCTTGAATGTACGGCATAAACAAGCTCAAGAATCATCGCTGAATCTGACAAACAGAGCCAGGCGATGCTGCCTAACTGAAGGAAAGAGCGAAGGCATGCTTTGAAGCGCATAAGCAATCATATCGTTTGAATGGTAGCCAATCACTAAAGCCATACCTTCTCCGCCTCGTGACCTGTCACAGCAACAATCCTGCGAATCCCTTTGGAAATGGCCTCTTCAGAAACGATGACAAATTCTTTCATATGTCCAGTCCTCTTCAGATGGCTACAATGACAAAATAATCCATGCAGGCCTTGCTCTACAACCTGTTTCATGGGAGTTAACAGACAATGTCTTCAATTTGCTTTCCGGACAAAGTTTAATGTGTAAATATTTTATCAGTTTTGCGAAGTTCACAATGGACAATAAATGATACACAGCCCTATTTGCATATACTGCAATGGAGAAAGAAAATTCACATTTCGACATTTCAATAACACAATCAAAGATGTATGGAATGCAATACACACTGTGGGCCATACAAAATGGTTGTTCTTAGGCAAAGCCCTCTTCCTATATGAAGATAATTCTTCAGCGAGAAACCATCATATAAAATCTATAACTGAATTAAGGTGGTTTAGTCAGAGTTCTTTCCATTCAATCCATCACTCGCTGATGGTGAATCTGATTCACAGACATTTCTCGTTCGCGCATCTTCAACGGGCAATGAAGTAGAGAGAACAAGGCCACGTGATCGTAGTGCATAACAGATGGAACAGTTATGCGAATCGCAAGCGGAAAGAAATTGTGGAAAGAAAATAAAACGAATCGGCTGCTATTGGGGCCAGCTCCTCGCATCGCTTGCATTCGATTCAAGCAAAGTACTGTTAATCGCTGCTGTTGCTGCTCAAGATGGTATATCACCTATAATCGTATCCACTTGCGATGCACCGATCTACGGAAATGCATTATCATTTACATTAAAGCTTCCAAACTCTTGCATCGATGAGGAGTAACATAAAGCCACGTGTTTATGCCTCGCTGCATGACGGGCATGACTTATATCCTAGAAATGAGAGAACCAAAAAAACAAGATCCTGCCTTCCAAAATAAACGCCTGGGAAATTATCCCCTATAATCGCACAAAGTGCAAAACACGTTGCTTCCGAATCACTATCATCGGACGAGAACTCAAAACACCACAAGCCGGCCTAGCAGAATCCAGAGAGCTGTAGCTTTATTTTGCTTTGTTGAACCACCATCATCTCTGCAAAATACGCTGTTTGTTCTTAAAGAACCAGAAAACAACCTACAAACAAGCCTACTGGCTTTATTCTATGTCAATAAAAATGGATGGGCATTTGTCGATCTTCAGAATCTTTTTTTAAAATGTAAAGGTCACCTGCCAATACTATGATTGTTACACACGACAGTCGAAAGAATACTCTGCTATCCAGAAAATAGCAAAAGCCCCAGGTTCCTTCTACCAAGAGTGATCGACATCGAAAAGGATGGCTGGTGACTTGATTGATCACAAAAGCGCACGTGGACAAGATTCGATCTTCCCTAGAGGAAACAACATCTGCTCACAGGGGAACGCGTGGCAAAGGATGATGGAAGTACAAATCATCAATAGCTCGCAGCTACAAGCGCCAAGAAAAGGAGAAACCCAAATCATATTCATTTCAGTGGCAAAAATTGCAATGCTTTTGATTATCTGAAATCAATCTCAAAAATCCTAAAATCATTTATTGACATCAACTGACGGCTAAGAGTAGATGTGAGAACTTCCACTAGATTGAAACAAAGACAACTTTTTGGAAAGTGTGCACTGATTGTACTCCTTTGGGCAAGGACAGTTGGCGTAAGTAGCCAATACGAAGGCGTTTAAGGCTAGCTAAGTCAGCTGAAAACGTTCTGACATCCGCTACAATGGTATCGAAAACGTTCATGACGTCAGTTCTATCCAGGTGCCATTTCAATAACAATGCCAAGAGTAGGCCGACCATACAACGTGTTCTGGGTGGCAATTATTAACGGGTGCTACTTTCAGAATATGTTGTTATTACGACTAAGATTGCGTGATAATTGCAATAAAAGCTTGCTCGCGAAAGTACAATATTAGCATCTGCATGATTGAAAAATGAGAGCAGCAGCAACGCTGCAATCAAAATTGGAATAAACAGGATTATCCGAAAGCAATAAACTGCTATTCTTGTTGTCCTCCTGTTCACGTGGGTTACTTCACTGAAACTATCCAGCTACCGGACTTGGGTGTTTTTTTATCACTCTGGTACATGTGCCTTCCTGATAAAGAATACCCGCCATGGATTAAAGCCAATTCTGTGTACATGTCAGTGTCATTAAAAATCTTTCTTCTTGACCATCGAGTGAACTTGCCATAGGATTGTCAGACAACGCATCGACCGTTGGCATATACCTCAAAACACTCTGACATGCACAAAAAC
Organism: Nemopilema nomurai; assembly: GCA_003864495.1. Classification (NCBI taxonomy): domain Eukaryota; kingdom Metazoa; phylum Cnidaria; class Scyphozoa; order Rhizostomeae; family Rhizostomatidae; genus Nemopilema; species Nemopilema nomurai. Next base: position 1,550,937 of record ML133450.1, read on the forward strand.
AACATAATTACGAAAACAGATGCAGGATCGATTTCTTTACGAACAGAAGAGCCCAAATACAAAATCCTAAAGCTTGTGGCATTGACTTAAACTGCGGCAAGCGATATCCGCAACTCTTACCTTTCAGGCGAAAATAATGCATATAAAAGGTGCAAACACGGTGTAATTGCACTGTTCATACACAACGCGCTGCAGTAGCAGACGAAAACGACAAGTCTCCCTATCAAAACAGAACTGAAGCACTCAGCTAAAGGCCTTCCCTCTAACTCGCCTACTCATGAAATACGCAAACAAGGTTACCTTTGACCGGTAACAGCGACTTCTTGAATCAGACGGAAATTTTAGCAACTTGTGCTGCCTCTTCGTGAGAAACTAGACAACAGCCAGAAGACCAGCTGCACTTCGGGGTTACAGTAATGAAGTAAGTCGGACAGAGCTGATCAAATATTTGGAATTCAAATCAAGGAAACCAGCCCAAATTCAACCGTTCAATTATCAATTGAACTTGTCAATACGGAGCATCTACTTAAATATGCTTGCATGCTTGACCACAAGTCAAATAGCGCCTTTTAAAAACGTCTATAGTGAACAAATTGCGTTATAGCCTAAATGTGCTATAATACCAAACGTGCGCAGAACGGACCACTGGACTGCGCACGCAGGTTACAAAACTCCTGGCGGTAAGAACTGTTCAAGGAAGGCGCGTCAGTATGAGGCTCGTCAAGGAAATAAAAACTAATGGAAGGAATCAGAGACAGTACCATGAATGTAAATAGTGGATAAAAGCCAAGTGGTAAGTTCGAACTCATGCCAAAGTCTGGATTGAACTGAACCCTAAACAGCGTCGCACGAAGAGTGCGTCAATTTACATGCTTTTCTCTGCGATTTGAAGAAAAGAAAGAAAAGAGAGAGACGAAAGAAAGGAAAGAAAAACAAACGACTGATTGAAAGAGAAACAGCTCCCGTTAAATATAATCGCAACTGTTGCGACTGTAATGTTGAGTTCTAAATGCTCACTACCAGACAATATGTATTGTTCAATGTTTTGTGATAGGCTTAAATAAAAATTTGCATTGACGTTGTACATCATAATTGCCAATCATACTAAATGTTTGTCGAGGACATACGTCTGTTTGCGGAATCTAAGCTCGTACGTAAAATGTCATCTGTAGAAAAGCGCTGGGCAGGGTTGAAGTGAATCACTTCCTATTCTTGTTAAGCCTTACGGGCTTTGTATACTAACAGAGTATTAATGCTCATCGCAAATAGCTCATGTCAAATTCTGTCAAATGTGCTGTTTAAAAGGAGGATGAGCAAACTTTTTTAATTCCTCTCATTTCTTAAGAAAACTGTGCAACTTACTGATCCTTTAATAGACGGGTGGCACGAAAGCAAATCAAGCCCTTAGGCAAATCGGTTTTCTTAGACGTGTTGAACTCGAAATAATAACACTACCACCTACTGGCCCTGGAATTCTATTATTGAATATGTAACTTTAGTTATTTGAGTCACAAAAGGGTACTTACGTTCCTCCGCAGAATTCCACGGACGTCTTGTATCCAGCTTGAGGGTCATCAACTAGTGTTTGCAACGGATACTGGACAGAGACAACGCGCACCGGATCCGGATAGACCTGAGAATGAAAGTGAATACGTCTCCAATTTGCAAATTAACGGGTAGCCGAGGGGCAGCTTGCAAAGCAAGACCCTACACAGATGGCGCAATATATGCTGAACGTATTGGTAGCATATGGCAATCAGCTAAAAAATTCATGAGTACCTACGACTACAAGAAAAACAGCAACGGTGAATCTAAAGCGGCAAAATCTTCAACTCTTGTTGGCCATAAGGTGTCAGGCAGACGTGCAAACCTCTACTTAAACATTCTGCGAACAAATTAGCGAGTCCTCCAGCTAAACTGACGTAGTCGAATAGCATTTTAAGTACAAAGTTTTCGAGCCCACTGGTTCGTACCTGTTTCTAACGCCAACTAGAACAACGAAGCTAGCTAGGAGAATCTTATTTCTATTTAGCAGTCTGCTAGGAAATTGGGAGGCAAAACATTAAGAGCGTTTTTATTGAGGAGCGCTTTCGGTCTTAATGTTATTGAAATCTTTTCTCGTTAAAGACAGTTGGAATTTCTAAAATGCAAAACATAGAAAGAGGAGCTAGAACATCATAGTTGAAGAATAGCAGAAACGTAGCGGATTAAGACAAAAACTAACAAAGACACCAACCAACAAAGCAAAAAAAGATGGACAAATGTAACTAATCATGAAATTATCTTCTTTCTACATTTTGATATCACTTAAGCATAGGGCAGAACGACAGATCGATGAAGTCAGCTGCTAGAGAAGTACAAAAAGGCTACTTTAAAAAAGAAAAAGCCACAAAAATTCAGGAAATCTTGGAGAAATCTCCAGTCCTTAGACAATGTCACGCCTAAATAATCAGGCACAACAATGCACAAAAGGCTTTTGCAGTATATCAGCAGTAGATTTGTAAGACATCTTAAGATAGACGTCAGGTGAACTTCAAATCCTTGCAGAGTTACGTAACGATCTTTGGTTCTCCTGCGTGCGTTTAAGAGATTCATTGTGAAGAAAGGCTTATTCAATTATTTTGAGGCACGTGAGCATAGCAATTTGACTGTTCTCTCTCTGAAACAGAGCTCACCAGAAAAAACACAGAGTCAGAGTGCTTCTGGGAGCCAAGGCCAAAAAAGCTTTGAAAATCTGAAATAGGCTTAGAAAATATGAAAATTCAAGAGATGCAAACCTCTTCAAATATGGCACGCAGCCCTTGCACATCTTTTGCCACAGCCAGAGGGCTTTCTATAGCATAAACGTTTAAGTTTTCTTTGACGATTCCCCTCGTGATTTCCTCTGTGTTCTTCAGCTCTGCTGTCTTCATGGCACCCTTAAGGAGAAAAACATCAGCCCGTGACTCAATGGCATCTCCATATCCCCAACCTTTTTTGCTTTTTTCATGCAATTTCAGGTAAACATAAACTACATAAAAAACATGGCACGACCGTCTGCAGATTAGATAATTATAAAGCAAGAAGGCTTGAAAGTGAAAAACAAACGCTTAGTGATCGTCATAACTGCAATTGTCAATTAATTCGTTATTTGATTACAAAAAAGGTACAAAATACCGCAGACGAAGCCATTTATATCATTGATTCTGATATCTGATTCTAATATTGATTCTGATATCATTTCTTCACATCAAGGACCATATTCTCTGTTTCATTCCAATGAAAACTAGCGGGTACGACGGAAAAAGCCAGTTGGTTTCCATTTTCTGCTGGCGAATCTTTGGAAAGACCCCAGAAAGTTGGTTAGAGAACTGCCAATGAAATTGGAACAAAAGCTGCGCCCACCCAAAGATGTTAAAGACCAGTTTAAAAAGGGGCCTTCTTATGTAAGAAGTAATATATCATTTCAATATTTTAAGACTAGCTATAGCCAGTGCGTTTTCCTTTACGTGATGTAACAACAAAGTATCGGGCATTCCTTCAAGACAGCATAACAATCTGCTGAAAATTTGACGTAAACGATACCTTAGCTGTGAAATCGAATCGCAAGCGGTCGGGAGCAACGAGGGAGCCACGCTGATCTGCTGCGCCGAGAACTTTTCGCAATGCGTAATTCAGCAAATGAGTGCCTGTGTGATTATTCATCAGGCTTCGTCTTCTTTCCTAATCAGAAATAACAGATAATTCCAAATATCCCATCTCAGAGAAGTTCAGTTTCATGCCATTTTGAACAACCAGCTGCGTCTGGTATAGCATTTCAAAGCTATGAATATCACAAGTAGAGAGAAATACGAACAGTCATGTCGTTTGGGGTGGAGATTCCTCTTTTCAAAAAGGTGTAAAAACGTTTCCTACAACGAGACTTCAAAATAGCATTGAACAGCGAAAACGTAATTTTTTCGTTGATTGCATGCTAAAATACTTTGTGTCAAATTCCCTTGCATTCTTAACAATACATAAAGAATTTCAAAATTTCAAAAAAATGGAAATTTCAAATCCTATGCACACTTTCATCAAGTTAAGCATGGGTTTTAGTAGTTCGAAATTATTAACTGCAAAACATAAAATGAAAGCGAGCTGGAATCCGATCGAGGCTTTTTCCATCAAAGATACGTCTATAACGTGAAAGAGACCGGAGAACCTGAAACAGCGAGTGTCTAGAATTTTCAATTACACAACAAACTGTGAATCATGATATCAGATATAAGGAATGATACTTGCTCGCAAGTTCAATAATTCTAAGGAGCCTCCTCAGTTAATATTAAGCCTATCTACTGTTCTGTAGCAGTTGAGATTGATTACGGCTTTAAAGAAGCAGACCTCATCAATAAAACATTTGACAGTGTCTCCAACGCGAACCGTGCCTTCAAGGTTGCCGACATGAAGCACATATCCCCCGTGAACTTGGACATCAATCACCGAAAACTCTACGTCCTGCAAATTCAAGAAGGGTTCTTTCAACGCAAGAATGTGCTTTAACGTCGAAAATAACCTATGAATCGTATGAAGCCATATAAAAAGGAGGTACGTATTGTTGTACTTATGAATTCGCTTAATTAACCACTTTAAAAACTTCTTGATAGTACAAAAGTTAAAGAAAAGTTGCCAGACCTTCAAAACAGAAATGGCCTACATTTGAAACCCAAAGAGAAAAATATTCTGAACAAGAAGAAAAATAAGGCGAGAAAATATTTAACTAAAATAATTTCAGCACTGTTCGCATCGAAGATTGATACAATGGAGCTTATAATGAGTGCCAACCTCGTTTCCATCTTTGTTCATGTATCCATAATCACAGCTTTGACCACCCTGCTCTGCATAGAAACAAGATGAATCTAGAAGAACTCCACACTTTGTGCCACTTTCCCCGCCATCTATCTCATTCACAAATTGTTTCTCATACCTCAAAGCCAAAACTTTTGCTGTAATTGATGCGAACACTGAAAAAGAAATTATCTTACGTTTTAGTGAAATACAGCTTTGCTGCCTCAATGGCGAAACTTTTAATACATTCCGATCTAAAAGATCTCTATGCTAATCTTCGTAAAGGCTTTTCGTCGAATTTGGTTTGGCCTGTTAATTTGAAGTAAGTCATGTTGATTCTTAAACATAGTAAGACAGTGTGCAACCATGGTAGGAAAAGCAAAGTGCAGTTAATGTGATTTAAAAAATCGAGAGGTACTCGCCCATTACAACGTAGAACAAAGAATTTCACTTCAGAAGACTATTAAAAATATCTTTCACGGTATAAGTTCAACAAATATGATCATTCAATAATTGGAGGCCGCATGGGAAGTTAGCATCAAATTGGGCAGGAATTCTAAAAAACATTTAATTCAAAAAATGAAAATAATTCTAAATTCTTAACTATCACAATTCTTAAAATAAAAATTAAAAATTATCGGTAAGAAAGAAATACAGTATTTAATCCTTCGAAAAGCACAGAGGTTTTAAATTACAATGGTGAACTGAAATTAAATTATTCCTGTAAGCTGCATAAAAAAGTCCAAATCGATCCATTTTGAGGCGAAATTTCTTAAAAAGCAATAACTGCTTTACTTGTTGTAAATAATCTTAGAGAATTGGAATGGCTAGCTGCTGCGATCAAGGAGGGAAGAAATGGTGGGTAAAAAAGACGATAATGATGTAGAGAGACGAACAAAGACCAGGAGCGAAAAGCTGAATCCAACGGCTGTCGAAAGCTGGCAATCATTGCGGAAAATATTTGCCAACAAAAACAAACGTTCATTTATCAAACATTATACATGCGTTGGTTTGGTGGCAGGTATGTGTGTGGTTTGGTAGGAGCGAAGAGAATTTCTTCCCGACTTTGTTTGTTCACGTCTCGCCACACCAACAAGTGCAAACAAGCAAGTGAATACTCGAGACTTCAGGTACGTCTCGTTGAAAAGAGTACGTGATTTCTTGCACGCCACATGTCAAAGATAGTGAGTGGGCTTACATCTTCCTTCAGGTTCAAAAGTTGCCTTGGAGTGGGGCAACTGTTGTAAGCACTTAAAGGTGAACTGACACGCAAAATTAACTTGATCTCTATTGAAAGTCTATCTGGTCAAAACAATCAGGGCGTTTTCAGTTTTTGAAAATTAAGCACCGTTTGCGAGTTTTTGAGCGCTAAAGTTCATCACCGACAACCTTCCGATTAACTGCGAGTTCGTCCGAGCTTTGTCAAATCCGTGACGTCACAAACACCACATTAGAATCACAGAATACACTTGCGCCACTTGGAACTGTAAGCCTTTTCTGACTTTGGTTGGATCGACTTGATTTTGCGAAAGAGGATCGATCGATACGTTGAAAATGGATTCAGACTCCGATACAGAATTCAGTTATCCTGATTTACAACAACAGGCAACGATTCACCCTTATATGTTTGAGCCCCTACCGCGGTCACAAAGAGATGCAGCTTGTGGGCCTAGTCAAAGTGACAACACCGAGGATATGGAGGAAGGTGAAAGCTTAGCTATGTCATTAAGAAGTTGTGTTTTGGTCAATTTGTCTTTCAATTCTTTATATGCAGCTTTTCCTGAAAAAAGAGTATTTGTGTTAATCAATGTTTGTTGTCTCATAAGAAACATAAACACAAGTAAATGCTTTTTAAACATGATCCCATCCAACAAGTTTTTGGCTCGCAAAGTCGTTTATTGTTTATTCTACATTTTTTGTCATGTTTGAAAATGTTTGCATAAGATACCTTTTATCAACCATTCACGCTCCATAGGCCCATGTTCACAGCATTTAAAAAGTTGTCCATCATGTCCTTCGTGCTTATTAATGATGTGGTTGAAAAGAGAAAGCCACTTTTCCTTGATTAGTTGTGGACTATCTTTGCTAGTTGATGCACACCAATATACATGATTTTTTATTGATGGCACCCATTCATTTACCACAGCTGTTGTCCTCTTCTTGCTAATTTCTTCTACCTTTCTTGCAATCGCTGATAGGAATTTTATATCAGTAATTGAATTTCAAGCATGATTGTCATTTTATTTGGATTAGAATATAGCAGTAAATCAATGTTTCAACTTTTTAAGAAATAATCAATACAATAAAGCAATATTCATTTACAAATGAAGTTATAAATTAAATTTCAGTGGAATGTGTAGATATTTAAACATTTGGCCAACAATTGATATTTTAAAGAGTTGGAGGAGTTTTTACATCTGATTTGTAACATTCATTTATAAATCAGTTGAACCTTTCTGTCTATGAATTTATTTAATGCCAATTGCTATGCAGCAAAGTGACAAAGCAACTCACATTTTGCAACATGGAAGACATCAAAGCATTTGTTTTGATAAGATGATGTCAAATTGTTCCATTGTTTTAGACCCAAAGCCCATTTTCCTCAAAAAATATTGGGGGCAACCACCCCCTCCTCCCAGGTGTCTATCACTGCTTTCCTGAAAAGGAGCCTGAGACTGCAACGCCCCTCCAGTTTCATTCTGGTATACATTTCATATGTTTTGAAAATTATTTAGTGCTTGAAACCCAAAGCTCCTACTGCCCGCTTTATTTTACATTGATAGCATAATAAAAGTCATCTCACAAAACTCACATTTTGTTTTAGAAATATTCACATTATCAGGGAAGCTGGAAAGGGGGAAGAGGGGAAACTGCCCTCTTGCCCTTTGATAGGAGGAGCAAGGGGGCTAAAGTGCCCTTGTTCTCAGCCTTTTGTATTTATTAAGGGGGGCATGGCCCCCTCACTTATTTGCAAAACACTGGAGCTTTTATAAAACCTTTTGTTATGATTGTTATATTTTATCTTGGCCTCTCCACTTAACCTGCGGCGGAGCCCGTTAAAATAGTATCGAAAGTAGAAATTGACTACTTTCGGGCAATTAAAAGTGGGCATGGTCGGACTGGGGGGAGGGGCATATTTGGAGTATTTGCCACAGCATAACCAAAAAATTTAATAATACGTGCAGCTTTAAATATGAAAATTAAAAGAAGCCGAATATACTGTGTTCTGAGAATCAATGATCTAGAAGGTACTATGCAGTAACAGGCTATGTAAAATTAATATGGCTTGACGAACCTCATGACGGGCTCTCTTCATTAGCGCTTTGCTTTTGCCAGCAGCAGTAACAGGGCTTTTTCTTGGGCTAAGGCTTGGCTCCAGCTGTTTCTGAAATTTGCTCGCAAACCTGCTCCCCAAATACGGTCTTTTCCCTTTGACATTACACTTAAATTTGGGTGACGAGAAATCGAATTCCGTTGGAACAGCATCCGCTTTCAATTTTAACTTAAAACGAATGCCTGTTAATTCCATTAACTCGGGATTCCTCTCGAAGGAAGTTTGCTTGAAATGGTCTTGACAAAGCGCTGCTCTTGGACCGGGATTGAAGTTTTCCCTTTTTGTATTTCTAATCCACTGTCTACGTATGATAGGGTTTTCGGGGAATGTGAACAACGATTTTCCTTTACCAGTGCAATTATAAGCTGAACAACCAACCATTTTCTTTATCTGCAATCACAGGCCACGTTTATCTCGTCGAAAAGTAGCAGAATATTAACAAGGTGTCTGGTCACTTCGTGCGTGATTTGTATTCGAGAGATGAAAACATGGTGTTTGTGACGTCACGCCCGCTAGGTCACATGAAATGCCGATAATGGCCGAGTCGTTAACGATAATTTTGTGACATTTGAGGCAGAATTGCAACGAAACGGAAAGCAATAATTAACCGAAAACTTGAAATTAAGATTCTACGCGTCATTTTCTACATTATATCAAAAAATAGTTTTGCGTGTCAGTTCACCTTTAATAAAACACAGTTTTTTGGAGATCAAACCACACCTACTTGCAATCCGCTTTATAAGCAGGGCAGTCATAGAGAGACCTTTAATACTATGACATCACACTGGGTTGGCGGGTTGTCAGTTGTTTTATTCCAAGTATTTATGCTAGGACACCAGGGCTCTCTAGAGTGATCCCAAGTAAGAACAGCAAAAAGGGACGACCATGTTGCAATAATTCGGAGTACTAACTAGAAAGATCTAAAGAAAGCAATTGCTTTGAAGTAATGAGGTACTTTCTATTTAATTCCAAGTAAAATATGTGGAGCGGATCTTATACTTACAGAATGCATCCTAATATACAAAACCTGCTATAGACAAGTGCCATTTACAACTAAAAGGTTTTTGGCCCCTTTTTCTCCCTTTTTGGCCAAACTGAATTTTTTCATCAATTTTTCCCAGCACTAAAAAACTTCAGTCTCAAAAACATACCGTAATTGCCATCTTTATCAGCCTCATAATTATACTTTGGCTTTTCATCAGTAGTGGGGATTCCTTTCTTTTGAAGTTCGTCGAGGGCATGAATGTCCAAGCCGACATTGTCTTCCTCGCCTGGCCCTTTGTTTCGTGCGATTTCCTGGCAAGAAAAGCCACATCACTAAGTTCACCTCAGTCCACAAATGCTCGGTAGCCCACCAAGAGATCACAGAGCACTTTCTATCGCTATTTGTCTGTGCAGAATCCTGATAGGAACGGGTACAAGGTTTCTGGCCTACACAGAGCCTTTTGGCATGGTCATAAAATGACGTCCAATTCTAAACAAATCCGAAATAGCATGCTTTGACAACAAAGTCATTTGCATAAAATAAATCATCCAATTGCGACTTCAAATGTAAAAAGGCACATGGGTTAAACAAATCAGTTCCGCACCAAGAAAAAGCCCACTTTTCAATGAAATTGACAGTTGATACCTAACACAGCCAGTTGCGTAAGAACAGTTATTCAGGCCAATGCCAGTTGCTCCGATTTGACCTTTGCTTTGCCTAGTATTCGATCATCAGGCTTACCTGTGCCTTAACTTTGGCTTCATTGTACCCCTGCATGTCAACAGTCAAACCCCTCTCCTCCGCCATGAGAACAGTCAAGTCAACAGGGAATCCATAGGTGTCATATAGCCTCCATGCCAAATCACCTAATCGGAAAAGCAGATTGATGTTAACAATTCTAAATCAAGTCCAAAGATTACCCTTTCTTTTTTCAATAGACATTACCTAGGGGCAATTTACAAAGGAACTCCAGCAGAATCACTAGCTCTTAAAAATTGTCTGCTTCAAATCTCACTGGCTAAAATTATCCTTCATATCACATCCTTCGATATTTTCTCATATTCTTGACCAATTCATAGAGCATGGAGTTAATGGCACTAGAAAGCACTAAACGAAATATGTCCAACATTGTAAAAACAAATGTTACAAAGCTGTTATAATAACTTGTCGAGACAAAATTAAAATACCTGATAGGAAATGACAATGTATCAACGAAAATGATAGTTCAATATTTTGAAATTAATATTATGCAAATTTCTCAGATTAAATTTGAACCTGCAATTGCATTGTCAACAGCTTTATCTGCAGCCCGATTGAACAGCCTTCTTCCCCTTGAGAGGGTTTTCAAGAATTGAGTTTCCTCTTCGTTGATAATGTCTTTGATCTAGATCAAATATCAATTATCCACAATTATTTGATTTTCGATGCAATAAATCATGTTCAAAATAACTATTTAAAAAAGTGTGAAGGCAGAAGTTGTTAGTCGGGCCAAGTAAATTCATTCGGAAACAAAAAACTTCATATAATTAGATATTCTAAACTAGAGCATCAAAACAAAGCTATGTTTTAAAATGGCCCCCTGTGAAGATGGTATTTTTAGGAAAGGGAAGGTGGTTGAAAAGGAGATGAAAACAATGGGCGGGCCCTACGTACATCTTGTGGATCCTTGCAGACCTCGGGAAAGGCCATTCCTAAACTTTCCACAGCCACGTCAACCAATGATGCTAGCATTCCCGGCTTTGCGTTAAGCTTCTCGGTTGCATATCTTACCGCGCGGCGAAGAATCCGCCGCAGGACGTATCTGCAAGAGAAATGGCGAGGCGAAATTCAGTATAAGGGGAAACAAAATCCAGGAGTGCAAAGTGCATTGCTGGGTTATCGTCCATCTAACATCCATATTGGGAAAGCAGCTACACAGTCGTGAGCACTTAAAGATAAACAGAAGACACCTTCATTCTTAATGCTTCTTTATGCTTCGGTAATGTTTCTTTATACATTGGCTAGTACGCATGCTTGGATAGGGGCCACCGAAAGAAGTGGTATGATCAGGTTCTTAGATTTTGGTTCAAGTTAGAAAAGCGACGGTCAGCAAGGGATAATAAATTGTTGCAGTCAGAGAGGCGAGAATGTGGTACGACAATTCGAAAGTTATGATAGTACATAAATCAAAGAACAGTAGGGTGAAATTTGTGACTTTGATTGAAAAAAGGAAGCTTTAACGGCAGCTTTGGTAAACAATGACAATTGAAATATTGTCATATCTCTTGAAGAAGTATGACAAATTGAAGCAGCAACACTAGAAATGGCTTCGGGGAAAATAACGCAATTAGAAAACAACTGACCCCCTTCCAGTACTCTCTGGCTTTCCGCCATCTGAGAATGCGATAGTCAGAGTTCGTATGTGATCAGCCAAAACGCGATAGGCCATGTCCAATCCGTCCACGTCATCAGCTCCAACTTTGCCAGAGTAGGGCTTGGCACCGGTAGCCTATGGATTTAGCGCAGGAAAATGTTTTCACTGTCTATTTAGTAAATAGGGGCTGCAGAAGCGAGATTTATTGTGCTGCTGGGGATGGAAGAACTGCAGTACCAGATAGCATCAAGTATCGAGATAACACTCCGTTGAGCAAGTTGCAGTCGGGTTTAGTGTAGCACTATTTTCGATGTGCTAGAGGGGGATAATCAACGATATTTCTCAAACATCATGAGAGCTTTACGAATAAGATATATGAAGAACGCCTCAACAATAATGAGAAACTGCAATTCGGGTGGGTAGGACACTGATAAAAGAAATTTGCGATGGAGCATCGTAAAAACAAAACAGGTTCATTTGACTAAAGAAGCTGTTGCTACGGACATCTACCATGATGTTTGATAGCGATCATCGAAATGAAAGTACATGGAAACAGGCTTTAACATCTAAGTTGACAATTGTTCGTTTACATAATAGCTCTAGGATATTTCCAGCGACTCCCTATCACTAAGAAAGTAAATAAGCGAGAAGCGAAAAACAAAACAGCATGAAGAACGAGAGGCAAAATCATTCCACTTATAAATAAATTAAAAATTTATGAGAGAGCAGATTCTGCCAACTGATTTAGCACCAGGTTCGCAGTAGTTGAGACGATTTGTCAAAGAGCATTAGCAAAACGTACCAGCTGAGTAAGATACATGACTTATCAATGGGAAGGAAATAAACAAATCCCATTCATTTGGTCTTGAAAATTGGCAGCACCGAACACAAGCGAGAAGTGACATACTTGCCTTCTGAATAGCATCGAAGAATGGGGTAAACAAATCAGTGTCGTAGTTCGACATCTTTCCCTGGACAACCGACACGATTCTTTCAAGGCCCATTCCTGTGTCGACGTGTTTTTTCGGCAATTGTTTCAGTGTGCCATCGTTTTCACTATGAAAAAGAACGACCTTTTTAAAAACCTTTACTTCGAATCTCAGATACATGTACTAGAGCGTTTGTATTCGTAATGGAAGCAGCCATGAGGCTGCCATATTTTGCGACAATGTTGCTTCCACGCGAATGTAAATGCGCCAAGGGCATCGATTTGGTAAAGCAGAAGGCCAGAAACATTGATTTATACACTATTTGCTGTAGAGCTGATAAACAACTTACCATCTGATAAACAACTTACTAATAAACAAGGGAAAATACGGTTGGCTTGAATGGGTCTACAACCTGATACTGATGCCAAACAGATGACTTTTGATGTCGCTGACCTTCTGAAGATCTTTAGACAGTTGAGCAGAGGCAAATGAGCAATGAAAAAACTTGAATCAACAACTGTTTTTATTATTACCAACGACAGAATTATCCTTATTAACGTTGACGGATTTGAGTGAAAATAGTTGGGTTTCCCGGCAAATTACCCTTGAAAACCTCCCCCATAAGTTGATGTTCGTTCATATTATGAAACATTAAAAAGAAGAAATGAGAAGTTGCTGGTTTCTCCGTGTTTCAAAGTCAGTTTTTTAACAATTAAAAAACCAATGAAGTCCTTGTTAAAAACTATCAACATAGTGCGGAATGAAAACAATGTAGAATGCACGTAGAACAATCTTGCTATTTTTCAAGGGAGACAAATCGCCTATTCACCTGTCTGTTCTAACAAATGAACTAATTCTCAACCAAACATCTAGTTCTGTTATTGTCTTAGTATGACGCACTTACATATACCTCAAAGGAAGGAAATTATTTATCGCTTGATCTCTTTAACCAAAAATCTCAAGGTATTTGAGCCTATAGAGCCAATGGGATTGGCCACAATGAGATAGATAAATAATGATAACGTACTCTCAGCCTAAAAATAATGAATTGGATTGCAAGGTAAGATTGATAACTAGCTTGCTACAACAAACAACATCAAAAGAAAACAACCAGCTATATATTCAAACATGCTCCATTCTATGGTTGGTGGGGACTACTTTAAGATAGTTGAAACCGGTCATAAACTACATGAATACACTTAAAATTGTCCGGTTTATAAATTACCCTTTTGCAGTTAAGTTGAATTGGCACTGAAGCATACACTTTGAATACGGAAGCTTAAAGAAATTTGGTATTGATGAAAAATTTAAATTTCCAGCTGTCTCTCTTCAAAATAGAGCTTTGTTTCTAAGTGATACTGTATTCAAATTGTCATATTTGAACAACCATGCAGAATGTGGGATTGTTTAAAGGCTCGCTGAAGGAGCATATTAAAATTACACACACCTCTAATGATGATCTTAACAATGTTCATAAAATTTCTGCATTCTTTACATACCGGTTGAATGTGATGAACACAAGGTTCCAAACCTCTAACACATCTGGCACATCCATATTGACAAGGCTGCTTGCATCACGGCCACCAATTCTATCAAAATGGATCTCAGTGCATGGACCACAAGGCCCTGTATCTCCCATTTCCCAGAAATTATCTTTCATTCCAAAAGGCAGCACCCTTCCTGGTGGAATCCTAAATATGAAAAATGATCAATGATAAATAGAGGAAAATCAAATTCAATTGTTTTGAATACATCAAATTTCTTGTCTTCTGCTAAAATGCATCTGATGGTAGCATCCTACGCCCTTGGCAATAGGTACAAACATCTAAGTAATATATTTAAGACTTTTTGCTAGCAAAGAAAAGCTTTTATGACCTACCCCAAGTCGAGCCAAATCTGTTTTGCCTCAAGGTCAGCTGGCACACTATCAGTTCCACCAAAGTAAGTTACGTATAGTCTTTCTTTGGGAACTTTTAATGTATCAGTCAAAAGTTCCCATGCCATCATTATTGCTTCTTTCTACAATATATTTCAATATACTCTCAAGGCAGTTGTAGAAGATGAAAGAGTCACAATCATATTTGCAAAAGATGACTACTTGAATCTTTTGATTAAGAATTGCATCTCATTAGTGGCCAGCATTTCCTTGGTAAGAAAAGAGTTTTAGCCATAGAGTAGAAGTGGGTATATTACTTTTAGCTAGCATTGTGAAAATGGTGTGATTTAAATGCAAAGATATAAGCAATGCTTGAATTATATATATATATATATATGTTTATAGTTTTTGTTAGTTGAGAAAACACACAAGACTTAATGTGTAGTGGAAAAAAATATTCCATTATTATTCCAAATTTTGCCATTTCAGAGCTTCAAAAGTCAAGAAAACCGCTGCCTACCTTGAAGAAATCTCCAAATGACCAATTACCAAGCATTTCAAAAAATGTGTGATGATAAACATCTTTCCCAACATCATCCAAATCATTGTGCTTGCCTCCCGCTCTAATACATTTCTGACTGTTGACTGCTCTTTTCAACTTTGAGAAATCACTGTTTGGATCCACCGTACCAAGAAAAATTGGCTTGTACTGAAAAGAAAAAGAAATGAAAATTTTTACCACAGCTTCATAAAATTGAAAAAAATTTATTTTGCATTTGAAACTTTGGTAATTCTTCTTTTTATACTTTGTCAAGACAGTGAAGATAATTACCAAACATAAATCCAAGATAAAAAGCTACAGGAGATTTACTCATGAAAAATCAGAAAGAGCTACAAGTAGATCAAACGTTATCATGTTTTGTAGAAAGGTAGAAATGGTAGAATACTTTCAAGCTTGGATAATTCTAGTTGACATTAACAATTAGATTTTGTCAGTCAAAAGATAAGATATCATTGCAGCAGGCAGATTATTATGTAACTTATCAGTTGGTGTCTGAAACATAAAAATTGTAGCTAAAAGCCACCTTTTGCTATTGTCACAAAAAATTAAACCAAAGAAGAGCATATATAAAAAGCAAATTGAAATTTGTGAAAATTGTTGCAACTGGGTTTTTCAAGATTTAGCAAAAAATTGTGAACAAAAAATAACTATAAACATTTTATTGAGACACCTATGTTTCTGATGATTAAGCTTAATGTTTATCCATTTCATGGCAGGTGAACTTGCTTATTTTGAAAAACTAAATTTGTGTCTTAAAGCTTCCAAAATTCAAACCGTCTGGAGCTCTGGTCTTTACCAGTGGTACTTACCCCTTTGCAAAAAAGATTAGTGCTACAAACATTACTTTCTTGAGAATAAGATTTCTTAGGAAATGGCCAACAAGTGTAGAGTGCCCAAGACACAAAGCAAGGCTTGTTACCCTTCAAAGATTTCTGATACATGCACGGATATTTTTGTGCTAGTTGGTTACATCGGAAATCATACTACCAAAAGTAAAGTCTTTTATTTAATCATTTCATGTTCACATGATCGATAATTCTTAATATTAGGTGTTGGATTTGTACTAACAAATAGTAAAATAAAAGATACGATTCACGTTGTGTCCTTACCTGGTTCATTCCAGCATTTGCAAACAGCAAAGTAGGATCATCATGTGGCACAACTGAGGAAGATTTCACAAACGTGTGACTGTGTTTCTCCACAAAAAAGTCTACAAACGCCTGTCTTATATCTTTGCCGGATAGAGAACTGTCCATTTTGAAAGTCTTTTTAGAAAACCTGCTTAGAAGTCTTGAATTAGCAGGCTTTCTAAGGATTCCTGTGGCTAGCACCCACTCAACCTTGAACAACTGCCTGAGCAAATGACAAGTCATGCAAGCCTCCAGAACGAAGGAGTGGAAAGAAACTTGTGGCTGACGAAACCATTTGAAACCAGCCTCTCTTGTCTTCTGAACACTCGTCATTGCGAGGCAATCTAAATATTTCGCGATACCACATGACTCGGTGATTCCTATCGCGATCAAAAAGAAATATTCACAATCATAAGAAACAGAACACTATTATGGGGAGAAAAAGGTTAGTATTTATTCTCATTAATTAGATATCCCATTTTTAAATATATTAACGTGAGAGTTAGGGGAAACAACTCGAGGCAAATATTGAAACCAACCAAAAGGAAGTTTTTATATTAAGCTCTCAGAATCCCTCAATCACAGTTTTTCAGAATTTCGGGCTAATTGTTAGTATTTGTGCCATTCATAGTTCATAAGCTCAAAAATGATAGGATGTAGCAGAGTTTTTTTTAAAAAACTGCTAGGATGTAGCAAAAGATTGTTTGTAACGGAAGAAAGCTTACAAGTTGTTGTTATCTATTTTGCATGTTTTTGCATCAAGCTGTTTGTGGCACTTCAACCTTAGCATCAACGACAATATCCGAGGACAACGAAACCCGCGAATCTTACGCCAGATTTGCAAGACTTAGACACTGTAATTTTGTATGGCAAATTTTACATTTTGGTCTATATATGTATGTATATTATTATCCTTACCTTTCTCTTAGGCGACACAATAAAGAGCAGAAAGTTGAAGATGAGGATTCAGATGATGGTCAATCAAGAATGCCTTTGCCAGATCCTGTATGTAGTTATTATCATTAATCATTTAATAATTTTTTTGCTGACTCTTATCTTTTGCTTTGTTTCTAACCTTTTAACTCTTTCTTGTAGGAGGCAGAGGACTATTATAATGATGAGATAGAGAAGTATTCATTACAAAAAGATAAGGTGTGTATTTTTCCTTCGTGAAATATTTGGAAACTGAAGGTGAATAAATTCATTTCCTCCCAATATCAAACCATTGACACCAAGCAGTTTTGCTATCTCCTTTTTTTACATAAAATTGCACAAGATCTATTTTCATCTGGAGCACATTTGTCTTTGCATCAAATTAATCAGTGATCTTCATAACTCATTCCTCACAGCATTTGTATCACCTCACAATTGTGAGAAATTCTGTGCAATGTCCATGAATCTGAGGTAAAAAATTTCCTAAGTCATACTTGAATTCTTTGTTATTTCAATCAAAAGCTTTACATTTTCACTCATATAATTAATTTAAAGATACCTCTTGACAATGATGTTGACTCTGATGGTGAAGACATTTTCAGTGAAGAGGTTTGTTGTTGCTTGACATTACTAAATTTCAGTTGAGATTCTACAAAACCCTTCAATTGACATTAATGAAATAATGGAATTTCAGAATATATACATCAGTAAAAATAGAATATATAAATTTGAATTTTCACTAGTTATCGGGATACACTATCTACGTTGTATGCCCTTTTTTATTTGTTTTTCAGGGAGATGAAATAATGAAACTTGATGATGATGAAAGTGAAGAAGGAGAAGAAGAGAATAAAAGTGACAACCAGGTAAAGAATTTGAATAATAAGCTTTAACAGTATAGGCATACAAAATGTTATTTTTGGTATTCAAATTTCTTGTGCTAAGAAGCTTAGATAATTGTAGATGTTCTTTCTAAAAGAACTGCTTCATGTTCCTTTTTCTTTATGAAATACAGGATAATGAAGGCTCTTTGTCAGAAGGAGAAGAAAATGATGAAGAAGCTGGTATGTACCTTAAGTCTGCTTATTGTCATGTTTATATATCAGTTGTCTTTATCTGTATACTTATGTTAAACTTTGTTTGGTATACAGAGAACAGTTGCTTTGTCCCCTGCATGAGATTTCTTGGATTTATTCATGTCTTTTTTTAGAACTCAAAGTCCATCTAGCTCCTTGAAATTAATTGATGCAACTAACCATGACATCTTTTAAGGGCTCCCTAGCCGCAAAGCCTGGGGAAGAAAGAAGAAAGAATTTTATGATTCAGATTTGAAAGATGCTGCACATTTTGGTTTGTTAGCTTCCTTCTAAGTTTTAAAACCTTTACTTTTTTGAGAGCTTTGAAGTGTATTTTATTTAGGGACTAAAGGAGTTCTTTTATATGTTTTGTGGTTCTGGTTAAGAATTAATATCATCCAACTACACAGTGGCGTGAAGCCACAATATTGTCAGATCAAATATTGTGAGGGATGTTTCACCACAAATAAATGTCCTTATGCATCCATTTGCTTCTTTCTGCGCTGTTTTTACCTTTTGATATGATTAAAAGTGTAAAAATTGTGCCAACTCTTATAAGACACATGATATTATGATGAATGGAAGGAAAACATTTTTGCACTAAATAACAAATAATAATCCAGATAACAAAGAAGAAGAAGATATGGTTGCTGAGGAAGAAGAGAAAGAAGCAATGGCTTTACAACAAAGAATGACATCTCACCTTGATCAAGAAGATTTTGATTTCCTCGATCTTGAGGTTTTGATGCTTTCAAGTTTTCTCTAGTTTCATATCCATCACCCTTTGTTTGAGTAGAAACCCTTATTAGCAAATTTCACTTTATAAATCCTGATTATATTTTCAGTATTTGAGCTGCAGTCTACATGCATTATGTTCGCATTTGAGGAAGTAGTTACCATTTGGTATGGTCAGTTACTCTTTTCCCCAGCAATACCAAGCAATCAACATTGTCTATTTAATTCTCACAGGAGCAGCCACTTGGAGATAATGAAGAATTAGTTGATATGGTAAGCATAATTACTGTTGAATGCTAGTTTGGCCAACACTGATACCTTTATGTATTTCGTACTTTTGTCTGGATTGGTTGTAGCTTATTGAAATTTTATAGGATGAAGAGACACAAATTGTCAAGGATTTATGTAAACTCTCCAAAGAAGAGAAAATTCAGGTTTCCATTTTCAACGTTTTATCGTTCATATTTGGGATTATTGTTGAGTTACTACTTCTAGCATCTTCTAAGTTTTTAGTTTTTGTTATGAATTTGGCAGTTTGATGTTTAGAATGATTTAATTTCGTTTGTATGTTGTAATTAAAGTATGATATTAACAAAAAGATTATTTGATAAATTAATGAAAATTTAACATAAAATCTTTTTTTCTAAAATCATTTGATTATAATCTTAATACTCATCAATTAAAGATGGAATATAATGAATTTAATTTTTCTTCTGCATTTGTTTTGTTTCTTTTTATTTTTTGCAGCTTCTAATGAAAGACTCACCAGAACTGTTTCTTCTGTTGGATGATTATCAAGCAAGGGTTGGACAATTTTTTTGATGAGTTTTGAGTTGTTGTTTTTCATGACACATGTCTATTTTGTAAGCTTTTTAATGTTAAATTTAACAGTTAGTTTCAAGTTATAAATCTTGTAAGGGAGGTCACGCAAGCACTAAGCCACTAGCCTGGGCTATATCCCACAAAAAAGTTTGCGTTGACAACCAGTTGGATGAACTCTTTCCTTTACTTTATATATATATTATTTGTTTTATTTTCATAGTTAAATGAAGTCATCAGTAAATATCACCCATTGTTGGTGGTAGCAAGATCAAATAAAAATGTCATATCAAAGGAGGTAGGCAATTCCCATTTTTCTACAGCTTACTGTGTAGTTCAAGGTTTTTATGGCTTTTATTCCACAACTATTGGTAGCAGTAGATTGCGGTTTTGTCAAACATATTACCTCAAAATATTTTTTCAGGGAATAGATTTTATTGAAGTCATGAATCAGCTTCTCTTGAAGTGAGTTTTTTGTACTTTTAGCATAGCTTATTGTTTTTTACTGACATGTGCAACACTATGTACTTTTTAATAACCTATTCTCCTAATTACTGATTCTCTTCCTTTGATATTGATATTTCTTGTTCTGTTCTTTTAAGTAATAACTGTTTTATTGAACACATGAATGAAGGCTTAAAGCTTTTTAGTTAATTGTAAGTAAAAAGATCCTTTAGTTGCACGTCTCTTAGTCGAACATAGAAAAACTGCACTGGGAATGACATTACTAATGAAAAGGCCGGTTGATTTGCATTCAAGAAAACTTTTATCATGATGCAGTCTATAAATGCATTGCAGGACTGAAGCACTGTTTTTTTTTCTTGTGCCAAGTTTCATTTTCAGCTATATTTTTCTTGATGCAGTTACTGCGTGAACATCAGCTTCTACTTAATGCTTAAAGCCAAGCAAGAGAATGTCAAAGATCACCCGGTCGTAGAGAAACTCGTCCAATACAGAGGCGTAAGTAGCCATCACTTTAATATGCATCGAGCAGCATTTAACTGTCTACTTCAGAACTGATCCCTTATTAGGCAGATAAGGCTGCGCCATCTTATCCATATTCAGGTGCTTTACTAGGGCCGGACGCAAAGGCTGGCGCTGGATTATATCGAACTCGCGTGGATTCTTCCTCAAGTGCTCGCTTGTTTACAGTTAAATAATCTTGAGATTCTCACGGCTGCCGCTTCTAAAGCTCTATGCGCGTAGGGTGTCACCAATCGATAAGGATTCGTAATGCAGGTCTCGTGCACCATCTCACGCGTGGATTTCGCTATAGCAAGAGTAGGGCTACTGGGGAATCGCTTCGATCAATAGAAGTTACTTAGAGCCCACCAATGCATCTAAATGCGTTTATGGGTCCTCGTTTTAAGTCCTAGGAGCTGAAGATTCTGTAAGCTTTGCCAATGGTCTTGAGTTCTTCGTTATGCCATTTTTAGACAGAGAACGTAGCGCTTAACAAAGTAATGCTTATCTAGTCCTAGAAGAAGACATTGCCTGTTGTTACTACTTTGGGCTTTTGATGCAGTTTTATTTAATACAGTGCTGTCCCTATAGTGAGTCAGTCTTCAGCCCATTTATATTGCGTTATAGTATATTCAATTGTATTCTTTTTTAATATTCTTTTGTGTTATCTACGTTGTCTTGATTTTTTTAATTCAATTTGCAGCTTTTGGAAAAAATCGAACCCACTGCTAAGAAACTTGAATCTCAAATGATGCAAATTTTGAAGAATAACTCAAAAGTTGACGGTAATTAATCTCCTTAAAAATCTCTTCAGTTTATTCTATTTCCCAGGTCTTTGATCTTGATTTTTTTATGCAAAAAAATCTTGCCCTTATCTACGCTGTACTAAACTATGTTTTTGTGTCTTTTGCCCAGCTTTGTGCACAACCATCCC
Organism: Nemopilema nomurai; assembly: GCA_003864495.1. Lineage (NCBI taxonomy): Eukaryota > Metazoa > Cnidaria > Scyphozoa > Rhizostomeae > Rhizostomatidae > Nemopilema > Nemopilema nomurai. Next base: position 1,572,369 of record ML133450.1, read on the forward strand.
TTTCTATAGCTTATTTCCATTTCTACTTTCTTTTGGCCGTTAGTTTTCTAATTAAATTTCTTGCACAAGGAATCCACGGGTTGTCTTAGCATTTCTAAGGAAATGTATGTTTTGAGTATTCTACGTTATTAAAAGAGCCGTTTTCTTCTTCCATATGTAATACGATTTGCATCATGCCATGAGTTTTTAATTTCTTAATCATTTATGTTTTTTCCCAGAAAATGTTAGCAGCCGCGAGGATGTTCCAGCAAGCCAGGTTTTATTCTTCTCTTTCTGTTAAAGCAAGCCCCATCTCTGATTCCCTTAAAGGATCTTTTTTGGCTGACCGAGTGTTCACTTCTTTCTATGAACTCGCTTTCACCTTTAGTCTTTTTCTTTTGTTATTGGCCATCTACTTGCTTAAAAACAAGGAACGTTGTATTTTCTAAGTATGCAGTTCCTTTTGCATAAAACCTCTTTTAAACCATGCCTAAATGTAAGGATTTTCTATATTAAGAGAAGAAATCATTCCAGTAGTGCAGCCAAATTAGAGGCTTCTCTTTCGCGAGCTTTCTTACTTACTCACGTGAATGTTCCAAGAGTTTTATAAACTTAAATTCACACCATTTCTACTGCAACTAGATTGAGGTTCCTCTCCCCGAATGATGAGAAAGATCTTGTATTTTGTCCATTAGCCATTTTGCATTTAAGCCACAGGGCCTTTTTAACCACGAATTCGAGTTTGTGTTCACCTGATGAATTGACATCAGATCATTCTCTTTTTTGTTTTTATCCAACTAATAAACCTAATTCATTGCTTTAGCAAGTAAATTTCAATACCTGAATATTTTCACTTGTTAAGTTCCGAAATTTCTACCAATAAACCAAAAAACATTGCTCTTATTCTTAATTCTTCTTATTCCTGCGTTTCATAGAAAACGAAATCATATGCAGAGGAAGCCAAGTTGATGAAAACGATAATTACGTCAACATCTGAGAACAAAAAATTGAAGGTGAAAAAGGTTAGACTCGATTTTCATTACAACTCTACCTGTATTTCTGTAATTTATATTAGAAAAGGGAAATAAACCAAATGAAAGTCAAAAGAAGTCTCGAAAGCTGTCTAACCTTTTGCTTTCTTTGCTCAACCACCACTAATCTTGAGTCTGCCTCATAACGCGAAAGAGGCTGGCCGTGTCTTAATCCCTTCTAATCTTTCACTATAAAACTGAACACGCTTTAAATGAATGTCGTATTTAGCACGTGAATACGGCTAGGCAGTCTGATTTTGTTGCTAAAAGGGTTTTATTAAATCGCTGTTGCGTTTTATGGTTTTTGCTTTGCTGTCTCTTGGCACTTTTTATAATCAATGAACTTTCGTCTTTTAGAAGGAGACGTCAAAGACAGGAAAGCCTACTCAAGACCCATGGGAGTACTATAAGAGTGTATCGGATAAGCTGGATAGAAAGAAGAGCAAGCAAGAGAGTGTCCCGCAAGAGTATGTTACTGCAAGCTAGCTGAAATGTTTGCTTGAATCAACAGTCATGCCTCTAAAATGAACGCCGCGTTGTACAGTCTAGATGCGTTTTCTCTAATCAGTTGATAAGCTGTCATTATGACTAGCTATTAATAAAAGAAACGATGCTTGTGTCAAAACTTTTAAACTCATTTTGCATTTTTAGCGTCGGTGAGGGCGAAGAAATGGAAAATGATGCTGAAGAGGAAGATGGAAAGAGGGGAATCACCTATGAGGTAATGAAACTGTTAATGCTTCGTTTTGACCTTTGGCATTAACAGCAGAGATTTCATGGCAATTCAAGAGATTACTGAAGTAGATGATATCTTTATCTGGGCAAAACTTTGTCAGACATCAGATAAGGTTATCTGGGCAAAACTTGTTATAGTTTGAGGCTATTTCGTCTTTGCGACGCTTGTTGGCGTTATGCATTGTATATATTTTGTTCTTTGTCACGTCGAACCGTAATCTACATCTGCTCCGTTCAATCTTAAAATTGCTGAATGAAGTAACTCTTTGCAGATGGCTAAAAACAAAGGCCTGACCAGAAAGCGGAAGAAGGAGCATCGAAATCCACGAGTGAAGCACAAAATGAAGTTCAAAAAGGCTCTAGTGAAGAGAAAGAGTCAGGTGCGAACATTATTTTAATTTTTTTTAAAAGATGACAACTGGAATGCATCAATTATGTATAATTCCATGTGTCATGAAAACAGCTCTATGTTAAAAATGAATGTTTACATAACATGGCAGGCCCACTGTTTCAATATGGTATTTAATAACGGCACTCCCTAAGATCTTTTAATAATATTATACGTTTAACCTGGTAGTCATCTCTTAAATCCTTCCCACCCACTTTATTTCAAGCTGTTAGGTCATGAGTAAATTGAATTTTTCTGTATTTAGTATTTTACTCTATATAGTGATTTTGTTGTACTTGATCGTTATTTGTGTTATTCCATTTTGTATGGACATCTTAATGTTTTTTACAGTTGCTTTTCTGTAGATACGGGCTAGACGCTGCCCTATTTATTATCATAATTTCACGAACAGTGATATTTACCTGTATGGTCTGTCAGTTTACCCTGAATAATTTGGTCTGCGCCCCATTTTAGGTTCCCTTGGTGAGAAGAGAAGCATCTAGCTATGGCGGCGAGTTCACTGGCATCAACGCTCGAGTGACCAAAAGTGTCAAGCTGAAATAAACCACACACGTTTTGTTCTATCATCAGTTTGCACCGGTACATTACTCCGACGAATGTGTTTTTTGAAGCTGCTCTTAAGTGCTCCATTTGTTGAAACATTTGCAAGTGGTTTCTATTTCATCCCAGCAATCTAGGAGATCACTACAATCTGTGCAATCACTACAGTTTGCAATGTATGAGTGCCAAGTTACCCCGGCCCTTTTTAATTTTTAGTGTCAGTCAGAATGATGTTACATCTTTTGTAAATACTGTGACGCTTTTAATTTTTTAAGAAATATATAGCCTCTAAGATAGTATGCTTTCTGTCGTAATAAATCTCTCCCTATTCGTTCTTTGGAAGCAGATAGAATGATGCGGAATGATCATCAAAACACTCAATTAATTCCCCTGTAAAGCATGTTTCTTAAAGGGAGGGATGAAGGAAAATTTTGTAAATGTTTTCATAGTAGATAAACACAAACATTTGAAGTCCGAGTGTTTTTAAAAATAGAAAGTGTAATTAATGGAGTATTGATTATTAAGAAATCTAGGAATCTAGAAACTATCCACGTGACAAAAACAAATGGATATTGGGTAGGGAGTAACAGATTTGTGTTAAAAGGCATACGAATTCTAATTGCCTACACACCCGTTGTTTACTGCCTTAGGTAATATTTTTCTGTCCTTCAACAAACTGAGGACGGGGGTGAACGTATGCTGCGCATTTACCATTGCTGCTCGCATGCCTACACTGTAATTATTTTGCTACGCTGACCCACAGTATCGGAAGCGTGCAAGGTATCACATCTCATCAAAAGCCTAACATGTTCGTATGTGCTCCGTATGGCACCTAGCAACTGCAATAATGTCTTCTTCTAACAGGTACTTGTTGATGTCTTCGTGTTATTTCGATTGAAAACTGGCACTTCAGACATATTTGTTTGTGGTAATGATATAATTTGTTAGTTTACTCAACGCTGTGCCGTCTGGCAGCTGTTTAAAGCTTTTAATACGGCAACGTTTCACTTCTTTCTAAGCAAACAACCCGTTATAGGCATTTGGCTGTTCTTTTTCTACCTTTAGCCTGAAATATTGATCCCGATTAGCATTTATAATTCACTCAGTCCTTTTAGGCTTGTGCCGCTTGACATTATTTTCCACGTAGTCAACCATTGGTAATATTGTTCTGTTGTTTATTTTTTTTGAAAGCTACCAAAACTTTCCGTTACTAAAATCGTATTTGCTTCGTTTCATATAAAGAGCTCCATCAAGTTTCATCCTTTCGCACGTGCAAGTTACTAGCGTAGATACAAAGGCACAAAGAGCAAAAAGCGTAGATGCGTGACTCTCCCAAGGGTGGTGCTGTTTCCTTTAGCGGGCGAAAAGAATGCCTCTCTCACCAGGCTGCATGCCTCTAGGGCATTAGTAAAGAGATCCCTTGATAGCGCTTTTTGAATTGACGTGATGGTATATTTCCCAAATGCAGCTAAAGCTTGCATTTCTCACTTGTTGCAGTCAGTCTTTCTTCAGTCAAATTTTCACGAAAGACGGATTTCCTCGTGTCAGAAAAGCTCCAAAGCGCATTTTTGGTTATATTGACTGCACAAGGCTTGACTTACACTCCGATCAATTTTTAAGTTACTTTTTATAAAGAAAATAGCATCACAATTTGTTTAAGATTAAGTATGGCATTTCTTTATTTGCTTGCCTTATTTATAGGTTTCTTGTAAGTCCAAGCTTTAGACTTTTACTCTGAGAATTAAAATAACGTTGCTATAGAAAATGCACAGTACGGGCTCGGCAGACTAAGAAAGACATCAGTTCGCAGTACCACTGTAATTATGAACTGCAATATGATTATTATGAACTCATTTTCTCAGCAACGGGTACAGTCTATAGCTGACCTAAAGTTTTGGTTTATTTCACGTGTCAAAGGTTTGGATTCCCAGCATTCCTTGCGCAGTCTTCCCTACACCATTGCGGTGAGCTTGTAACGAAGTAGGATTTGCCAAAGTTCTTGACGGCCTCGTAGTATACCTTTGCCCCATGCTTGCAGCGAGCTAGTTCACCCCGAATGAACGGCCACTTGGCTATCTCAGACCCGACCTTTACTGCTCCTTTGATGCCATTCCAAATGGAACTGAAGAACCGCTTTCTGTTATTGTACCTGTGCGCACATTTGTTTTCCATATCCCGCTTGAAGGCAATGTCACAGTGCTCTCTGGTCCAACCATAGCGACTACCCTGTGAAAGTCAAGGTAGACAGAAATAATCTTATAGATATTGTAGATATTTAACAAATGCCAAAGGTAGAAAAAGATGTATTCAGTATCTCTAGTTCCTGCATGAGCTTGGTATTAACGATTGCGACAGAAAGTTGACAATTCTTGACCTCTACCTGGAATGAATTGATTTCTACATGGTAAAGATTTTCTAGTTGGTTTGGCACAAATTACCGAAGTGACTTTGTTACAAATTACTCTTTCAATGCATATTTCGTGAGTAACTTGAATATCATGAGATCGATAATCTAGCAAAAGTTGGATTATCTGATATTAAACTTTGAAGTTTCTGACTGGTTATCAAGAATGAAATTTGCAAATATTTGAAAAATCGATAATGAAGGTGAACCTCGATGGCATCTTCGCATGATGTTTGTGAAACGTGTTTTTTTACTGATGACCTCTAGCTGCAAATGATTCCATTAAGAATCCTTCCTCGGATTTTTGCGGCATTGATATTCAATTTGTCGATTTAGCCAACTGGCAATTTCATGTAGGACGTTTTGAAAGCAGCTATGAACTACCAGTTGGGCTGTCGAGTAAACATTTGTTTGGCAAACATGTCAAAGTAGTCACTGTAGGCTAGAATCACTTGCAAGTTAGAGTCCCCTATCATTCATCATCTTAAACTGTCATTAAACTGTCAATGCATCGTTTGTTCTTAGCAGGCTTTGATTTTGTCCTCATAGAGCCAGTCTAATTCAAGGCATGGCTCAATAGAATAATACAATCTTTGACTGGCAGATATACTTACACATATGTAGCAAACATCGTGCCTGTTGCAAACAGGCTTGAACAGCTCCTTGTATGGAAACGGCGAGTTCAGTGGTATACTGCAGCCATTTACGTGGACCTCTGCGGGGCACGCTGCCAACGATAGGCTGACGAGCAACCCCAGAACCGCAAAGGCAAGCACCATCTCTTCGTGTCTCCACATCCTGGTTTTCCTCTCCTCAAGGAGTGCCTACAAGCCAACGTAACTTCTGAAAGATACCCTATTTGCTACCTAGGTCCTATTTATTCAGGAAAGCAGTATTTGTTTTTAATCTCAAATCAAATCGATATTGTAAACACTCTTTGTTGACCACTCTGATAGCTTTCTTCTTGCTGCTCCGAATAACAATGTTTTGAGAAGTTGATTGGAGTTACGTACCGTGTTTTAATTGGCAGTCTAGCGAAGGCAACTGTTAACCAAGATGCGGGCATTGAAATGCATGAATGGAGACACCTTATCTTGACAATACATTCCCTGGAAATCTAGGATGTAACACAAACATGATAAAGCTTATTGAATTTCCTCCCGTTCAGTTCTCTATATTGGATGCTTTCAGTTCTAGGAAACTCATGAACTCTTTAAGAAACTCATGAACTCTTAATGTACATAACTTGTTTTTCATGAACCTACTATTGCTCTTTGCCATGAATGAACTTAGTATTTTGCAAACGGCTTTGAAATCTGGTCAGCGCTCAACAACGGTAGCAATGTTGAATGTTTAGTTTTCAGTTCTACTTTTTTCAGCGTGACTTTGTATGACAAAGGACTGGCTATTTACCCAACAAAAGTCCTTATCTACTTTACCCTTGCACACCTGGTTATCTAAAATTCGAAAGTAGCAAGACATTTTTTCGAGTAAACGGTCAGGTGGTACCCAATGAATGGACTGTCTCACCTCAGAGTTCAATCACCGAAAGCTAACCTCCCATGCCAACCTTCGATGTGTTATTCATTTCAACCCTTTCCAAGATGTTAGCCACAGTGAGCATAAACTAACTATTCGAAAAACCCTCTCAGATGTACATCAGAAATAAGTAGAATTGATGTCATTTCAAGTCATACAGCACATGACTCAGTTGAATATTTACTTACAAATTGCTGTGGATTGAAAGCACTTTACCATGCTACTGTAATACACTGTTTTGGTGTTTCCAAGAATTCAAATCACTTCCTCATTCCCAGTTTTATTTCAGATTGATTAGCAATCACAAACAGTAGCAATATTTCACATTTAATAGTTCTATGGAATATAGAGTTGTTAAAAATGCTTCTAAAGATTTGTTACGGCTCTAAATCACACTGCATTCCTTTCTCGTGTTGATTTGATATTATAAAGAGATACCGCCGTTAAATATGGTCTCGACTTTTAATTCCATGTCCAATGTTGCGTGTTCTATCCTGCAGTTGTTTCAATAGCGGCGCTTCAAAAGGACACATCAGGTTTGCGATTCCCATGACTTTTGCAGTGTTTCATTCATTTCATTCTTGTCCATATGAAGTCCATTACGTTTAATCGTGAATTCAGCATGATATAAAAGTCGTCTACATCTTCAATGATAATTTAAAACCTCTGCATGCATAATACCCCTGATAACAGCACATGTTAACAACGAAACATATGTTAAATGCTTTTTAAGTGTTTTGTCACCTAAAGGTCATTATCCAACTTTTGCATACTCTGTGGAGTGTCGGACGAAAAAGTACCGCTATTCCTGGCTATTTATGTTTTTGTACCATTAAAATTTTGATCAGATATAGGAGTAGAGATTGAGAGCAACATAGTAGAATTAAAAGGTTCTTTGTAAAAATAACGTTGTTTTCCTCCCAGTATCTTCGTTAGCTTCTCAAAGGATTTTTGCTTTTAGGGAAATTTTCGCTAGGCGACAAAACAATAATATAGCAACTTCAGTTTATTGAGATTTTATTTTATTAAGTTTTTGTTTGCTAACTGGTGTTTTTCATTCAACCACCAAGTAAACCGATGACTTGTTACAAGAATATTAATGGATTAAATTTAGGCTTTTTGATAAGTAATATTGGCAGAAAGCTTTTTAGCTTGGTAATCTATTGACATACGGTTTAAAGGGCATGGGCAATTTGACTTGATATTTTCAATCAGTTTTCAGTTAGTGGTTTGTTTTTCTTCTGAAAGAAATTTCGGTCAATGTTCACTTAAAAGAAGGTTCTCGGCTGCCTGAAGACTATTATTTTCAGCAGGCTGCCTGAAGAATATAATTAGAGCATTGGAGAAGCAGTTGCAACCGTAAGGTCCTAGCAAGAATTGTCTTCTTGTGGAGAAGAATGTGCATTATAAGGTACATTAATACGAGATTAATAGCCATAGCTAAAAAGTTGTCCGATCTTAGTGTTCTGGTTTTGTGTGAAGAAAGAGCGAGCAAAGAGGTATAGTGCTTTCTAGACCATCAAAGTATATACCATCAAAGTTGGATACAATAATGTCTACAATTACAGCCAAGTCAAGAGTGTCCTATTTGTGGCGGAGTAAGATAATGTGCTTCTTTTATGTCTAGAAAGTTTCTAGTAAGATAATGTCTAGAGAGCCTTCTCTGCTAATGTTAAGAAATGCATTTAAAAGATTGAATAGGTGCTCCTCCCTAGTTACATATGCCGGACTATTGGTAATTGCTGCATTCATCCAAACACCTTACTCCATTATCGTTGCCAGACCAGTGACATTGCTTGACCTGTATGGATGTGTTTTTCATATCAGTCGTTTTCAAAGAATTTTTCTCAAAGAAATTTGCACACTGCTTCACAAGCATTAACTTTTAGGCGTTGCTTTGTAGACAGACCTCCAAGGTCGACTGTTGTTACCAACTAAAAACTGAATTCCAAGCGCATGCAGCCCGCTTTATGTCGAAGTCCCTTCGAAGATTCAAATTTAAAAAAGAACGCAGGGTCAGTGTAGAATCAGTTTAATTGATCAAATCATTAAACCAAAATGCTAATTTTGTAAGATAGTTGTTGCTGTTGTTGTTATTAATAAGGGTTTCCAAGTGACTTGGCACAGGGATCCAAACACCAGGCGGGTGAAGTGCGGACCCAGTTGTCTTGACCATAGTACTTCACAGCCAGGTAGTAAATATAAGAGCCCTGCTTGCAGTTTGCAAGGGGACCGGTAATGGACGACCATTTAGCGATTTCACTTGAAAGGTGGAGAAAGTTCTTCGTTGACTCCCAGAACCGTTTGCGATTGTTGATAGCATGGCAGACTGCATTCATATCCCGTCTGAAGGCAATGTCACAGTCAGACCTTGACCAGCCATACTTTGAGCCCTGTTTTGGAATAAAAATCGTCATATTCTAGAGATAATTTTCTGCACAGGAGGCAACTTCTTGACTACTGCTTAAGTGGAATACCCTTTAAATATAGACCAACACAACACAAGATATACACGATACAACATGTTACACCAAAGTTGCCCCAAATAGTGAAGCTTGGCTAGTGAGAAACACGTGATAAAATTTGCAGTAAACATCATGTGGAACTATGTAGTTGATAAAGACATGCTAAGTTAAACAGCAAATTTTTATTCGATTTAACCCTTAAGAGCTTGAAAATACGTAAAAGTTTTCTAATGAACGTTCAAAATTCGAGGATTTAGGTTTTTATGCTAGATTCTTGGTTACGAAAACCCAAATTAGACCAATATCAAAGAAGTTTTGAGTAATTTGAATCATCTTTCCTGGAAATGGTCAATGAAACATTAATATGGTCCAAAGGTGCACTAATTCTCTCGAAGCAACAGTTGCACAACTTTTCTTCCGTTCAAAATAGTGTTCTGACGTTTTAGAAAAGTCCTTTATGAAGAGCATCATGTAATAAAGTTACTTTCTACTTTGTTATAGGATTCAGTATGCAGTCATTTGGCTTGAATTTATCCTGGAAGGCTTGAACTTCCCAAGCGTGAAAACCTTCCATGCTGTGCTATGAATCATCGTTATATTTTGATCATGAATGTAACTGTAGACTAGTGGTGGCGGTGATGGGACTTGAATCATATGGCACAGATAATAATTGCACCTGTGCACTGAAGCAGCCACAACATTAGTGCAATAAAACAACAAACCGTAAACCAATCTATCAGAATTGACAAGATATGAGTAGAAATCCAAAGCCACCTTCGAGTAAAAAGCTACCGATTAAAAACTTCCAGCGGGCATCTGGAGATGAAAATCACGGCTTGTGTACTTACACAGAAGTAGCAGACGTCGTGCTTGTTGCAGGCTGACTTGAACACCGCTTTATAGGGAAAAGGAATACTGAGCGGTATGCTGCATCCATTGACGTAGCTGTCGGAGACGCATGATGCGTCCGTGTCTTGCACCAGGTACAAGGCCAGGAATGACACGATGAATGTGACAAATGCAGACATCTTTGCTTCTTACTTCCTCTTCTGTAGAAAGGTCCTACCAAGTGAAGGTCTAGGGTACAAACTTCCTCTTATATACGGAACGAACCAGGGGGTTTTACTGTCTCTATTTGGTTTGCAATTTGCAGTAGTAAAACTGTTTCAAGTGGATATTAAGAAAATATACAGTCGGTTAAATAAAACTAATCTTCTGGTACAATATTTCTTGTCAATACTCTGCGTCACAGCTAGATGCACGCAATACATGCTTTTACTATGTGGTAAATGCTTTTTGTTATAATCTGCTACAATCATTCAATATATATATATATATAGGTACGAAAAATGAATATTGCAAGACTTGAATCTTCAAGACGCAAATTGGAAAAAGAAGCAGCATCTCTGCTTATGACATTCTTACAAAGAAAGTCGCAAGCAATTTTACTTCCGTTTACACCATCAGACACTGATTGACGAAAAAGCATAAGTCAAATCAATTTAATTTTGGTACTTCCTTTACTTTTATATATAGGTTTCTTTTACAAACAATATGAAATTTTCAAAAATTGGTAATTCCATATACATCTATTGGCACAAGATTCGGGTAAAATTTCCAAGCACCAACGTAGCTATTTTAGAAAAACAGTTATATTCAATCTGAGGTGAACGCAATCTGAATGACTAATTGCCAGTTAATGAAATTAGTGTTAAATGACATCAATAAAGTTATGAATTTTTTCTTCTTGATTGTACAGAAATTATCTATATTATACAATGGTTTAGAAATTAGTCATACATTCATCATACATCAGAAATTAATCATACATTATATTGATGTATGAGTATGTGATAAATGAAACAGCTATCTTTCTATTGTTTACTTCAAGCAGTTTCATTTTTCACGATGCATGGCTTCAAAGCCAGCCTATATCTATCCTTAAAATTATTCTAAAAGCATTGTATTTTTTTTATATTTTTCCGGTGAGTAGGATAGAAATTACTGTCAATAAATCAAAATGAAATGCAACAATAGACTATCCTCGTCTTTCAATGGTCTTTTCAATATTTGCAGCAAAATTTCAAGAGAGTTTGCACTGTTTAAGTCATAACTGCGAGAAAAGACTGTGTAGGATCAAAATAACTAATTCAAAATAATGCAAGCTAAAATCAAAAATTAAATTTGAAGTCAATTAGCCTGCATTGGAACCCCGTCAAATGTTCATATGTAAACAAACAATAAGCATTAATAAAATCAATTTACCATGGGCATAACTAAAAGCCTTTAGCATAAACACGGGTAACTGAATATACTGCTTCGTTTGTTCAGGATAATGCCTCTTTTGTTTTTGTTTTCCTGTTTTTCATGCCGATGTTGACCCATTTTCAAGGAGTCTCGAGAAGTTTCGAAATGCTCTTCAGCCTGTTCAAAGAATTGATCATGTTGTTTGGATTTATTCACCTTTGGTTTAACCACAACGCTTATCGTCATCTTTTCTATTTCGACTCTTCTCCCGATCTTCAGATTTGAGTCACAGCGCGCATATCGCAGTTAACATACTGTTCACTGTGTTTACTTCTAAAACATTTATCCCTCTTCTTAGGGCAAACAATCAAGTTTCGCAGTATCATATCAATTTTCAGTAGTTTCATTTAAGAATTCATCACATCAATTTTCGATTGAACCGTTAGCATTGCCATGTTGCTATATTGTTAAAAGATAAATGTAGTGCAGCTTTTTAGAAATTTGAAAAACGTAGATATCAATATTTATATCTTCTTCACTCTTCCTAACAAAACTACCAATATCCGCCAATATCTTTACATTACTAGCCAGCCATAGCAACTGTTTCTGCAAAAATTTCTTTAGGTCTTTAGCAAAACGAATGAAAAATCTGGCTTAGTTGTTGAACCTAAGGAGCTTTGTGAGGGTTATATTGTTATTTTGTAACTCTTTGTTTTCTAATCACGTCAGGATGCTAAAGAAGCCAAGTGAAGTAACTTCTCAAAAATATAAGCAGACAGTTCGGTATAAATAACTCTCTGGCAAAATGTTACTCTGCGCAATAGCTTGATGCAAGTAATGGAGATAACATGCTCTTACTCAAAGATAAATGCTTCTTGTTTTGATCTGCTAAAATCAGTCAGTATGTATGTATGTATGAAATTAGCTATCTAATCTGTGATCGCCTTCAATATAAAGAACAGCCTTCAGGAAAATTTTATCAACATTCATTTCCTTATTAGCTATTCTAGGGAATTTTAACAGGCAAAAATTTTCCATTCAAAGCAGTTATAAGTCGGAATATAACAATATAACAAAGAAGTTATAAGTTTTCTCAAGCCTGTGCATAAGGAACTCAATCTTTTTTGGGGACTGTCCTGCAATGAACAGAAGTTCCTGCAGCTAGTTGCAAACAATTTGTCAGCAAGTTCAGCATCGGCGAGATTGAATTTCGTGACCCAAGAAGTCTTCAAGCCCCACCTTCTAATATCCCACAAAAGTTTATTTATTCTACCCAAATCCCTTCTTATTGGAACCGCCAAAGCAGGCAGTGGCAACAGACTATTGTTTTCAAACACACAAACCTAGAAGCCAGTTACTTTCAAACAAAAATCCACTCATACTGCTTTTACTCAAAAATAGAAGCAAGTAATAATTCCCCCTCTTGTTGTTCTATCCCGGCTGGTAACAGCTTTTGGTTTTTAATTGCAAATACTTTCTTTTCCAAAATTGATCCAAAATTCTTTTATTCCGATATAAATCGCTTTTATTAACTGAAATTTTTTAGGTTCTTACAGTTAGCCTTCCGGTTGCCCAGCAGCAATTTTTGGATTGGACTGAAAATATTTTTTGGCTGCTTTCATTAAACTTTAGACGTTTGAACTTGCAAGAAAAGGAAGAGAAAAACAATCAAGGTGACATCGAATCAAAGCAAAGTCCATACAGTTAAGTGGACTAGTAACTGCGTTAGCGATAAAACTAGGATAGGTTATTATTTATCTTCAACAAGAAATGTTACATATTGCTTATTGCATGGTCTAAGTTTCATTATGTCATCAATCATCGGCCAAGCTTTGCTAACTGATGGCAATTTGACTGCCGCGACCATAGACAGCCATAGGAATCAGTGATGCGCGCTCAAAACGTAGCAAATAGCTAATACGCCTTGCTAAGCTTTGCGTCTGTGGGGTTGATCATAACTAACATAGCATGGGTCACTATGGTAATGAAACACTGTCTCTGTGGACCATAGAGCTATGGCACGAAGGTGCGGCAAAGCTAGAACCAAGCAAAGATAATTGCATGTGTATACAATCCAAGTAGCGCGGCTGCTTAAGCAACTAATGTTGCAGTAAGATCATGCAAGCAATAAGCCTTCAGCCCCATGCCATTTGAACAACAGATCTTTGTAGCAAAAAGCGATGGTCAAATCTTCAAGCTGGATGCTAGATCATGGGACTATGGCACGAAGGTAGAGCCAAGCAAAGACAACTCTACAGGCAGTATACACAACAAAAGATCTCGGTAGCAACAAGCAAAGTTTAAATGATCATCAAGCTAGATGTGCTGAGGAAAACCTCAAACTCGCTGGTTTCAGAATAGATAGCCCAAGTGCAGAAATTCAATTCCAAAGAGTCAAAATTTTCATCCTTTTCCAAATCTCTTTGGCGATAAAGCACTACCTCGTTGGCAGTGACGAGTGTTATACCTACTAGTCCTTCTACTTCTAGTTCTGATTTACTAAACAAAATTGGCGCAATTTACACGTTTTCCTGAATTGCTCATTTGTTTTGAGTCATTTTATTTTTATTTAACTACCAATCAACGATAATGTATTTTCTTCATAAGTTTATTCGAACAGCGTAAATAAGGAGACGTGGTGTAATTGCTTCCTATAACCTCGGATGGATCCGATCGATTTGAGGTTTGACGCAATCGCTACACTAAATACAATGGGAAGAAAATTCCTGTTTTACTAATAAAGAAACGCGATGGAATCAACGAGCAGCAGTAAAAAATACGCATGGCGATGCAAAATGGCGGATTCTCAATAACACGCTTGAGCTATGAAGTAGCCTCGTTTTAGAATCCTGCTACAAAGCTATCGCTTGAGGGACCTTGAGGAAAGATTTTGCCAAGTTGAAGAGTTACATTTACCTAGGCTTGTTATAACTGAGATTCGTTTCCCTGCTGGAATATTTGCTCAGTGGTATAGCTTTTATTGCTATTCATACACATTCTGGTAAAAATTGATTAATTTTCAAACTTGTGGCTATTCTTTTAACTGAGCCTCCGTTCGTGTGTCCAGAAAAGATGCTTGGTTGAAGTTGTGCGAATCTTTTTCCTTCAGCTCTGCAGGCGATCTTTCCGATCATTCATTTGAAAAAATTGTCTTTACATTGTCTTTATCTACTAATCCAAGTCATTAAAAGTCAAGAATAGCTTGGCTCCAGTTTGAATAGCTATGACTGGGTAGATGTTTACCTTCAAGCAAGAGGTGCTATGGCAATCAAACAATACCTCGGGGTGGTGCGAAGCAAATCATTACCGCAACACAATAACTAACTATTGAAAATCAAAATAAAAAGGGGTGTTTGCTTGCGACCATCATAAACAGGTATATAAACAATCTGATGACCACCACATACATGTGATTTTGTTGGTATCAAGGAGTATTAAAGATGAAGGCGCTTACCTCAATAAGTCTTATTCTACTTGCAGGCTGTGTCTCTTCACTCTACGCAACTAACAGTTCGTGTCCATCAGAAGACCATACAAATGCATGCAGTGTGCCGCTCAATTCACCATTCCCCTACAAAGTCGACTTTGCCCCAGCTTGCAATAAACACGATGTCTGCTACTTCTGTGTAAGTACTTGAAATACTGCAATGCCTATATTTCTTTCGATTAAAATTTATTCTATATTTCGAGTTCTGATGCTAATTGACGCCAATGATATTTTTGCAAAAGACCCAAACTTCGATAGATCTATGATCATCATATATTTTGTTAAAAAGTCAATCAAGTTTTATCTTGCCAAGCTTATCTAAATAATCTCCAAAATGATTCAATTTAAAAACTTTTCTAACTGAAGGCTATGGAAAAATTTACAAATATCTAAAGCAATACTCAAAGTTCCTCTAGCTATGATAGTTCATCAATAGGTAAACATGTCCATGAAGGATATATAGCCCCACAACATATCAGATTTTGGCGCCACATTCAAAAGACAAAGACGTATCAGTAGAAGAGAAACACATCGCCAATTCTTTCGCTCGAAATAGCCTAGTATGGAAGGAATATATCTTGCAATAGTCAACATTCAAGATTTCAGTTAATTTGTCTATTTACTAAACACTGAGTCAAACTCTGTTTACTTGGATTTTTTCTTTGTATGTTTGAGCAGATGGCCAAACATGCAAAATGATTTGCCTGAAAATGGAAGTTTTTGTTCATGAATAATCATCTCCTGGATTACATTGAGCTAAAACTAGATTTGCTTAGTTCAGGAAACTAATAGTCTTCCGTTTAAAATCAAGGCTCTAGGCTTAATTTTCTTTGACAGAAATAGAGGCATATCCTTAATTAAGAATTTATTCTCAATCAAGAATTGGACTTGCCATATAGTTTTGATATACATTTTATTAACAAGAAGTCGATTCACTGCAAAGAAGTGTTCAATCGATTTAACGGGGTCGTAATTAACTAACGCTGTTTTACACGGCTTTAGTAAAATACAAACATGACATGGTCCCATTTGTTTCCCTCCAAGTTTTTTGGAGTGCTGCTGGAGTTTTGCTTCAAATGTCATTGGAGGAGGTTGGAATTAACTGTCAATCTCTCAAACAAGATAAACTCTTTACACATGGCCTCTACAGTTCTCTCCAAGGCCAGTTAGCTACTGACTCTATTGACTCGAATCCATGTGAAGTATTTGCGATTCACAGTCAGTTCTAGAAAAACTTTTGGAGATCTTCTGGGGATCTTCAATGGATAGTCCCTTGTGATTCTTTATCAACACTTTTATATCCTCTGCGTTATTTATCAAAGGGAATGAAGCGAGGATGGTCAAGACTAGATTGTGACAAAGCGTTCTTGGCCGACATGGAAGCAATATGCGAGAAGCACTATGCATCTGGGCGAAAGCGGTCGTTCTGGGAGGGCGTGAAGCAAGGTCTTAAGTTGGCTGGTGAAATTGCGAAGTGGCCTTTCATCTCTGAGCAACCGAAGCATTGCAAGCAGGGTGCTAAAATTTACTTTATGGCGGTGGATTTCTTCGCTTCCCCAAACTACGAAAGCATTTCTCCAGACTGGTGTGCCGATCCTTGCGTTGTTCCAAGGGGAAACCCAAATAAACTTCTTGATGTTTGATACACCAGATGACGTCATTCAGCATCATCATAGTCCGAAGCCTAATAGTGCCTTTGTAAACACCAGTTTATGACATTGTCTATAAACATGTCTCCTTACTTTTTCAGTTTCTTCCTGAGTGAACACTTACTATAAACTTGAACCCAACTGGTAAAGTTGGGTGGGATCATCAATCTTGAAACTACCGCCAAAATAATTCGTTATGGCAAGTGATAAAGAAGTTCGAAAGAATTTTAAAAGTAAGATGTTTAATTGAAATTTTTAAACAAATAAATTTATTGATAGAATTAATAATAGAGTTGCCTAGCCTCACAAAACTGGCAAAACAAATGACTTCGTCCTTGTTGTTAAATTCTTCCGAGCTCATTTTCATCTAGATGTGAACCTTCGTAACTTTAATCGCAGTTTTTGGTTAAACTTTAAGAAGAAGCACGCCAAAACACGAATAATACCTAAAGCGCATGCGTTCAGATATTTGGCGCCACTTTTAAATTCGACGCGACACAATTTAATTCGACCTTTTAATCCACTGTCGCATTTTGCCGCATTATGGTCGAAATTAATTACATTCAATTCGACGTGGCAGAAATGCGACCTTAAAACTAGGCCTAAGGAAAGATTTACAATTGGGTTTCAAGGCAGATAAAAGATGAAAAACAATTGAATACAACCGCAGAAAACCTTTGTCTTGATCCGCATATCTGAGTGTGGATAGAAGATTATCAAAATACATACATACATATATTCAATAACTCCTATCGTAAAAGTTTTTTAAAATATTAAATAGATGCTCAATAAAAAAACAACTTGGTTGACGTTTCGCTGTAAGCTTCTTCAGAATAACTAACACATACATTTGGAGCGTTTAATAAGGAATACGAAACAAAAGAACAAAAGGTAACACATTTTTCAAGCAAGAACAATAATAGCTAATTTAGCAACATAATGAGAGTTTCTAAGCCCAGCCGGAAGTGATAGATATAATTATCAAAATACAAACTTTATTAGAGATTTTGTTAGGGACAGTGGAAAATTTATTTTACTACCTGGCCGATGGAGATTCAAATTCTTGTAAGAAAATCCGCCTACGTCGTATCAAAAAAGTCTGTCAAAAAAGTCTGTTAAAAAACCATTTGCCCTGTCACCCTCTCCTTAAAAAAATTCACTTGCCCCGTATTTAAAAGTATATTGTGAATAACTAGCAATATTTTACCAATTCTAATTTCTCTAAAAAAAACAACAAAATGCCATTATGTTATTTTATATTATCTATAACAAACATGCTCAATGAACCTAACAGTATATACAGGCCTGGCAATAAAACAATTCTTCTTGAAAAACATTTGAAACGACACCATTATTTTGATATTAATCATTTCTACATTTAATATATTTTCATCTTGGATGAGTAACAGTCTTGTTTCCAAATTAGTATTTTTGCTGATTTCATCTTGAGCTCATAAAAAGTCTTTCCCCGTCAGTGGCTCTGTATATTTTTTCAAATAAAAAGTGAGCCCCTGGGTCAAAAAATGTTCTAGCCCCCGTTGCATTTTGCACTGTCCCTTTGGCGGAGCATAGGCATTAAAGCCTGGTTTACATATACACGCTTTTTTATAAGGAACCACTTTATAAGGAACCTACATGCAGAAGGCCGATATATTTAAAGAACTTATACTACTAAAAACGAAATCCCTAAGGAACTTTTCGATTTGAAATATTCTTGTAACTGCAAGCATCAAGAACTAAAAAGCCGGTTCCATTCATTTGCAGCCAATACTCGCATAGATTGTTTGCTATTCGTGTGTCAAGTGCTTAATTAAGTACTTTCCGCATATTAAGTGTTAAGGCTGAAAGTGAGAACTTAAGGAACTTTTAAGGAACTGTTGGAACTAAAATCTGCACCAAAGCCAGATCCTCCCCTTTGTTTTTGAAGATAGCGGCCAAAACTGGTCGTGATGGACTCGTACCTTCTCCTTACCACATCGATACTTTCACCTAGGTATTCTGCCACGGCCTTTCAACTATTGGCCTTTTTGTTTCGATCCTTGAAGTCTTTTGATGCTCGATTGTACATTGTAGGAAATTCACGTATGATATCCATGAAAACAGCATCGTCTTCTTTAGCTTGAACAGGATCAGGAAAATGTTGCGAATCCATGATTTCAAAGTTACTAAACTGTGATTTGTTTTGTTCGCGAGAGGCAGAAAAAGTGCAAAAAGCCTTTTCCTACCAAACTACTGTCTAGACAAATGCTGCATGTCGATCAATTGTTCTCTTTGCTATTGTTCTTCGGGAAACGTCGAAAAGTAAAAAACTTTTGACTTTGGCGATGATCGGGGATGATCGCCGATGGTTCACAATGATCGGGCTTTCATATGTCATAAGCCATCGCAGACTGTCGTAGACCATCGGGAATCTCCATCGGGGAGCTCCATCGGGGGGTCATCGCCGACGAATTACGATATATGAAAAGCACCACCCTGCGTAGGTTGGCAGCACGCCGAGTGTGACAAAGCGTGTGGGTGAAACAATGCCTCACGTGTCTGTTTGTTTGCTTATAAAATCACGAGCAACGATAGCCTACTCTGCCAAAAGCTGTGGTCATCGCGTCAAAGCAACAAATCCCTACCCCCTTCCCATTGGGGACGGAAGTCTAGCCCCACGCAAATGCTAATCCTGAATCGATACAGAGTTGCAGAGTTTGACGAAGAAAATCATGCTAACTAGAAACTTGAAGACGTGCTGGTCATCTCGACTCCCAAGGCTTTGGATACCAAGGTAATAAATTTATCTTCAAATTAAACAAAGCATTTTTCAAAAGAATGGAACAAAGCCTTGTTTGTTTTCCATCAATTCGCACGAAAGTATAACGGTACAACTTGGGCTTGAACAGTGTGAATTCGGAATGCTTTGAATCAGCATGTTCATTGTTCAAAGGAATATGGAAGGCCTAAACACCTCTCTCACGTCTCAACATCTAAGCGCCCTCAGATCTTTCGTGTCTTTTTAAATGACAACAGTGTCACAAGCCGGTCTGGATTTCATGGCAGTTTTCGACGAGATCTCGGGAGTGCACAAGATATTAGCCGAGAGTGCAAGAATGCATTTGTTAAATGTGCACATTTGATCCAATACTCTTAGTTTTGGGTCTGAAACTCAGGCTAATAAAATAACGAAAATATTCTGACGTGTAGCTAAAAAAGTCAGAAAAATTTCCTACTCGCAACGGGCATTCTTTTTCTGTTTTACCACAGATACCCCGTTTACACTGTTCCTTCCAAGTTTGGAACCGCGATAATACTGTTGTGGTTCATCCTTCCGTTTTCACTAGCACTGTGGAACCGAGAGGATTTGGCTCTGCCAGCCAGCACAGTTTGGACCCTGCTGTCGGGGAAAACCCCACTTGTGTACATAGTTAACAATAACCCATTCATTTAGTTCGAACTTATCGGCGTTAGCTTTATGAGTCAAGTTATTTTCCTCAAACGTGGCTGTAAGCATAAATTGCGTATACCGCACGTAATAACCTCGTTTTCAAGAGTCGTTAGGAAACTGACACAGATTCAAGCTTCGTAGGTATTTAGTATTGGCGTCAATCTATTGTTGTTCACATAAAAATTTCCTTGTTTGTCTTAAATCTTATTGGTTTGACTAATTGTTTTTCTTAGTTGTGATTGGTTACGCTATTTTGGTACTCGCTGAAAAACGTATATATAGCCTTGCGATTTAACTTAGATAGCGAGTTGGAGAGAGAGCTCGACAGAGAGCTCGAGAGAGAGCTTGAGACTAGTGTAAAGAAAGGTATGTCTCAGAAATGGATTCATGGTGTGTAACTTGGAAGATGTCTTCTTTTTGAGTACAACTCTGTGATTAAAAAAATATTATGAACTAGCGCTTGAAGAATACATAACACCTTTTATGAAAGCGAACGAATTTTGTACCGTCACGGTTCCATTTTTAAACAGGACAGTGTAAACGGGGTCTGAAACATTTTGGCAGCCCTGATCTTATCTCACTCAATTTAAAATGACACTTTCTCCAATCCAAGTTGAGAACAAATTTAGAAAGTCACTTTGTCACATTTGAAAAAACTGGCAAAATGATTGAGCCACACCCAAAACCACACCCAAACCGCGCCCATATTTGGGAGTGCAAGAATGCGCTCGTTATTTCACAAAAATTTCTCGGGAGTGCGGCTGCCATGGAATCCATACTGAGGCCCTGTTCACACGATACCGGATTCACTTCGTATCGGATCGCTTTTCATATCGGATAGGCCTTCTGTTCACACGATGACGCTTGAATCCGATACGCTCCGTGTCGTTTTTGCGGAGTCAAACCATTCCGCTGTGAATGTGGAATGAAATCATATCGGATCGCTTTTGAGCTTGTGTGAACGCATGAATCCGATACGGTTTCGCTCCGGAACCTCTGTTTCGAAATGACAGCTTCTACGTTGCCAGGCTACTGCATTAAAGACAATAGATTATGGGAGCCGATACGAAATGAATCCGGTATCGTGTGAACAGGGCCTGAGTCACAACACAAGCGAATCAGTTCACAGATACCCCCAGGCATATTGCGAAGAAGCAGTTCAAAGGCTACATATTGGGCTTGTTGTCATTTGCAAAGCTGTGCTGGTTTTTCGGTCTGTGGCTTAAATCGTGTAGCTGCTGGTGATCAGAGTAACCAGCAATTTTCTCTGGAGGGGTGATAATAAGATTTTGCCCAACATTTTCGCCACTGCCCGACTAAATTTATATGAGATCTGTTTTTGGAGAAGCCTTCGCGGTGTCACACATCAACACCCCCCCCCCCCCCCCCCACATTTACGCCCCTGGTGGTCAACAAACCTTTAATCTAAACTAGAAGAACCCAACAAGGCCAAATGGCCAATGTATATTTTAAGACTTTTTCAATAGTGGGCCAGAGTCACATAAGGGCCCATTAAAGGCGTTGCCAAAAAATTTTTGCACCATAATTTCAACTCGAGCCCCAATGCCACACTCAGGTGTGTACTCAGGCCTACCCACTAAAACATTAGGATGAGCGCATACATAACTTTAAACTTATACATTCACATGTTTAATCATACAATAAGTTATGCTTAAATATAAGTTCACGTGTTGTGTTTACAAACATCCAGCAGAGGTTCTGAACATTTTTTCATTTATTCTCTGTCTCTAAAAAGCTCTGGATCAGGAGTCAAGTTTCTTCGGTTTTTTCGCTTAAAAGTTCAGCCACTGCCTGTTTGGAATCGAATAAAGAGGTTCCGCTGCCATTTAAAGATATGTGTAGAGTGTTGTTGATTGTTGTCTGCTTTAAAGAAGACCTGTCATAGGTTTTCACCCTATTGTAATGAAACACAACACGGGTTTGTTCTTGACTTACAAACTTCAGTTCTCTCTTCCTTCATCAATTGTAGCTCCCGCAAAGCAGTTTACAAGCATTCATGACGTCACAGATCATAATGTTCGCCTTGTCGTTATCACGGATGCCTTGTTAGCAAGTAAAAATGCGAGAAAATAGATAATTTTACACAATCGTGTTGTTGTGTTATTTTTGTTCTGGTCACTTGATTTGATAAAAAGGGCACATTTAGGGGTGGGCCAAATATGAAAAATTCCGGTTGAATAGTGGGCCATTGGTGGGGCCTGGCGGGCCCGTTGGCCCACTAGTACATATGTTAAGATATGCCTTGCAAATGGCCCAGTTCGGATGACATATCCTTCCAGTGCAGTTTCCGTGTATGCCTTGCTGAGACGGAGGATGCAGATATTATTAACACTCACAATAGTGAAATAACAGTATAAAAGGGTATTCAAGAACAGTGAGATAGAAACAAAGGGCCAGAGCGGCCGTGTCCCCTCCCATTTTTTGATAAACCATGCAAAAGTGCCCCTTCAAAATAAAAAAAGGGAGTGATCACATGCCCCTGTTTTGATCTAGCACCTCTACTTCTTATATGCTTTCTATTGTCAGAAAGAAATGAATTTTCCATAACTTCAGGTCACTTCTCTTGAAGATTAATAGAATTTTCAAAACTGGATCTTTTAGAAAAAGCAACAAAATCTGGATTTACAAATTTTGGTTTTAACTTGCAAGAAAAGCCTGCAGGGCACAAGAGGAAACCAAGTGGAAGAGTTTAATTTCCACAATTAAAAGTTTTGAAAGCTACAACTTTTCTGTGGTTGATCATTTGTACAACTGAGTTTTTATTTGACAGTTTAGTGGCTTTCAACTATAAAACAACCAAGAATATCAGTTATTTTTGCTGCCCTTATCCAATACAATACATAAGGGGGTAGTAACAAGGGCGCCATTTATGGCCGTTTAAAGATTTTATGGCTCATTTATGAAAGATAGGCAGCCATCCACAATTTACATTTATTCATGAAAAAATGTGCATTTTATAATTTTTCATTATTAATTAATTATTTTAATTATTTTGTTTAAATTTTGGGCTGTTGTATAGGAACTAATTATATACTGAAGGAATTCTGAATTCAACAAATTTAATGAATTTCACTCTCAGTCCTGAAGGTGAGGCTGGAAAATTAGCAATAATGGGGCACCTACTTTGCTTGTTCCTTTTTGTAGTGTTTAGGTATTAAAAAATTCTTCAAAACTAAGATCTACCAAGTTACACAAAAGGGAGATTTGCATTAGATCATTGTTTTTTTATTTAAACATTCTTGGTTGCCTATGACTACAACAAGAAGATAAAGTGTTCACTTGCCCTTACTCTGCAGACTTTTTCTCAGCTTTGTTGAATTGAAAACCGTTGCTACAAACAGGAAGATAAACCTTTCTCATCTTTCAAGAATTAAAAGTGTCACTTCAAACTTGTGCTAAGTGAAAAGTATCTAAAATGGTCCAAAACGGTTATAAAAACAAATTGTACACACTCAATTCTTTCTTTTTGCTATGTAAGAAGAAAGTACACATGGTCTGAAAGTTGTAAGTCAAACATATACAAAAATAATTTCAACAAAATGAATTTAGTGGAGAAGGGAGAATACAAAGCTACAGAGGAAAAACAAAATTTTATTTAAAGTTGGGGATGGGTCCCAGTTTGACAATTTCCTGGTTTGAATTCTGTTAGAGACTGAAACAAAAATGTAGCTCAATAATGTTTGTCACTTGAATCTCAAGATACATTTAAAGTACACAGTGTTATCAAGGAGAAGACAATAAAACTATTTTGTGACACTGGTACTATGAAGCCAAGCAAGAAGATTTTCAACATTTGGAAGGAAAGTTTACCCAAAAGAAAAAAGAAAGAAATTTGGATTTATATAGGTAGAAACACTGTATGACAAGTCAGCCACAATAAACCTAATAATGCAAATCTGCTGACATGAATAAAGTATACTTTTCACCCGAATATTTAATAAATGCTTCAAGCAGCTTGAGTCTTACTGTATACGGCCGAATTTTCTCTTCCATCCTAAACGTTTCAATGAGCGTCATTTTTATTCAAGGTGATGTAGATGTTAGACTCAAGAGGTAAGGTCTGACAAGGAAGACAAATTGGCAAAGATTGCTAAGGGAGTTTGCATTGCACCTGATCTTATCGTTGGCTGGAGAAGATGACGACTCAGAATATGACCTCCTGAACAAAGAAATTCTTGCTAAAATGCGAATCATGAAGGCATGAAATAAAAATGTTTGATTGAAAAAGCCCGAGCCAGTCGCGTGAATCAAAAATGGACCACTTCCAATACACTCTGTTCTACGATGACATTTTTATGTATGGAAATATTTGTCTAATAATAGCTTTTAAAAGAAAAAATTCCCTGAAAAAAACTGGAAAATGCCTTGGAAGCATATGCATCGTATTTTGTTCTGGTTTTGAGTTGTAGGTTCTAGTCTTACGTTGATCACGTTAAATATCCATTAAAGGTTGAATATCACATATTTCTCTTCGTTATTCTGCCAGTATGACAAGTTAAATTCGTCAGTCTCCATTTCTGAATTTTAATCACCTCCTTCTTCAAGAAATGAAAGTTACGCACAAGGCGTGGTAGCACAGAATCTGGGGGGCTCGCCGCCGTTATCCCCAAGGCTCATTTCTAATAGCAGTTTTTAATCCTTTACCGCCACAACAGTGATATAGGAGCAGGAATTTTAAATAACTCCACTTGAAATTAACATATAGACAAATGTTCCTTGGATATCGAAAATGCTTACCTACTTTAGTGTAGAAAACATTATTGTGGCAATGGTACAAATTTAAGGAGGTCCCCCGCTGACGTTTCCTTGAGCTGGATTGAAACTTTGGTTTTCCACAAAGTTGGGTGAAGGTCGCCTAACATATAGTTTATCGGCAGGCAGTGTTAAACGTTTAATAGTTCTGGCCTTTCCCAGAAGAACTTAAACAGCTATTACAGATAAGAGCTTCTCAAGGAAAGGTAACGTGCAGTTGAAAGCTCAAGTTGAAATTGTGCTAATTAAGATCATCATCAGGGAAGGGGAAAGGGAGTTATAAGGAAAATAGCTGCTCGCTGATCTAGAAAGTTTAAGCAATTTGACAAGATGTACCGATATATTACTATACTGTATTACTTAAGCTATTACTTAAGACACATTTTATTAAGTTGGTTTGATTTCTGAGCGAGTTTTCTCTGCATGTTGAGGATGTTTTCACATTTTGTAAATTGCATTTGTTTGTAACCGAGGCTACTTTTTATTATTTGGTATTAAAAAGGAGGATGCGTCCTTTAGCACCTGCCTAAATGATGAGAACTGATGGTTTAATGTGTTTTAGTATAGGATAATTGCAAAATTTGGCCCTGGAAGGTCGGTTTCCCTGTAAACTAACTTGTACTAAGTCGGAGTTGCATAAGTGACTTGAAAGCTAAACTTGAGCCTAATGTGACATTGTTTTACAAAAACAGCTCTCAAACTCACTACCAGAAAAGAAAAAGGTTTTCATCAGATGTTACAAGTTTTCCTACATCCGCAGAAGTTGTTGTTGCTGGGGGAGGAGTTGTTGGATCATCCACGGCCTATCACCTCGCAAAGTATGGCCAAAAAGATGTTGTTGTTCTAGAGCAAGGAAGGTTTGTTGTTTTTCACAATATAATCGCCAAGATGATGAATTTTCAGGTTTTAGCTTCAAGGCAATTTTAGATATGATGTCTTGAAAATATATTTCGGCTGCTCAGAAAGCATCGTGAATGTCTAAAATGAATATTTTAACAAAAAAGGAAGCGTAGATTGTTTGGTCGAAAAACGAATCTCAGTCGCTTGAGACCTCTGCACCCTTTCAACTCAAGGAAAAACCTGAAAGTATTTTTTCAAAACTGTAAATGAAGAAGTTATTTTGAAATATGTTTTGAAGGTCAGCTTTCAATTTTTATAATTTTGATGCAAATGTAAGTTATCCACTCATAAAAACACCTTTTTCTCCAAAGCCTTGGATGCGGCACAACCTGGCATGCTGTTGGACTCCTTGGATTGATGCGTAGCAATGGGTTGCACCAAAAAATGTGTTCCTATGGCGTTGACCTATACTCAAAGTTGGAACAAGAAACAGGCCTTGGAACAGGTACTTTCAAATTTTCTTTTTCCTGAGTAATTAATCTTTTGTGGAAAATTAGCACCGTGCTAGATTGTAAGAACAGTGCTTGAACTGGCACAAAAGTAAATATTTAGCGAGTGGCTTAACTAAGAATGTTTTTCCAGCAACTCTTAACACCATCGCCGACATGTTGAATGTTTGGCAGAATGCACTACACATTTCTGCAATGCTCCGAATGCATGCCGAGTTGCAGTAAGAACACGTAACCTTCAGTTTATTGACTCTTCTTTGGTGCTATTTGTTTTGAAAGCAACGCCAAACGTTTAGTCTTGATTGAAATATATTCTTTCAGAAAAAACGCCAAATAATTTCAAGGTGAGACTCTTAAACAACTGAGTTTGGACAATTGACTCGCTACTGAGAGTTATTTTTAGTAGCAAAACGTGTCACCTTCACTTTGGCGCAGAGAGGGGGGCAGGGAGGGGGGCAGGGAGGGGGGCAGGGAGGGGGGGCAATTTGCCCCAGGGCCTCGGCCTGAAAGGGGCCCCCAAATTATGATGAAAATTGTTTCAACTTGAAATTTTGTTCACATACATGAAAAATTTACGGATTCATCCTTTAAGCTGAGTTTCCCTGAGTTTCGCAAAATTGTACTTATTGGTGGGAGGGAGCCCTGATAAAATTAGGTAACCCATATAATATTGTTTTAATCTATGGCCAGTTCAACTGAGTCATATTTGCATTTAGAATCGTTGCATAAAATTATATGAAAAGCGTAGTTCTATGTGATTTTCTATATAAAAGTGCATAGAATTGATACTTGCTTTCAGTTTAGATTTTAACATTGTGTAGCTCATTAGAAAAAAAACCAGAATTGAAGGAGCACATTTTGAAGTACATTTTAATCAACTAAAAGGGTGTGGTCAAGATTGTATTTAAATCGCTTATCTTTAGAATTAATGATTTTATTACATTTTAGGATATTTTATTCATATACTATAACGCGCACAAATGTTTGGAAATAGTGGGCGTTTCCCATTCTAAAAAAGGGCGTGGTCCCAAATTTCTATTGGAACTGACTCCAGGGCCCCGACCGGGTCTTTGCCCCAGGGCCCAAACCGCCTCTCGGCGGCCCTGCTTTGGCGTATTGCTGTTATCTTTATTGATGTTTCTATGGATGGGCGTTGGTTTTCCACCGTGGCTGATCCCCATGTTTTCTGCAGGGATAAAAATGTGCGGCAGCGTGGCAGTTGCCAGAACTAAAGACAGAGCAAGGTTGTTTAGAAGGACGTTTGACCAAGTAAGGTAAATAGAGGCTGACATTGTCTGGTTTATGTTATGGCCAGGAACATTGATCTGGAAAAGTTGCATTAACAATGTTTTTGTAACAGACAGCGAGAGGAATTTTGCACTTGCTGGTAGAGTATTGTGATAAGGTAATGGAGAAGTTATAGCGAAGTTTAATCCTTTTGTGGGGGTTGATGTAGACGTAGCAAAGTGTGATATATTTAGCAAACTTTTACGAAGATTCTCGAGTCTAAGGGTGCAATCACATGGATAATAACGTATTTCTGTGTCTCTTTTCAGGCAGAATGGCGTTGAATGTGAGCTGATTTCCCCGTCGGAGGCACAAAAGCTCTACCCTTTGTTGAATATTGACGATGTAGAGGTACCTTTTGCGGAATCATAATTTATAGTTTTCCCATGTCTTTTCAAAACACCACACGTGCTAATGCTTTCATCCCTAGGAATTGGTGAAATTTTTTGCCAGCCTCAACCACCTTCACTAAGTGATCATGAAACTGATCATTAAGTTTTCAAAATTTTGTCGCTTTTTATTTTCAAAATTTTGTCGCTTTTTATTTCCAAAATTTTGTCGCTTTTTATTTCCAAATGATTAGGTAATTTTTTTCTTTATTTTTATTAAAACTCGATTTTAGGTTTGGTAATGGGAGATGGGGCTGATATGGGCGATAAAATACAGACACAAGTTTTATTGTCATTATTACTGGTCCATGATGAATTATGCTACTTAGCATTGTTACGTTGACCATTATTTTTGATTCCTTAGCTTGCTATTTGGTCGCCAAATGAAGGAGCTTGCAATGCAAGCGACGTTTGTGCATCGTTGATGAGAGGGGCTACTAATAAAGGTGTAGTGTAGTTAATGTAATATAGATTTAACATATCTCCAATAAGATGACTATTCTGTCAATCTCACATTCAAGCCATGACCTTTTTCAAGTGCAGAGGTTAAATAAAGCACAGAACTTCGAATGTAAAAACTTCATAGGAAACTGGAAACTGTCTTTTCCTGATTCTATCATTATTCTTCAAATAATCATTGCAACAGTTACTACTAATTGTCATTAAATGGAAATTGCAGCACTGCAATACACAAATACTGCTTTCAGTAAATAAGAGTTTTCTCTCATCGAATAAGAGCTAAATACGTATCTTTGAAAATCTGCACAGTTTATCTGGTCGTTCGCGTTGCTTTTCTTTAAATATGTTCAGGCTTTGAGCTAGTTGCTTTATGCAGCTTAGAGGAAAAGCTGATTAAATTTTAAGGCCATTCGAATATTTGTGATTTAGTGGCGTGTCTAAGTCGTCTTATTTGAGATTAAGTGTTTCTAACGAGGCAAGAACTGCTTTGTTTGTAGGTGTGAAATTTGTTCAAGGCGTTCGTGTTGAGAACGTGGTCACAAATGGAGAACGCGTCACGGGGGTTCATACTGATCACGGTTTCATACAATGTGATAAATTTGTTAATTGTGCTGGGCTGGTAAGTTTTGGCTTAATCTTGGAGCCGGATATGAGTTCTTTTGACATGTTAGGACCAAGCAGAGTGGCCTACGTCATGTAAAACATTTCGTTGCATGGATTACGATTTATTTTATTTGACATAATCGTACCTACTTCTTCATACCAATGCCTTTGGTAATTTGTTTTAACTTTTGAACTTAAGACCTACAATTAAATGAAGCATTTTGCCCTTTTTTATTTGACAGTGGGCAAGAGAACTTGGACTGGTGAGTGCTTTTCATAGTCTGAAATTATTGCTGTTGATCACATTGCAAATACCAAACATTGCAAAAAGCAGCATAATTGTAATATTAAAATGGAAGTGCTTTTTCATCTGATGCTCCTCAGAGCATGTTTTCTCTTGCTTTTTCTGAATAATGCTTTTCCAAAATAATGCTTTTCCTTGATTTTCCAGATGTATGATTCACCTGTTTTTTTCTTTTTTCCAATTTTTGGCTTTCCTTGTTTTTACTTTTCTTTGTTTTTATTTTTTCTGATTTTTGCATTTCCTGATTTTTGCATTTCCTGATTTTTGTCTCTCCTGATTTCTGTCTTCCACTTCGATTGCCTTTGATCTAATGCTTCTTTAAACTACACCTTACCCTTTATTTAAATGCCTCCACTTTTGCTGCTAGCATACGGACACTCCAGTTCATGTGCCTCTACATTCTTGTGAGCATTTTTACATCGTTACCAAGCCAATGCCTGGGGTCCATGGCATGCTACCGGTTCTGAGGGATGGTGACTCGTACGTCTACATAAGAGAATGGAGTGGAGGTCTCATGGCGGGAGGCTTTGAGCCCGTCGCAAAGCCTTGCTTCTATGAAAAGGGTGTCCCGCCAAAGTTTGAGTTTCAGTTGCTCGAAGAAGATTGGGACCATTTCGGTAAATCTCCTCATATCTTTCTTGGAGCTCTAAGCCATTATAATTTGTGCTGAAGATGGAACAGCGTTTTACCTATTTTGACGATTCGTAGGATGGGAATTTTTTCGCATAACAGATGCTGCTGAGTATTGCTTTTACAGTTCCTAGCCTGCAAAAGAGGATTATTTCTTGATATCTCAGTCATATGTGTTGTTGATTTTGTCATGATGACAATGAAAGATTTATATCGAAATGATGGAGAAGTTGATACCTTTTTATCTGACATTTCTGTTTGAATGTTCCACAATCTGCGATCCATATCATGGGTACTATTACCAATGTTTCATAAGCTCCATGTTGGGACTGAAACCTTTAAATTGATGTGATACAAAAGGGCTATGTCTTTCATATTATCAAGGTTAAGCTATTTTGCTGTATACGAATGGGAATGCTAGTTTTCCCAGTCAAAAGTAAACGTCGAACTTATGTCAACCGTTTCTCTTTCTAGATATTCTCATGCAGGGAATGATTAATCGAATACCCTCGATTGCAAACGCCGAAATTCGTCAGTTTGTCAATGGCCCTGAATCATTCACACCGGATGGAAAGTTTATTCTGGGAGAAGCTCCAGAGGTAACATCTAATTGAAGACGTGTGGTTCATTGTCCGATTCGACTTTGTCCTGTCCACCTATCCAAACTTAAAACAGAGTATGATGAAGTGTGCAAAAATGTCTCATATTTCCTCTAAGTTTGACCATTGCATAAACGTCTGTTGTTGTCGTTGCATAGTTATTTTTGAGCCACTTCGAGCTGGGATAGTTCTGCTTTTACTGGACTGTATATATAATTACTTTTGCACACAACGTGGTAAGTCGTATTGTGTGATGAAACGTCAGGATACCAGTCTATTGTGTGTGGTTGTTACGAAAGCTCAAAGCAAATACTAGTTACGATGGCTCTCTTTTTAATGTATTGTTTAAGGTTCGTAACTACTTCGTTGCTGCTGGCATGAATTCTTCCGGCATTGCGTCGGGCGCTGGGGCGGGCAAAATTACCGCCGAACTGGTTATGCAGGGAAAGTCCTCCTGGGATATCACCAGCTTTGATATCAAGAGATTCAGCAAGGAAGCCAATAACAAGTTCTACCTACGAGACCGGGTTAGGGAAACTCTGGGCAGCTTCTATAAAGTCGCCTATCCAGAGACCAAGATTTCTGCCGCCCGACCGTTGAAGGCCTCTCCGCTCTATGACGTTCTTTCACAGAAGGGCTGCCAGTGGAGTGAGATTGGTGCTTGGGAAAGGGCCAACTGGTTTTCGCCGGATGGTACAGGTACTGCATTAATAGCTTGCTACTTTTTGTTTCATTCATACACTCTTTTTTTATAAGAAAACTTTTATAAGGTTGCGAGCCTCAAAATTGGTCAAAAGCTGTGAATAGACTGACCGCCGAGCTGAGACTAACCGCCTAGGTACTCTAAAATTGGATTTTGAAAGACGCTTGTTGACATGTCGCTTCTATTTTATAAATTGTGTCGTGAAGAAAACTTGCAGGGCTATGTAGGGGTTGTTTAACACCCATGGGTTGACTATGGCGGGCGTGGGAGTGTAAAGCCACCTTAGAAATTTAAGAACAAATTAAAAAAACTAGTATCATATTTTTGAAAAAATTAAGAACATTCAGCCTGAACTTAAATTTCCTGGTTCTTATAAAAAAGGGTACATGCTTCTAATTTCTCTGGCATCAAGCCTATGGATGCTGTCCACTTTTTGCAGTCATGAATAAAGAGCTTCGTCCTTCATATTATTTAAAAATAGTGCAAAGCTGGGTTCGGCTATTTCATTTTTACTGCCGATTCTCGCCAGAAAATAGACATTTAAAGAGTTGTCGTTTGTGCAATCATCTTAATACACTCACCCAATTGCCGTCGCCACGTGCACGTCAAATTTTCAAGTGACGTTCGCTAAATTTGTGTAAGGGTAGATATTAGTGAACAGATCTTTTTGTGTTTGTTGGACTCTTAAGCGATTTATGATCATGTCCTGGGCCTTTTCCGCTTCCTGTAATTTTTTAAATATCCAAATTGTCTCTGAATACAATTCAAAATAGCCACATGTAATTTCAGTAAAATTTTATCTTAGAACCACTGGCAAAGTTTAGAGCCTAAAAAAGAAAATTAAAAGCCACTCGATATTCATAAACTTTTGCGCTAAAGTCAACCTGTGCTAGATCGAAATGGATTGTTATGGTCAAGAATCAATTTTGAATTTTGAAACATACTTGAACGTTCATTATGTTATAGCAATATTCCACTTTATCGAGAAGAATGTTTTGATAATCATTTTTGGTTCTTCAATTTGTCCAGATCCTGTACCAACCTTTGGCAAACCAGCCTGGATTGAGTGGGTGCAAGACGAGTACAGGGCATGCAAGGAAGCTGTTGGTGTTGCTGACATGTCATGGCAGAGCAAGATTGAAATCAACGTGAGCAATCCATGCTGTATTTACGCCCCTTGGTGGTATATTTGTGATATCAGCACTGCACAGCTACCATATAAAAGCACTATCAAGCCCAGGGGGAGGAGGGAGGCTCATTTTCCAGTCTTAGAGGGGTCTTAAAAGAGAAGGGGCTTGGAAAAAAGGGGGCACATTGGAAAGCGGGGTATATTGAAAAACTCAAGATAATAATTCTATAAACGTGTTTTTATGCAATTTTTTGATAAAAAATTGAGGAGGAAAGCCATGGCTCTGACTCGTTTAAAATGAGAAATTGGAAATATTACAAGTAAAAACATTATAAGCTATGGCTAAACTCTCGCATTTAGCTTAATAGAGAGGGAGCCTTTTTCAAATTTTTTCTTGATAAGGGAGAGCTTAACAGAGAGGGGGCTTAAAAGAGAGGACGGCTTAAACGAGTGGGGGGGCTTAATAGAGCTTCACGGTAGATAAAGTTTATTCTGCCCAGGTAAAACGGCACTGGCATTACATAGTTGATGCATTTAATTGAGGCAAGGAAAAAGCTCCTACCCCGAATACTACTATAATTGTCTCCTTTTTTTTAGTCCCACTCCGGGTCTCAACTGGTGGATGAGCTCCAGTACCTCTTTGCTGAAAATGTTGATATTGAAGCTGGAACTTCTATAAATTCATCGTTACTGGATAAGGATGGCAAATTTGTTGCAACTGGCACACTTTATAGGATAGCTGATAACAGGTATAGCCAAATGTTGGTTGATTCTCAATTTAGAGATATGTTTACAAGTAGGGCAGTTCGTACGTTCGTTGTTTTTGTGGTTGATCATTGATCAGGATAAGAAAAGAAGGACTTTCATTTGGCCTTATTTGTTTTCAGAAACGCCTAAGCATGTAAGATGAAGTTTTAGATTTACTATAGTTTGCATAAAGCATCACTCCAAGTAACTACTTTGAAAAGAATTGGTAATTTTCATCATGGCCAATCTCCTGACTTCACTTCAAGGTCCGTGGGAACCTGATGTGCAGTTTAAAAACTGTATTAAATTGTATAAATATAAAAGCTGTATATCTTTTACGTTTCACAAACTCTATCCCTACTCTCGCTACAGATTTTTACTTGTGACATCACCGGTTCAGCAAAACACGGTAATTTGGTGGATGCGTAATAATTGCAAGTCAGCGGACGTGGTCAGAATCGAAGACGTTTCCTCGGCCTATGCCTGCCTCGGGCTATTTGGTCCCAAGTCAGAAGAACTGATCAAGAAGCTCACGCTATCGCCTGTCGAAAACTTCGCCAAAGGCCATCATCAGGTAACACACACGCTATCATACACGAATATATACACGAACACGATTGGTAGCGCACACGCATATTGCACGACCATATACACGAGTAGGATTGGTAACACGCCATTGTACACGATCATATTCACGAGCACGATTGTTTTACACTACGCTAACACGAACACAATCGGTAAACGCTGTTTTACACCAACATCAAAACGAACACGGTCATTTGGATATTAATGTGAACGCACAAGCACGAAGACTATCAGTGAAAATCCACGAACAGAATCTTCATTTGTCTGATATCGCTCCAAGATGAGGAAGCCTGGTATTAGCTTTGTTAGATTAGTGGCGCTGAACACACAACACCGAGAGAGTGAGATCGAGTTTTTAAGTTGAATATGAAGGAAATAAAAACTACTTTAAAGGAGCTAGGTCACGTGTAAGGCCGCGGACATGTTTTATTTTGAAGCTTGTGGGTGGGATGAAGCCACCACAGCAACTGATATTTGGCAGGAAAGTGTATCGCCATGCTTGTTGTTGCTTGCTTGCAATATTTAGGACACAAACGATATTAATTTTGCATCCCCAAATACATGTAGATTTATTAAAAGCATATATTTGAAGAATTTAAAATGGATCAGTCCTTGAAAAACAAGCCTGTTCGCAGTGCAGCGGGCAAGTAGAAGAGAACTTTATATAGGGCCGTTTCGCTGAAAGGACAGAGACGCTTTTACTTTCAAGCACTGCAATGCACCACTTCCACAAAGATGACGGCTGGTCATCGTCTTCTTCCTAGTCTTCCCCATTGAAGCTATTGAAGATGTAGGCAGCGCTTCAACCATCATTTAACTCTTTAAAGTATGCCAAGGGGTTTCTATAGACAAGCCTCCTTTGGATTTCTTTACTTTTATATACAGGTTTTTTTGTGAACTTCCCCGTGTTTGAGTATTCTCCCCTCTTTCCTCCAATCCCTTGAAGAACCAATATACTTTTACAATTGTAGGGCTTCTTTTACAATTGTAGTGCATAGTAGAGAGTTGTTGGTTCTGGACCTTTGACTCGCTGATCTGAAATAGTGGGTATTGTTTTCATTTTTAGTTTGTCGATCTTGGGATTGCTTCGGGTGTTCTACTTTCTCGAGGCTACCTCGGCGATAGAAATAGCTGGCAAGCTTTTGTCCCCACAGAAGTAAGTCGCTCTCTCTGATCTGCGAATAACTTTTATTTTTTGGTTTTGAGATTAAACATAAAGTCTTTGCTTTAAGTGCATTTTACTTTTCACATTGTTGTGATAACTTTGCTACCTCCTGGTATTGTCTGGTATTATCTGGTGCTTTGGCACTTAAAAAATGAGAACGCGCCCACCTATTTCTTTGACCCCCTTGGTGTGCTTCCATATTAACTCCCTTGTGTATATATGCTTGCGTCGCAGTAAATTGTTGGACAAGGCATCGTTGCGTAGTTGGCTAGTTATCTTTTGTTAGAACAGGTTTCTCGCTGATTTCAAGTAAGATTCCCAATGATAAAGATGAAATATGTTGTTTGACTTGAGTGCTGTTTCCCGAAGTTCTTTTGACTACTGAATTATTTTTTGTTTCAAGCAATGCCGTGGTTTGTATAAGAACATTACAGAGGCTGGTGGTGTGAAGGATGTTGGGCACACTGTAATAAAGACTTTGCGAATCGAAGCTGGTGTACCAGAGTTTGGTGCTGACTTTGGAACAATGACGTCACCGTTAGATATCGGAGGATTTTCCAATGAGAGTTTCCCAAAGGTTTGCCTTACCTAATGAAAAATACAGCTAATGAGTTTCCTAAGAGCCAAGATCCTAAAGCTTTTGGAAAACTTTAAAAATACTTCAACCTCTTGTTTCATAATTCGGTATAAGTCCAAGAAAACTTGTTGTTTGGGGGAGCTAAATCTATTAAGGATGTGAACAAGTGCTTTGCGGTACAAAAATTCATAATGGCAAGAAAAGCAGAACTAGTTTTTGCATACTTAAAGTACTTTTTCGTCCGACACTCCACAGAGTATGCAAACGTCAGAAAATAACCAAAGCATATATGCTGCGTTTACGAGACGTTTTGAAAAAAAACTTCCGAAAAGAGTTGTGCCCAATTTTTCAAAAGAGTTTTGTTCCAAAGTCCAAATCACATTTTGAATGCCAAATTTGTTTTTTAGAGTTGCGATTTCATTGGAAAGAGGGCCTTGCAGGACAGTGGCTTTTCAAGCCGCCATTCCCTTTTCAAAGTTTCCATCAATGATGTTGAAGATGGTAACTGGGCATACGGTGGAGAACCTTTTTACGCGGATGGGGAGTGTGTGGGAAACTTAGCCTCTGTTGCATTCAGCTTTTCCACAATGACCCTGGAAGCACTGGCAATATTTGATAAAGCAAAGATCAGTAAAGCAGCGCGTTTGGGTGTGCAAATTGCAGGCAGCCATAAAACCTGCAGAGTGGATTTGCAATAGAAAGCAGTTTTATTTTTTGTATAGGGTTGATTAAGAAAATTTTTAAAAAATTTTTGTCTTAATGTGTAAACAAATTTTATATACCGTTGATGGGTTGATATCATTTTTTGTTGCATTGATTTTTATACGTTAGTTAGCAAGACAAATTAGTTTCAGTAATTACTGTAATAAGGTAAATTAAGGCATGAGTACCAACTCATTTTGACCAAGAAAAGATTACTTCCAGGAGTGCAATACCAAGGACTCAGGTCAATGCCATGTTTTTGAATAGTTATTTTAATACATAATAAGGAGAATTCAATGCCTTCAACAACATAGGCTATGGTTCTATTTCTCATTTTGGTAAGGACCCATAGGCTTTCCATTATAAGAAGTTTAAGGCTATGGCTTTTAAATCACATATACTAGCATTCAATTGCAAATTGAATTATCGTGATAGTTTCTACGTTAACGATGAGAGCTGTAACATTTAAACTTTATGATCTCGCTCTCTGTACTCAAGTTTTTTCTACGTTTGACGAAATTTATGTAATGAAATTAATAATGAATCATCTATTGGTAGCGCAGGCTTTTGTTTAAGATTCTGACTATTTCAATTGTCAAGTATTTCACCCTTCAATCTCAAGTAGCTATATAATAGATTATAAGGAGAGTGTTTGAAAATTTGAGAAAACTCCTCAAAAGAGAATTTTCATGCAGAGTTTGCCATCCAAATAGAGGAGTGGCCGTCGCATCCATTTGCTCATTTACCCAATTAGAATGTTATTTTCAAAGCAAGTTTCCATATAAAGCTGTTTTTATGTGAATGATGGATATAAATGTGGTTGGTGGACAGGGTATAAATGGAAGAGTGGGTGTCTGCGGAAAAAGGGGCACAAATGGCTTTAAATGAAAGTGCAATTGTTTAACAACAGATCTGTAGCGACTCCTTTGTCTATTTTTCATTTTCACACCATGTCATGCTGGCGCATTTTTTCTCGCTCCTCAGTCTAGACTTTTCCATCCTCATTACATCATCATTGTATCATCCTTTTTCATCTCTCGTCAGCAAATTTATTTTAGATGAGTCAGTATAAATATAATTGTGAAGTTAGTCTCTCTCTCAGACCAACTTTCTTCAACTTTTCTTACTTAATGTTGATCTTTAATGTTTATTTACAACAACCTCTTTCAATACTCAATTGATAATTTGATTTTCTTTTTTTTTCATTTGGCCTTCACATTTGGTAAGCAACTCTTTGTGACACTACGCCTCTTTGCCTTCTTTCAAAACTATTTCAGAATTTTTACCATTTAAACTACATGATTTATGTGACTCATATTCGGCAATTTATTTTATTCTAGCACGCAGTTTTCGGAAAGTTTTATCTAAACTGCACACTTTCATGTGATAACCGAAACCTGTGCGAAACCCGCCAGGGCCCTGTGGCCACAAACACGAGGGTATGAAGCATACTTCTTGATCAATCAATCATTTCAATCAATCATTCAAGCAACCACTAATTGCAATATAAATTTATGATATCAACTATCGTTATGAAAAATTACTATAGAACTCAAAATGCTATAAAAAGTAGAATTAATTAATATCGACTAACAAGAAATTTGATATCAAGTATCAATCCAGTTCACCAAGATCTTCCAGCATTTTAAAGGGCCCTGCAAGTTTACCCCGTCTAGCCTTACTTGCTTACTGTACTGGAGATAACCATTTGAGTTGGTAAATTATTTCTTTGTAAAAAATTCTAATGAAATATTACTCTGTTGGAAAGTTTTACTGGGACGATGTTTTGCTGTTGAAATAGTATCTATCTCGTTTGGGTGTTAATGTTCTGAAATTGAGGCTGCATGTTTCAAACAAGAAGTCGCGGGAACAGGATAGGGTTTTCAATTTTTGCTGAAAGAATGTTCAGTAAGTTCTCGAGTAAAGCAGTGGTTTTGTTGGGGTCTGCTGCGGCAGGAGTTGGGTACCTAGGAGCAACAGGAAATGAATGGTTTTACAAAAATATAGCAATGCAATGTGTCAGGCAAATGGACGCCGAAAATGCCCACGTTTTTGCGGTGAAGTGCGCTTCAAAAGGATTTGTACCTCGTGGAAAGGAAATGTCAAACGACAGCTCGTTAATGGTAAAAAGGCCTTCTTCTTAGAATATGCGAGGAGCTCAGTTCAGTTTAGTTTTTTTCATATATGAAACTCCACCACTTAGAGCTTATATTTAATAGCTGTAAACTGTTACAAACAATTTTAAAAGTAAACTTAAACAACAATATTACGCTACAGAAAAGTTAATACTTTGGTACATGGTTCTGATGCAATAATTTAAGACGGGATAGTATGAAGTAAAAGGGGAAGCTCTCCCTGTAGTTAGGGTAATTGGAGAGTTAGCTCTGTCTAAGGAGGGATGGATTTGTGGATTCCCAATCCCACCACCATTCATCTAAAAATTTGATAATGCAGGATCCACATATATGCATGCTATTTCCAAACGTGTGCACTTTAATTTCAGAATACTGAGGTATTTGGGATTAAGTTTGAGAACCCAGTTGGATTGGCTGCAGGGTTTGACAAACATGCTGAGTGTTACAATGGAATGTTGAAGTTGGGCTTTGGGTTTGTAGAAGTTGGGTCTGTCACACCCAGGCCCCAAGAAGGTAACCCCAAACCAAGAGTGTTCAGACTTAATGAGGATAAAGCTGTTATAAACAGGTGATAACAGTATACAATTTTTTATTTGCATAATTTAGGGTCTAAAATGATTTAAAATGAGCTTTTTGATATGCCCTTTGATGGTATATGAGTTATAAGCAGAATGAAAATATTTGATATACATTGAGGAAATCCTATAATATAACTTATACCTTAGTCAGCAACATTGAAGTGAAAATTTTGACAAACAGGAAGGTAAACCATTGTTTCTCATTTGATGATATACAAGCATAATTTTCCAGTACAATAGTTGATTATGGCCTGGCACAAATCTTGCATTGCCGTGTTCTCTATAGTCATTTCCCATGTTGCTTTTCATTGTACTAATTGGACTATTTTGGTAAATTTCTACCTTAGGTATGGATTTAACAGCTGTGGTGTTGATGAAGTTAAGGAAAGATTGAGACAAAGAAGTAATCTCAAATCAAATGGAATTGTTGGGGTGAACATTGGTAAAAATAAAGAAACTGTTGATGCTGTTGCGGATTATGTGAAGGGAATAAGAGAACTAGGTGATTTAGCTGACTATATTGTTATTAATGTCTCTTCACCAAATACCCCTGGCCTGCGAAAGATGCAAGGAAAGGAACAGTTGCAGGGCCTCATATCAAAGGTATTGCCAGTTGATAAAGGATGCTTTTTATTAGTACATTGTTGGCCTTAGTGACATCAACTTAATTTTGTCCTGTTCAAGAAATAATATTTTACTTTATTTTAATTATATTGACCCAAAGATGGGTGAGGTCTTGTGAGATCTTTAGATTCTTGTATTAGAAAGAAAAATATTGTAACAAGTCAGTTTAATCTCCCTGTTTATTGCAAAAATATCTTTGTTAATTTTCTCAATTACGTGAATACAGGTGAAAATTTCATTGTCATAATCACTTCTTTATAGCTATGGTGGAATGAGTACTCCTCAGAAAAAAATCTTGATAGAATTTTAATCTGTTTTAGTCTTAATAGAGTTTTTATAATATTTATGTCTTTTGATCAGTCAATGTAATTGATAAATTGTAGAGGGGATCCTCCCTTTATGATTGTTTGTGCAAACAATTGGTTTATTAGGGTACCCATGAGGTACTAATTTTATTATTTGCATTTGCTTCTTATGTTTAGTAAAGAGCAAAGCTTGGGTTCTTTTAAAAGATAGTTTCTTTTTAAAAACATCATCAACATGGAAGCAGAGTCTCTTTTGTTTTGCAAAATTTTTATGACATTAATAATGAATGTTTAGGCACTGGAAGCAAGAAATCAGTTGGAGCACAAGCCACCACTGCTTGTAAAGATTGCACCAGATCTGACAGATAAGGACAAGGTTGACATATCTTGTGTCATTTCAAGTGAAAAGGTTTATTTTGATTTTATTGAAATTTTGTCACCTTGATTTAAGTGTTTTTCTTTCCTTGTTTAAATGTGGAATTGATTCAATTGATGAACCAGCGTGTAAGTTATCCCAACTGAGAGAAGTGAAGGAACAGTTTAACAATAAAAAAACCCTAAGGCTAGCCACAAGGGCTTGCCTAAAACTGTTTTCTAAAATTTTTTTGTTTTGTTGGAGTTTAAAATATTTTGCTAAGCACCCAAATTCTATTGTAATTAGAATCAAATGCTATTATAATTAGATCAGTGAGATTTATTACTGGTCCACACCACAAATCAGCACCACAGTAAGATTTGATTAAGGATTAGCTAATTTGGCAGAGCGTTATCTATTAGATATTTTCTTTTGGTACACTGTCTAGTTTCAGTTATAGATAATGACATATGCACTTGACAAAAAAGATTGTTCTTTGACTATATGTCTCAGAGTTTTCCTCTCAAAATATGTCTTTGATTAAAAGTCTATTGAACTTCATTGTTTTCAATAGTTCTGGTAGATATTGGATTAAGTTGTTGAAAAGGGATATCCAAAAGTGATGCTTTGGGCATATTTCTTTAAAGGTTCAATTGCTGATAATTTTAAACTTGAAAAAGTTATTAAATGCTGTTAGATTTTGTGGAATGGAACACAAAGGGATTGGTATGTGGTAAAAAATTATTGGAATGCTTGTGTCAATTATATCCTAATATTTATCCAATTTTGTATTATGATTAATATCAAAATTGTTGTTTTATAAAGATATTTTCCTCTAGACAAAAGTTGATGGGATCATAGTTACAAACACAACAATATCACGACCTGAATCACTGAAAAGTCAATCAAAGGACCAGATTGGTGGCCTTAGTGGCAAACCATTAAAACAAATGTCCACAAAAGTTGTTGGAGATATGTATAAGCTTACTCAAGGTATCAAATTCTTTTCAAAGCCATATGATGCCTTACTTTGTGTGATTATTAATAGCATACTCCCTCTTTTTATAGTATGATTTAATTAATTGTTACATGTGAGTAATGATATGACATTAGATGCAAATAATCTCTATGAAATGTAGCTAATGTTTAGCTCTTGATGCTGGTCTCAGAAAAAAATTTCGCTGATTTTATTGTAAGTAATTGCAAAGCCAAAGAGGCTTGTTAATGCGCTGCTAAAAGTCGCTAAGAAACATTAAGTCGCTAAAACTTTTTCATTTATGTGCTTCTTAATGACAAAACTTGCTTTTGTAGCCAAACATTCACTTTTCTGAACATCCCAGATTTATATCTACATCTCTTATTTATGTTTACCTCGTATACTTATTTGCAATTATTTTAACTGAAAAGAAGCCTTCTGTTTGCCATTCCAGGGCGTATCCCAATTATTGGCGTTGGAGGTATCTCATCCGGACAAGATGCATACGAGAAGATTCGTGCTGGGGCCTCTCTTGTTCAACTGTACACGGCTTTGACCTATGAAGGCCCAACAGTTGTCTCAAGAATAAAGCAAGATTTGGCTGACCTTCTCAGGTAAAATAATGGAAGCTTTAGTTTTTATTCGTACCAACAAGTCTTGTTATCCACATGTTGATATCACGCATCACTTTACAGCTCGATTCGCTGATGCTGTTTCAGTCAGTTCGGTTTTATTTATCTTGTTACCGTATTTAGCAATGCAGCTAATACAGCAACTTAAGCTGAGGTTATAACGATACGGCGAAAGAATTTGAATGCGGCAGGGACCTTGAATGTTGAGCCTGGTCATTTCAGCTTTGCCATTGCTAAAGAACCTTGTATTAGTTAGCCTTTTGGCTAATTCAAAGCTTGTTAATTTGCAATCGAATGTAAGAAAACGATTATTTGTATTTTCAGACAAGACGGCTTTACTTCGGTTGCCGAGGCAGTTGGGACCGCTCATAGTTGAAACTTCAACGAAAACGAATATTCATGAAACGTATATAATGTAAGTAAATGCTTTTTTAGGGCCTTCTTGCTTGCCTCTGTTGCAGTTTTCATAAAGAATTGGCTTTAAAAATATTGTATAACTCAGCTACACTCAATATGATTTAACGTGCTACTTAAAAGATAATATTTTTGCAATTATGTGTCTAATATATTAAACGGAACTTAACGTAAACGTATTATACTATACGTAAAGTGAGTATTTTACGTTTTGGCAATAACAAGCCTGCGTTGCAATAAACGTTATTGTGGTGTATCTGGGCAAAGCGAAGGAGAGATTTAAATCACCGTTTAAGTCGATGTTGTTTTCCCTGAGCTGTTTCGAGCACCTAAGCCTCAATGTTTGAGCCAAAGTAAAGTCTAAGGAATTACTTAGTTGAAAGTTATTGAAAGTGCAGGTATTTCTCGTATTGCAGTGAGTGGTGAGTGGCAGAATTGCATGTGCTTATATTTCCATGTAATTCATAGCCAATTTCGTAGTAGTTATCAGGATTTTCGTCTCTACTCCCCCATTTTTGCTAACTGAGCTTAATATTTACTATTTTAGGATACTTAATATTTATAATTGTTTGCTTGACACCCATTTCACTTCTAATTAAATTAATAGAAGAGTTTGCAATATAATTTGCAACGAATCCTGAATTCTCAAGTTTTTTCTTTTAACTCGTCTTTCATTTCCTCGGTATGTTTATACCTAATTCATTATTTTAATTTAATGGGCATACATTTCTTGTTGTTGATGTCATTAGCTTGTATTGATATCAATATTAACACGTATTTGATATTTTAGGGTAGTATCCTATTTTGTGCCTGTGTATACACTTGAAATGTTTTATATGAATATGCCAAATAAAAAGCTTGCTTAGAATATCAATATCATTATATAATCATATTTGATTGGAGGATGCGAAACATGCATTCATGTCTCATCTCGTGCAGGAACGATCTGGTTTGGTTTTGATAAACACAGCTTTGGTAAATAAGCCCAGTTGGCTTTAAAAACAGCTGCTAGCCACAGTTTAATTAAAAGCTTTTCCAAGTTGTCAAAGCTATTTACCCCAAAAACAACAGCCTCAATCGTGAGATGTAATGTAGATTAACTTTAATATATTTTGCCTCGAAATAAACACTCAAAAGTAATTAAATGCTAAATATAAGATATCTTCAGCGTTAATTGCTATGTTAGGCTCATTTTGAATGGCTAACGAGAGGAATACCAAAATGCTATCGCTATTTCAAGGACTCGAAGGACACTGCCTTATTTTGGCCGACAAATAACATAAATCACGGAATGCAAAAACTTTCACGCTTTAATTATAGAGAGAAATTGGTGACAATACGAAAAGTGGTGCGTTTAGATGCTGTAATCAAAACATTTTGGTAAGTCTTTTCTCATATATTTTTGTCCATCAAAGTCATATTCGAAGTAAAAGTTATAAAAACGTTAATCAGATGTTCTTATTTCGAAGCCTTGGAACTAGAAAATTATTAATTCTTGTTTTTATATCATGAAGATGAAGAAAGAGCATGGTATTTCATGACGGCAGTAACATAAATAATTAGCTTCTGTCTGGCGACCGCCGAATTAAGTTTCACGACGTTGAAGTTCATAGCATGACCTGTGGCAGTTTAATGTCTTCGGCCGTGACAGTTTGAGCTTGGGCTGCACCTATCAAGCAATTCCACCAGCTTTGATCACAATGCCCGCGATAAAAACAGCGAAGAAGAAGAAGCTAGCCAAAGCCGTCAGCACGATTCTGACCGTTGGTGGCTTGCTACTTTCCCCGTCCTTCTCATCAGTAGCTGCCATTATGCTGAATTTGTTGTTTATCCGTGGCTCTCCCAAAAGCAGCGACGTCACATAGAAGGATCCGTCCGTCTCTGAAAAGTAAAGAGCATTAAGCTAGATGAATACTTTAGGCGGAAGGTTTTGGAACAGCTTCAGTGCCAATGGTACATTTGGAAAGTCTTTTTGATTGTT
Organism: Nemopilema nomurai; assembly: GCA_003864495.1. Classification (NCBI taxonomy): domain Eukaryota; kingdom Metazoa; phylum Cnidaria; class Scyphozoa; order Rhizostomeae; family Rhizostomatidae; genus Nemopilema; species Nemopilema nomurai. The sequence continues at coordinate 1,616,285 of ML133450.1, forward strand.
AATTGTTGATAAGACTTTCGCAGCCTCAGAATTCCAGTGACAATCCCATTCTTGTTTGCGAAACATCCTCATACGTTTTTAGATAAAGCTTTTTCGTAGAAATCTTCTAATCGGCTATCGTAATATTACAGAGAAAGCTAGAAATTTCAATATCTGGTTCCGCCAAAACCTACAACTGCACAGGCATGCGGAGCCATGAATTCGCAAAAGACCAAATTAGAGAATTCTGTTATGGACTCAAATTTAGTTGCAAAAGCATTTGAAATTGCCATCTTCAATCTAACTTGCACCCTCTCTTAGCTTCCCAACAAGGCTGGGGTGCTCCCCCCATGCACTCGTTTAGCACCCTTTAGATTTTTGGTACCAAGCTGGTACTTACCATCTGATCCATTTGGAAGTGTGCCACTTGGTGTCGGTGGTCCTTTTGCTTTTCTCTGCTGTTAAGTCGAATTGATGTCATCAATTAAGAAACTTTTCCCAAAAAAGCGTATAAATATGAGCTAAACTTTACAAGCCAAAGGGGTATAACAAAGATGCCCTTTTGAGTGTTTCTAGACGGTGTGTTACTTCAGTTTCTCGATTCGTTTCTAAATTGCTTTGAAAAACATAAACATTTTAAAAATATAACCACGCCCGCTGTCATCAGAACATTTCACCCTTTATTAAGACACAGTGGGTCAGACATACAAGCTCAGATTGCTGAACAAACAACTGAACTTATCTCCCCCATATTCAGCTATGAAATCTTAAATGGGAAATTCAGGATGAATACCTCTGCCAGCGTCCATTCTTGCATAAAGTCTTTGAGAACAACCAAGAATAGTAATGCCTGGAAATTGAGGGAGTGGTGTTAATTGGTTGCTTCTTAGCACAAAACGGTCAATTCCGAAATAAATGGGCAAGACAAGTACTATAATTGTTAGTTGGAAGAAGGACGTGGTACAATATTCATTCTAATGGCACAACGCACTCAACAGATATGAAGAATTGAAAGTCGGTTTGGTTCGCAATCGTGAGCTTAATCTTATCATGTCGGCAGAGAATCAAAGTAAAATCTATGTTGTGGTTTGTTTATGTCAGGGAAGAAAATTGAACAATTCAAAGTTACCTGGACGAGAAGACCAACTGAGTACCCGGCCCAAAATCCTGAAAGAGAATTCGTGTGAACCTGCACTTAGATTGTTGCCAAAATAATTCAACACAGCGATATTGATATTAATATGATGATGATTCGAATATGATGTTTGTTTGTGCAATTGGTTGTTCGAAGCGAAGATAAATCTGTATATAATAATTTTCATCTCTATGGCGTGTAACGATGAGAGCAATGAATTAAATGCACGAATACTTAGCTCTTCTGAAGCTGAGCCAGTCAAATGATATAAAAGTACTTGAGTAGCGAAGATACGCATGAAGATAAACCACTAAAGCACACATAAATTACTTGGAAAATAGAGGTATTCAAATTTTGAAATCCCTTTTCTGATTCATATTGTTAACAATACTCATCAACTGTCAATGAAAACCGTTTGCAATACCTCTCATTCCCCAGTTACGCAAATACACCAAGCATAAGCCAATAGGCAGTGCGAAGACCCAGTTGCCAATGACAACAATTATCACGTTGAGATATCTTGATTTTAACTTTCGCAAAACATGGAAGCCCATGGCCTAAAGCGTAAAAAGTAAGAGAGCTTATTAAATTAATTAGCGAAAATTATTAAATGTGTTATTTATTTACAGTAAAGCCTTGAATTAATTTGAGCGTGTAGTAAAAGAATGTCGATTCACTCTATTTAGAGTGGGATCCGTGGCACCAAACAGGCCCTCCACATTCTTCCAATGTTCTAATTTAGAAGAATTTGGTAATCTCCGTATTGTACATATTTTTCGCCATGTTGGTTTGCAGTTTTGTGGTGATGTTACTTGGTTTATTGTTTCTATTCTGAACTTGTTTGACGTTGCAGGCTGACGCCCTTCTGTCTGCCTAGAACTGCTGGAAGCTAACCTTTACTAATAATACAGAAACACAGTAGTTTTTAAGCTACAACTAGAGCTATAACAAACGCTATAACTAGAGGTAGCATCTGTTAATAGAAGATAAATCTTCTTATGTTTGGTCCTTCTAAATCCACTTTGATGGTATCTAAATTGGAATGCAGTTTATAAGAAGTAAAGAGTTCGCCCACAGATTTGATTTCAACCTCGGGTCATTAGATGTGTCCCGTCTCTACTCCATTTCTAAGCAAGGGTCACAAGTTTTTGTACTGGAGTTCTAAAAAACGTTCAAAAACTTGTTTATGGCCTGTCAACAATTTTATCTTACCTGAGTTCCCTTCAAAAATGGAATCGCGGAGACACAAATTATCATCTCTGTTACTGACAGTCCAAATGGCCTAAAGAGAAGATCTGGTCATTATACTGAAGACAGCAAGATTCCATTTCTAAATGCTCCAAGAATCAGTGACGCTTTGGTTTCACATAATTGATGTTATTTTGCTTTAAAACATCTATGTTAGAAAAGAAAATTTTAGAAAATCAACTATTTATTCCAAAGACTTGGGTGCGAATCGAAATTGTTATTTTGTTGTTTATGGTGCAATGGAGCGGGGAACGAAACCTGAACATCCAATTGAATGAAAAGTTAAACGAGTCAATTCAAAAACAAGAGGAGCTTAGCGCAGTTTGAAAAGTTGAACATAGAAACGTGCATGAATTTAGTTTGTATCAAAAAATATCTTTAACTTTGACTTGTGTTTTGTCTGGAATTATTCTAAACCTGAGACACCACAGCCCGAATGACAATAAAAATGGATGGGGCCTGTAAACTTCTATGATTAATTTTGAGCCTTTTTATCAGTATTCGGACTCTGTTGAATGTTGGTCCGTGAAGGCACTTTTCTTGCCTACATTCCAATCGTACTTGCTACCACTAGACTGCAATGTCGTGACAAATGCCTACCGGTTATTGACGAACGAGCTGGGGATGAGTTGCGGTATGGATATCAACAAAAAGCCACAGAGGAACGAGCTGATCCCTGTAACGAATTCAAAGGGAAGGCAAATCAGCTGACAACGAATTAAAAGGAAACCTCTAACAAATTGAATTAGTGCCTGTAAGTTCAAAGTGATGCTTTGCTACAATTACACAGACGATTGTGTTGGAAAACTAACCTTAATTGGGGCATGTAATCTTTAAGGGACAGCCAGATTTTTTTAGTTGATATCAAAGAAGGTGGGATGAAAATTCCAGCCATTAACAGGAGCAGACTTTGGTGAGAATCGTTACAGTAATCCACATAGACACCTAATCCCTTCCCAACCACCTCTAAATGAGAATTCCAGCCCATTTGCCGTTTAAGTTAGTCAGTTTCAATAAGAATGAAAGAAGTGAAATCTCCTTGGCTGATACATACAAATGATGAATACAGAGCACTTGACGATGAACACTGCCCGTCGATTGTATCTCGCCTCCACAGCCTCCTTCACTTGGTCGGATGCCTCCGCAGCAAACCTGTCTGCTATCTAAAAGGTGACGATATTCAATTTCTTCTCTCAGAAACTGTTCGGTATTACTAACGCACAAATCATCTCAAGAGGACTTGTTAACAGGTATAAAGCGCAGATCTGTACCCTAACTATTTGGCAGACTGGCCTACTTCTTTTTCAATGTTGAAGAATGTCTTCTTTAGAACTTAATTCAAGTTTCTGAACTTGTGGAAGTGTATGTTTCTTAGATGGGAAGTCAGCATTTTCAATTATTAAGGTTGGTAAGTGCAGTCTACACATGCTGGTGGACAGAAATATTTACAATAAATGAAAACTTACGCATGAAAGAAAGCGGATGATCAAAGATAAGATGATTTGCGAACCAAGTCTCCTATTGAACCCGTCCAATGTTCCTGTCAAGTATCAAGAAAAAAGCCTCATATAAAATTCAGAGGAGAGGAAGTTTGTGAGTGGCGAGGGTATCCATGTATTTGCTAAAAAGCAGCCGCTGGAATGGCCAAATTGAAAAGGTTGGAAATAGAAAATTGTTTTGGAAATCATTGAACAAATAACGTTACGTATACTCTGTATTTCACGAGTACCGAATAATCAGGGGAAGTAATAATTTGGGAAATTGTTGTTTTTTTATGTTTTTAGAACGTTTGTTAAAAAATGAATCATGAAGACTTTTTATCACTAAATTGTGAAAAATTGACAAGGCAAAGTTTATTGATGCATTAAAAAGTAATTAAGCAATGTATCTTGTACAGCAACAAGAACATGTTCATCAGCTGATCAGTTTATCATCTTCATAGCTACCATCTTCTACTCTAGCATCATAAAAAACGGAAAATAGGATCCATCTGATTGTACAGGGAACTCGCTGAACTCTGATGAAACAAAATGCTTATAGTCACTAGTGATTGTTGAAGAAGGTCAGGGTTCAAGCAAAAAGTAGACTTTGGAAAGTTGAAAATTTGATACAGATACCCCTATAAAGCTAAAGAAATTTGTCAGAGAGCAACCTACCAACAACATAATCCCAACGTCCAGTGTCCACCAATCTGTTACCACCCATAGTATGTAAGGCAGCAACTTGAGACCAAAGTGTTCCCAAGCCAGGATACAACTCCAGCTCCAGCCTGTTCAAAATCCAGATAAAGATTAATCCAACAGATTCCTGGCGGTGAAATTTTCCATACAAACATAACATAATGCTTTTTTTGTTGAAGACGAGGAGATAAAATCATCAAACAAAGAGTTAATGAAAGTAAATTCAATGCCAATGTTTAATTATGACGTCATCATGTAACGTATGATGCCTGGTGAAAACTTAGGCCAAACAGAATACAGACTATTTTGCAAGTCCCATATTGATTAAGAAATGAGAAGACTCTTTGCAAGTGTAGGGCCCTGGGCTCTAGAAGTATAACAGCTGTTTTGTTGCGTAGCGTTAAAAAAACCCTAACGATATGGCCGATTGATATTTTGTGATGTTAATACGCTGGCTCGTCTTTTGTGCTTCGGATATCTGGACCATACCCATATCAGAAAGAATTCAAGTGTTTTACACAGTAGCTACCTGGCCATGCTTCCCTGTTTCGCTTGTTCCACATGATGACAACGGTCAGGTTATTGCGATGGAAAGATAAGCCAGCGTGGTTGCTGTTGCACCACCCCTGCAAAGACGTTTGGCGATATAGCCTGATGAAGGAGCTAGAGCTATAAGAAGGTTCTTGGAGCTCAAAACGCCAAAACGTAGTGAGTGGGCTAAAAGATGCTTATTAATTTTTCACGGGTGATTTTAAAAACAATTTGTTTATTTCTGAGATTGTTGACTAGGCCCAATATTATATCGGGGAGGACCATCTATAAAAACAATTAAAAACAGAGTACTAAAGAGACATCCAAACTTCAATATTATGATAGCTCGCTTTCTCTACTTCGCAGGATACAAAGACAAGATTTTCACACTGCCTGCCAACTTGATACATTGATAATTTGATTTCGAGATTACCTTATTCCAAGCTTTAGTGCTTTGATAAATATTGCGTTGAAACCGATGCTGAGAATCATACCCACTAAACTGCTACATAGAAGGATGAGTGAAGAGTTCTGAAATTGAAACATAAAAAGTATACTATAAGCAAATAAATTTCCTTTTTGACTGATTGTAATGTTTTTATCAACTACAGTAATAAACAGTAAATTGAGATATCTAAGCCTGCATTGATCTTCTTAGGAAAGTCATTTTCGATTCTAAATTGCTACAGTCATCAACAGAAAATGGTCTTAAGTGGATTCGGCTGCAACAGTAAAAAACCCAATAAGTTTCCAAATTTTATTGATTGTTAATTAACTCCATTCATTAATCACTGTTTGAATTATTTAAAAAATAGTGTTGAGTTATGCCGCCTATATCTTCCACAGTCCGTTCCTTGATCACTTTTGCCAAAAGAATAAATGGCATGAAAATTGCCATTGATAAATATTTGCATTTCCACTCGTTCTTGGAAAATTCATTCTTCGAGTGTGGATAACACTTTTTTGCAAATAAGGAGAGAGAGTATTAGTCCTCTTAATGTTTTGTAAGAATTAAACAATAAGAACAAGAAACAAAAATTTGGAGAGCAAATAGTTACCTGCTTTGTCAAGTAAATGAATCTCTGAAGGTAGAGCACAATGCAGAACAGCTAAAATGGTAGCAATATTTGGCAATTAATATGATATCTTCATTAAATCCTCCTTGTTTATGTGTAATTTTTAGCTAAAAGTTGCCGTATAGTGATTAAGATATGGTGGCTAAATCAGGGTCTTGAAAATTGTGAATTCAAAAAGAGAGGATGCTTCCATTCACTTAATGAGAGAAAAAGCCTTAACTCTCCAATGCATCGTTCTCGTTTGCTTGTAAAGGGATATAGAGGAGACTGGAAACGGGAGAATTTTGAGACAGGGAATTGTCTTTCGTGCGGAAGTGAGGCCTCTCCTTTGAAAAGGATCGTCGCCAATGATCATCTGGGGCCTTAAGGAAATACATTTAAGGAAAGCTTTGCACGTCGTCCTACTTATATCAATCGTTGGGGAAATAGTGTGACGTCATCCTTTCGATAATATACTCACTGGAAGGGCCGGCAGAAATGGGAGACAGTATTCCTCTATTCGCCTGCAAAAGATTCAAAGGTCGAGTTTTATGTCAATTGTATTTGAAACGCGTATTTCTTTACACAAGAATACTGGGCAATAGCGGAAAAATCTAAGAGTATGCTTTCTCAGCATTAGCGTAGCTTTCAAGGAATACACGCTTTTTTTATAAGGAACCTACCACAAGGCCTAGTTCCAAAAGTTCCTTATTCGTAGACCTCAAGTCATTAGATTTTAGTACCAAAAGTTCCTTAAAAGTTCCTTAATTTTCACTGCACATCAATAAGCCTTAACACTTAATAGAGAGAGGGGCGAGATAGACTATGCGGAAACTACTCGATAAAGCACTTGACACACGAATAGCAAACAATCTATGCGAGCATTGGCTGCAAATGAATGGAACGGGCTTTTTAGGTCTTGATGCTTGCAGTTATAAAACATTTTCTAAACGAAAAGTTCCTTAGGTATTTCGTTTTCAGTAGTATAAGTTCTTTATATATTTCGGCCTTATACATGTAGGTTCCTTATAAAGTGGTTCCTTATAAAAAAGGCGTGTATTATCATGGTTGGAAATGCTGTGGACATTGAGTGATATCTGCGTGCCAGTCAAAGAATAATGCGTGAAAGTGAGAGATGCGTAGAGGAATGATTGCGGTATTACAACTTGACCACTGAGAACGACTGAAGGCATACGTATGGCTTGAATGGCCGGGCCGTTTCGACTTGATGTTGCTAACACTGTTTTTGTTTTATCATTTATGCAAGGAAGGTTGAATGTGAGATGTACCTAGATAGGAACGGTTCTTGTTTAAATGCCCTGACAAGTGAGTCCGCGTTCAACCAAACCGCCCAGGCCGGAAGACACACGATACACAACGTGCAAAGAAGCCCTCTCTGGGTAACTGCGACAGCCTTCTTTAGGTCCTCCTCCTTTGCGGTTAGGTCTTCGCAGGCGAGTGACGACGCATAACTGAAACCCATTCCGACCATGTTGCAAATGGAGATTCCGCATCCAATTACCACTAGCTCATTGTAACCGAGCTTTGCCACGAAGAAGAAGGCAATCAGGGGAATGGCGGAGAGGAATACCTCGGCTAGTGCCAGTTGCCATGACGGTTTGATGAGGTACTGAAATGCTTTCGAAACCAATCGTGACTGATGCCGGATCTGGTTGCAAGTGATTGCTGCAAATAAGAGGAATCATTATTATGCTTCCTTCTAGCCAATAAACAGCTTGTCTTATTATCATTTACAGTGGAGCTTTTTTATTGAAATGCAACTTTTAAGAATGGATATGCATAGCTTACTAGGAAAAGGGCAGGCGAATTTGGGTCGATTGAAGCAAAACACGGATTACCCCGACATGCCCTGACATAAAGGACTAAAGCCTAGGGATTCCCCTGAATAGAAGGAGGTTCTTGGAACACCACCAATGTTTTGCAAGTACAAAGGTTACTCTCGTGCAATGCTGAATATTCTTTTTGCAGAGACTTGATATTTGAATTTTTACGGTATTTCTGAACACCAAGACATTTGGCGCATGTTTCCAGCAATTTTTAGAAGAGAATGTTGACTCGATATCTGTAATGGGTGGAAATTGATATAGCTAATAAGCAAGGGAAAGATTAGCTTAAACCTGTTTGGGTCTTCCAAGTAGCTTTAGCAACATTTATACCTGCCTATTCACGACCGATTTGAACAATATCTTGTGTACATCCAACAGGTCAAGATTGACGTTAGTCCATCCAGTTTGTTTGAACTCGGTGAAAGGCTGTGATAAACTCAATTGCGTCTTTTACCTCGATAATATTTGCCTTCCATTCTGTTTAGCTCTGGCGTGTTGGATGACGTAAATATCAGGGCCTATGACCTTGCCATGACAGTGGCGTCTTTCGATCAATATTTTGGATATCAGCTGATTTGGGAACCTCTGTGTCCAAAACATTGAGGTGACTCAAGTAAAAGAGCTTAATGAATCAGTTAGTATCGGGTTCTTGAAATCTTTTTAAAAAAATGCCTGACTGAAAACTCAACACATGCACAATTTTGAAAAGCCGTAAAAGGGAGTCTAGGGCTTTTCGTAAACCGGAGATTCGATCAATTCTTTGGCTAAAGCAGGACATTTACCGCCATAACGAAATAAGGTTTGAAGTTTTGAAGGGTAGGGGGGGGGGGGAGGAGGAAACCGCTATCTTAAAAAATCCAACGATTGCTCGATTTTAGTCAAGTTTTCTTATAACTAACGATCTTCCCAAGAGGTTCCCAAGAGCATCCTCTACCCTTAATTGAAAGAACCTTTGCTCGGATTATGAAAATATATTTTTCATTCTATTGCTACATGGACGTGATAAAAGCTAAATAAATTGCTTTTGTTTATTGGAAATGGAGCAATCTAGATGTGACTCATTTTACTGTGAAACATTATAAGGGTGCTATATGAGTCTCTAGGGGAGGAGGGTATTGAATTTTTTTGCAAAGGGCGATCAGATCATTTGGGCAGGCAATGGCCGTAGAGTTAAACTTTCAAACTTCTGTCTCACATGAAGTTTTGAGCTCAACATTTTAAGTAGTAAAAATGTGAGAATTTCATTTTATCGTAATTAATGTAAATTTATGAATGAATTTAATGAATGTAAAATAACGAAGTTTTAGTAAAACGTACTTCAATTTAACATAGTTGAGGGTCACGTAGGTGATATTTTAAGCCATTATAACCAGATTGGTTTGATCATTTTAGGTTGATTTTTAATCTATCGGAAGCTCATATGCGCCCATAAACCACGTGATACCCCATCCCCCTTCCCGTGCTTGGACTTGAATAATGGACTTGGCTTGCATGGGCCAAGGGCATAATCCAGTGTTGATAAAAAGTCCCGCGAATACTTTTCCATAACACTGATCAAATTCCCAATGCGATCCCTGCTACTATGTGTCACAACGTTGCTACGCCTGCGAGTCACGTGATGATCCGTTGTGAAACCATTGCTTTCCAAATGTCACGCCAAGCCCCCTTTGCATTTAAATCTATTCTAAACACCCTTTAAAGCGAAAAGTAAATACTTTTGTTTAGTAAAACAGGAAAGCTTATATATATCTTGAGAAACTAATGTCTTTAATCTATCTTTTCAGCTTTTTCAGAATGAGGCTTACATAGATTTAAACTAATGATCGATGATTTACGGACAGATAATTTTAATGGTATTTTTTGATAATGTATAAACAATACAGACATATAAAAAGAGTTTATCACTTTATTTAAAAAGTAACTCAAGTTATTGGAAAAACATTTGCATGTTCGAGTATTCATTTATTCGGCTAGAACAATAACAAGCTGTGTAAAATAAAAGCTAATTAGCGACGCGATAATTCTTGTTTCTATAAATTAAAATGGCTGATACAATTTACAACATAATACCTTCTACCCACCCAGCCGGTAGGATACTTTCAATAACATTTAACGCTGATAATTATTGAAAGACCTGTAGTACTGTTTTCGGTCATCTCAAATTACCACTCACAAGTGAGAAGCGAAATTCTTTTTGCTCTCAATATTCACGGTTTATAGTTTTTAAGCGATATTCACGGCTTAAGGGAACAGATTAGCATCTCATGAAAATCACAGAGTGGAAGAAGGTAAATGCTTAAAGGCTAGAATCTTAAAAGAACATTATTTCAGCAATTTTTCCCCCCACGCGCTTGGTATTGTTGCAGCAATTAATGTTCAAGAACGGCGTGTCCTAACGGTACCCAAATAACGATTGCTTGCCAAACTAAAGAATATAATCAATATTATTAAATTACAAGGCTGGATTGAACACTCACGCTGGAAATTGTAGGGATCTTCGAGCTTTTCGGGAGCTTCGTCCGCCATCCTGCCGTTAGAACCGTCTTGCAGTGAGATGGGGCAGTTTTAAATTACGTGGGTTTCCGCAAGTGAACTTGATAGCATCAACGAACTCACGCTTTTATTCCGTATTAGTTGCAGTGAAATTCATTTAAGCCATGGCAATCAACAATATTTCTAACATAGGTTTTATTTGGTTTGGCTTCGACACGGTCGAAGAACACGCGATCTTCCTGCCTGGAAATATTGAGAATGCACACGCAATCGTACAGGGTCCGAACAATAGCAGGCATGATCACGTGCAGTCCCAAATGGATTCGTATATAATAAAATATTGATGAACAATCGCGACACGTTAAGTTCCCTACTGGTAAAGTTCAATACGACGTTAGAGGGATATTTTTCTGTTACGACATATCATACAATGCTGATTAAAAACGTGGGTGCATATGGAAATTTATAAGGCGATCTTGGGTGGGCACATTCTTTTCTTTCCTTCCTCGCAGTTGATTTTTGAAAAATGCTTTACTCGCTCGTGCAAAAATTAGAACCACGCCTGAAGCCTTTTAGTGGCTTCATTTCAAGAAACATTTGCATATATACAAATTCATTTACGTCACACATTTATTCCTGGAATTCATTTAATTGGGGTTGAAAGCCGAGTATCCAGATTTTCTGCTTCAATCCAACAAGGCACCCACTTAGCATATTTTCAGGTCAGCGTGAAGTTGCAAATTTTTATGAATTTGTGTTCATCGGTTGCAAGGAAATTGTTTGCACGATGCCGGATAACGTTTGATCCGGATAGCCCAGTACTCGTGTAAACGGGAAGCTTTTCAGTATAACTTTCTATCCGGATCAAAAGTTATCCGGCATCGTGTAAACGCAGCCTAACATTTATGTTTAAACCGGCATTAGATAGGCTGGAGGGGCGCATCTAAGGAGGGGGGGGGGTTGTGGGGGTTACAACCGCTGCCCTTTTTGGCAAGGAAGTGAATTTTGCCCTATTCCCATGGAAATCCAATGTCTTTGTTTCCCATTTCTACCACGAAACCCCTGCCCTTAAAACATCCTAGTTGTGCCCATGGGTTCATGCCGATAAATGTTGTAGTGAGTCAATCTTACCTATCAACAGAGTGATAAGCCATAAGAGAGAAGGGGTAAGGCATCGTGCGGGCTCTATTCCAGCAACGACATTACACCACCTTGGCTAGTCTACTGGTGCTACATTGAATGTTAAGTTGACCCATAAACCAACCAGTAGCGACTGCAAAGGCTAATTGGCATTGTTTTGCAACTTGAAAGAGATACCTTCATACTCTCACAGCTATGCCACACTCGAAGAAACTTCTTAAGGAGAAATGGGCAAAAGGAGACTGATTCTGGAATTAGGCCAACCCGGACCAAACAACTATCGAATCGATTCATAAACTTGTGAGCACGTTCGGCTGCCATTTTAAAAGCTCAGTTTTAAATAGCATGGTCAGTCTACTGCTTCTATGTAGAAAACTGTGCCACTGCTTGCTTGTCGTTTTGTGGCGTTGCGAGGTCAATTTTTGGGAAAGGGGTGAAGAGTATCTCATTCAGAGGGGTGGGGTGATTGATACTCTTTTCTGCCTCCTGGCTGAGTTACTGCTGGGACTTAACGAAGATAGGAGATTGGAGAAAAAAAGAAAAACGATTAATGAACATAGATTACGTGCCCAATATAAAAACGATATCAAAACCAGACTACATAGTGCCTTTTAACTGTGCAAAAAACGGCCACCGGGTCAACACATATATCATTCACTGGTGCAAGTCAACAACAGTTACTTTTAAAGAGACACGCTCTTTTTATAGTCCTTAACGCCTTGGACTGAAAATACGAGTTGGTATGGATATGGATATGAGTTCCAAATTACATTCTCCGGATTTCGTCTTGTACCAACATTTATCTTAAAAATAAATAAGTACCATTGTGCAAAACTTTACAAATTTGTTTAAAAGCAGCTATCGTCTTTTGAAAATACTAGCAAGTCCATTTAAAAACTTATACACCCCCCAGAACCTCATACAGCTTGGGAGTTCAAACGCAAGGAGAGGCAACCTTCTCATTGTTGTGTACAATCAGAGTGTCTTTGTTCTGTTTGTGGTCCAATTTCAACAACTGGTCAATGGTTTCCAGTGTCTCTTGATCCTTAGTTTCCGAAAGAATAAGAAGCAGTGCAGAGCCTAGGAGAGACAGGGCTCCCATAAGCAAAAATGGAATTGTCACGTGGAAGACCTTCAGCCACTTTGCGATCCAGGGGGCAAGCGCCGAGCCAACACGACTTGTTATCTGCAGGAAGCCCATGCCTTCACCCCTGGAAGAAAGAGAAACCACGTTCGAGATATGTTGACGACTCAGTTCTACAAGAGATCCTTAGATACCTCGTCTGTAGCTTAAAACTGTGGCAACTGAAGTATTTCAATGTTTTCAAAATTAAATATACCATGCGAATGGTGCAAGCTACATTTGGGCACTCTCTCGCTCGTGTCAACTTAAAGGACCTCTAACTACTTTCTAACTCACAAAAAGTACTATTCGCGTGAATTAACATGAATTTTTATTGCATAACTAGCAAAATGAAATTTTTATGAACATCCGAACTTTTTTGCCAGTTACAGGGCCCAACTTTTGTAACTACACTTCGATAGGCTTTCTAAAGAACCTGTTTGAAATATGTTTGAAAGGAGAACCATATCCGAAACAAAGATCCAACCTTGATATAATTTTCCGTACATCAGGTCATGTAAACCTGTGTGTAGCAACTACAGCAGCAATAAAGAAGGTACATAAGAGAGTAGCCGGCTTCTATACAAAATGATACGTTAGAAGTTAGATCACCTGATGCATGTTGGGTACAACTCCAAAGACCACATGTACAACGAATTGAACGAGGCTGTGATGCAGAATTTCCCGGACAAGCCTGCGATAACGGTCAGCACTTTCCATTCTGAAAATAAAAATCAACATATAATACTCAAAATACATATAATAATCAGTACATAATTAGCAATTACATGCCCATAAAAATTGAGAAAAAACGCTAGTTAATCCCTCATCAAGTTGATCACAAACACTATTGAACAAAGAAAGGATCATCCCCTTCAGAAAGAAACAACAGGCCTTCTATCAAAAGTATAAAGTGTGGTAAACATAATTGGTCCCTGGGAAGTAAGTTGCCTGCAAGGAGATATCCACAGTGTCGAACAATTACAACTACGTGGAATTTGTATTTGGTGCGCCCCAAAAAGCATGTTAAAGCATTTTTTACATCTCAGTTAAAGCATGTTAAAGCATTTCAGAAAAGTAAGGACTTACACGAAAAGATTTTTAAGCATTACAATTATCAAGGGTATAAAGATCAGTAAAGATCAACTATTACAAAAACTGCAACAATACAATTTTTACATAAAAAGAGGCAGAGGGGCCTTTTTAAAATATATGATAATTTTGCGATTCAAATGATCTCGTTGTAGGCTGCTGTCATTAGAGGGCCAAATTTGTGTTTATAGGAGGGGGAGGGGGGAGGGGTAACATGAGAAACAGTTTTAATTAATGCACACACTTGTTTGCTTGTTATCCGTGCTCAGCATGCCTCCGACGATGCAACAAAACAGTCCTGCAAGTGCCAAGAGAACAACCACCGTCTTCTTCCTTCCAACCCTAAGACGAACATGTGTAGGTAAAAATACTCATTCTCTACTGAGAGATTCCTCTCTTGGAAAAATGATTCCTGCACAGAAGCAACATCATACATTCACTAAAGATCTCAGACAACATCAATGCCTTAACTAAAGATTGCAGAAGACATTTATTGAATTTGTACTCAATGGAAAAGTTCAGTGTTAAAAAGAAGTTGTGTGCAATAAATCTGACAATATTTAAAAATCCTTCGCACATGAAAAGATGTGAGAAACGATTCCCGTGTATCGCAATGCGATTCTCCTAGAGAGAACATTCATAAATCAAAAAAGGAAGCAGTAGAATTAAATAAAAGTAAATTGAGACATGACTATTTATATGAGAGAATGATTGGGCAAATATCAAATCACGATACCCTCGCACTGGCTTTAGAAATTATGGAAGAATTTGAAGAAATGTAAAAGTATTTTTCAAATACGAGGTGCATTTTTAAAATTTTCTATGTAGAGACATTTCATTAGAAAACTTTTCAGGTTTATATAGGAAGCGACTTCATATCATAACATTTTACAGCCCAATAAACATGCAATGGTTCATTGATCAGAGTCGCTGGTTGGGAAAGGTAGTTGACTTGGTTCAATTCGTTTGTTGTGTACCGTAGGACATATATCAGGCACTGGTTTTGTGCAACGGAAACAATTCGTTACCGATGATCACTCATCGTAATCAGGCCTGTCCTGCTTCTTCTAGGCGGAAAGGTTCCAAATTTCCCAAGGAGGCTCTTCCTCTTGAAAAATGCTCCTGTAGTGATTAATTTGTTTACTTTGCATTGCCACATAACGTCATACTGACACATCTCATCTCGCTCCTCAACTAGACCTTTCAATTTTGATTACACCATCATTTCATCGTCCTCTCTCATCCTTTTGTCACCTTTTTTTCTTAAAGCATCGGTGTAAATATGATTGTATAGTTGAGTTAAGTCAGTCAGAGTCAGAGAAAACAACAAGCAACGCGTCTCTCTCCCCAGACAGCTAAATAAATGCTTACCTTTGCAGAACAAAGAAAGAAGCTCGTCTTCAGGCATCCTAAAACATACCATAAACAAATCGATATCTTTTTCACAAACCCTACTCATCTTGTAACTGCCGAAGACGAGATTGAATAAGAGAAGGAAACTCGTACCTATTCATGAGATATATCGAAAGAATGAGAGCAGGGATTTCGATGAGCATGGCCAGGATGTAGTCGCGATACATTTCGCCGCTGAGGTCACTGACCCCCAAAGAAACGCCGTAGTAGACAGCTGCACTTGCAAACCTGTAAACAGAATTCACAACAAAAGCTTGATCTAGCTTTATACTAAATGTCATGTAAAGGAAAACTTATGCTGAGCCAAAAACCTGATGCGACGTGATAGCAGTATTTCAATAAATTCAATTTGCGATGCACAGCTATAGTGCAATGAAGGAATATTGTGTGTCTTTCTTATAGACTGTACTGCTATTATTTGTTTTATTTCAGGAATATATCCCACAATAAATAATCCTTGTGCAAAGTTTGAACTGGTTTAGCAAACTCCAAGATAAGTATGAAAATTGATAATCACCAGGCATATCCTTGGGCGGCTGAAAACTTAAACATCTCCAAAGGCCGGAATAAATCCAAAACCCCGAACTTGTTCTTGGCAAGGTCTGCTTTCGCGAGAGGCTCAAGCTCCAGTTTTGGTGGCAGTGTCTTTTTGTTTACTTTTGCTGCTTTCTTCAGAATTTGGATGACATCGGCTTGTCGTCCCTGGGCACGCAGCCAGCGCATCGATTCAGGTATATAACTGTTAAATCGAAAACGTTTATTTCATGCGAAGATGTAAGCAATAGCAAAATGAAGCAAAGAAGAACAACTGACAGATGCAAGGCAAGTGGTTAGTGGTACAAAAGCTTGTAATGTCTGTTTGATTCAAGTCGCTGCTTTTGGAAAAAGGTTCACGAGAGTTTAAACCCTGAGCTGGCCAAGTAATTGTATACAAATACACAAGATGTTTCATTGTACGCAAGGTGTTTTTGCTAGCCACTTGCACACAGGGAGGAACGTTGTGTTATCTTTGCCTCTAATACCTCTCGTATATTGATCGGAAGTTACTTACAAGAAGAAGAGACAAACGAAGAGATACGGAGCCGAGCAAACGATAATAAGCATTTTCCATGTGCGAATGAAGTACGCCTTTATTCCTGTCAGGACCAGCGACACAGCAAACAGAATCCACATCACAGTGCCAGCCACAGGTCGATAAGTGGGGCCAACTAGTTCGCCAGCAACGACGTATGCTCCAATAACTGTCCCAGGTTTGAATATTCCAATGACCAAACGGCACACTGCAAATATGGGGTAGTTCGGTGCAAAAGCGCTTAGAAAGCTGACCAGTATGATGCCAAATACAGAAATCCGCAACACTTTAGAGCGACCATACCTACAATGGAGTTCAACAAAGGATATTTAGGGGTTGGGAATGACCTAAATGTTTTCAAAAATATTGTAAGAAATCGCGGCAATTTTGAAGTGGCGTTTTTAAATTGTAAATCTCTTACAAAATGGGAGGAGATTAAAAATATTTACTTGTAAGTACAAAAAACAAAACATTTACTTGGAAGGAGTGATCTTTTGAATGAATGAAAAAAGCAGTTTCTTGGACTCAATATAATTCATACATAAATGACCATCCACATATTAACTAAAGTGCCAATAAAGAAACCTTATATATACATTGATTCAACATTAATAAAATTTCAAGAGAAAGAAATAGTATCCATGATGCTTACTGATATTTCCTGACAAACCTTGTAAATTTTCTTTTAAACTAATTGTTTGTTTTTCAGTACTAAAAGCATTTTATGATAAAGAAGATTCTTGCATCTAAAAATACTGTTAGATTGTTACTATGGGATCTTTCAACTATAGTTTTTTTCTTGGATTCTGCACTGTAATGTTTTTAAAAAATACCAAGAGCTTGATGACATGCTCTGAATATATTGCACTTACCTGTCTGCAAGCCAGCCAAAGATAAAAGACCCAATTCCCCATCCAACAAAGAGAAGTGACGTACTGAGGTAAATAAGATGCTCAGTGTCACAGTAGATATCAAACTGTAATAAAGAAAGGACATCCCAAATAAATTTTGACAGTTTAAAAGAGAAAATGCTCTTAAACATATGCTTCTGTTGATTTTTCTGTTATTTTATAGGCTTTTACCCAGATCAAACAAAAGAAGCCTGTCAAAAAGGCTATGCCACTTCCCATTTTATAATTCTGAATCATCAAAAATTGTTTCGATCAAAACTTCAAAATTAGTTATTGCACACAACATAAAAGCATGAATATATGTTCTCTTTTATATATTAATGTTCTCTCGACATTTCATTTACAATTATGAAAAGGTATAAAATAAGACAGGTATAAAATAAGGTATAAAACAAGATTAGGTATAAAACATTTGGAAACCATTTGCTGCAAGCTACAGCCTCACTAATCAACATTTTACATTTCAGGAACTAAAATAATGATGGGAAGTCAATGATACCTGAGTAACAATAGAGTAGTCTTTTTGTTTTGTAAACTCCCAATCCCCTCTGGGAATTGAGCATCTGTAATTATAGCTTTTATCACCATTTTGGAATGTACCATTCAGGGTACAAACTGTACTATTGTGGGTACACCTCCATGGAGGGTTCTGTCCAGCAAAGTACATAATAAGCACCGGAAAGCCAGCGGTGAGGATCATGCAAGCAAGCATGCCAAGCAATATTATTTGGTATCTGCCACACTCCCCAACGTATGGCAGAATTTCATCAATGGCATTGACCTTTATAACTTCCTCTTCATCATTTGGTGTCATCTGTATCCCATTTTCTTCAAAATTCTCCTTCTCTTCCATGGCTACTATATAACTAAATAGAAATAACAATATTTGGGCAAATACGTTCTACAAATTAAGGATATTACATATTATGACACTTAATGGTGCCCCCACAAATTAAATCTTACTGAAAAATTACACTTTTATTAAATCAAGGTTGTTCTGTGCAAAGTGTGTTCTAGGTGGACCCACCAAAACCAATAAAAATATTTGGCCTACGTAAAATTTCTGTTGATTGGTGAGCATAACTGGAAAACAAGAAGCCACAATCAACGTAACAGAATAAAATTAGTATAGGACAGAGTACATTGTACATGTACATGAGAAAGAATAAAGTTTGGTGCACAACAGTTTTCTCTATAAATCAATATTTACAGTTTTTTGTCTGGTGTGCACTATTGACAATTTCACTAACTGCTACTATTTTTGGTGTAGCTAGAAACATTCCCTGGTGGACCTTGGCATGCAGTTGACATGGAATGCACCCTGTCTGATTACTTGTGTGTTCAAACTTTATTGATACCTAAAGAAGATATGTCAAGTGACCATTAAGTTGGCCAAAATAGCAGTCTGGGGAAAGACATTCAAATACCAAAGTTTAGTTTCTCAGTCGAATTGTGAACACGATTATGAGGACATACTTCAAGGAAGATAAAAAGGCATGGATGTAATCAACTTTGAAAATACATGTAAAATCAATCCAATTAGATGCAGTTTCTCAAAATATGCTAAAAATGAGAATAAGTCGCTGAAGACCCAAACCTTCAAACAGGAAAGAATTTTGGGTTTCCTAGTCACATTTTCTGTTGGGTTAGTTTCGTGCTTTCCTTTGAAATTCAACAAAATCAGGGATGTGTTGTGTGAAACATCTTGAAGATTGGACCCATTTCTCGCAGAGTAACTTCAACATGTTTTGGAATATAAGAAGAACTAGGGCATTGTTCATGGCAGAAACTAGTTGAACAGTTTACATTGTTTAAATTATTACAATAACCATTATTGTTGTTATGGTGATAATAGCAATACTAACAAAAAAAATTTTTTCGCTGCAGCAGCAATTTCCATTGGAGAAGGTAAAAAGGAAAACAAAATTGTGAAAAATAGGGTTTATTTCCAGCCTGACGGCCCAAGCATTTAGTCATTTTCGGCACAGGCTAACTTAAATATGAATATTCTAATTTTATGATCCATTTTTGCGAAAATTGAAGTTAAAAAGTTGTCCGGATGGGATAATAGGATCAATTCAAGAGTCAACCAAGGGTGCAATCCAGAGACAAAAGGTTCCACCGAACAAGACTATTCTAGGGGCGCAACTAGGATATGTTAAGGGCAGGGGTTTCTTGGTAGAAATGGGGCATAAAGACATTGGATTTCCATGGGAATAGGGCAAAATTCACTTCCTTGCCAAAAAGGGCAGGGGTTGTAACCCCCACAAAAGCCCCCCCCCCCTAGAATGCGCCCCTGCTATTCACCGGGATAATTATCACTTTTTACAAGCTGGGATTATTTTCGTATTTCGTGACTTTGACTTATGTAGTACGCATAGAGCATTTCTACCAGCGGGGTTGAATCATATCCAAGATTTAGATTTGAACCCTCTTACATAAGTTCAAGATGGCGGCCAGTTTACTTGCTACAAGAAAATGTTAAATATTAAACATTGATTTCGGCAAAACGCTTAGGGGTAGAATTTTCTTCATCTTTTAGTTGTCACATAACATGCAAAAGAGCTTACCTTCAAGAATTGTCGTATATTTCTTTGTGTTTATTAGAAGCACATGGGGCAACTCTGATCGAATTCCAATGCTACTCAATTATCATTGATCACAAACGAGGCTAATGATTGCCGCAAATCATTAATGATCACAAACTTGCAGCGAGCAAGGCGTTTTGCCGGCTTAGACTGTTTTCTTTAAGATTTAGAGGTGAAAGATTTGCAAAAATGAATACGCACTAAAGGAGGAAAGGGTGGCCATTGGCTCAGATTGCACACCTCAGTCAGTGGCGGCTCCAGCCCGTGAAAAGTAGAGGACAGGAGGGGGCCGGGGCGTAGCCCCTGGAAAAATTCTTGAGTCGCGCCCTTTTTTACTGGGAGAAGCATTTTGTCCCTTCGGAAACAACCCTTCTTTCCAAAGAAATGTTTTTTAATGAACGTTATTGCCTAAAACGTAATTTCACAAATGCTAGAAAAAGCGGAACTAGTTTTCGCATACTTAAAAGTACTTTTTTCGTCCGACACTCCTCAGAGTATGCAAACGTCGGAAGATAACCAAAAACTGTCCGAATAAATAGCCAGATGCGGATCGAAAACACTAGAGGGTGATAAGCAGAGCGCGTGATTGGTTATAATTGACCAATCTGCGTTACTTAATACCTAACTTTAGTAGAGCCCAAGGGAAAAAACGAACTCTTTCTGTCTCCAAAGAATGGGATTTTCCATTGAAATATAGACAGACTCCAAAACACCTAGGTAAAAGGACGACCTAGCTTGCCCAATTATACGAAAATTGTCGTCACTGTATCTTTTGGCGCAATCTGGATTCTCTAAAAGATGTTGTCCTATAGCCGAATCACAATTAATTTGGGTTATGCGTCTTTTACAATCACGCGGCTGCTCTCTTTCTGCAGACGTTTTGGTCCTTATGCTCGTGGGAACATGCTGTTTTATTCTATCCTCTAGTCTTTGAGTAGTGCGTTGGTCCTACATACCGAGCTTCACATCGGCAACAAAATTCATACACGACTAACTTTTCTTGAGGGCAGGAACGCAATTCTATTGGGTGGAGGAAAACATGGTCTTAGCACTGTGGACGACACGAGGATTCACAGCTGAATAGCAGAAATTGATGGCTTTTTTGATCTGATTTTCAAATTTTAGCGAAGCATCACCAACCCAAGGTAATTTGAGGTAAACAGGGCACTTTTCAGGTCCAAAATGCTTGTGAGAGATGAAACTGGCAATTTTTTGTTTGAAACACTTAAAAATGATATCATCAGGGTAGCCATTTTCAATAAGGATACGTTTTATTGTATCGAGTTTGGAAGTGAGCTTAGTTTTGGAGCAAATCATGAGCTCCAGCGAATATAATGACCAGTAAATGTTGGTTTTCTATAGACACTGGTGACAAGGGAATCGTCCTCATTAACGTAATTTCAGAGTTTTGAACTTAAATACTTTACATGTGTAAAAAATCATGATAAAACATGCTATTAAGTGCTATTAGAGTGATGCTCAAAGAGGCAAAGAAACATGATTCTATCATATCGCTCACATGCTGTGTCTGTGATTATAAGATCAAGTTGAAAAATATTGATTGCATTTCTAGATATGCAAACAGACTCTGTTTACTTATTGAAAAGAGGAGAAAAAGTCACTTGCCAACAAGGCACGCAGGCTACACAGCATAGTTTTATACAACGGGCTCCCACACCCGCAGGGTCATCAGATTTGCAAGAATCTCAAGGACCAACTTTTTTAATATGTTGGGGGACTAGTCCATTCTATAAACACTTTGTCCTCTTTCTGTTTTATATTCGGTTTTAAGAATAACAGAACGAATGATAAAATCTCTGTATCCTGCAAATGCGCCGAAAGTAAAGCAAAACAAGGCAATCGCAAAAGTTCATCATTTGCTGATGAAAATTACATTGTGCCAACAGATACAGGTTGGGAGGAAACAGTTTTATTAGGATACAATAAAATGTATAGGAACTCCATTATATGTATATAAATGGGATTGCACATGCCAAACTACCATGCCTGTGTCTTTGTCTCAATTACTACGTCTAACTGATTTGTCCATCCGGTCCTTTGCAGACGATTTAAAGGTGCACCTTGCGAGACGTGATCCTTTCGAAAGATTGACACATCATAATAGAAAGAATAGAAAGTGCCATAGAACATCAGAACGAGGCAAACGCAATCATTGGTGGTGTGTTCTTCGGAAGTAAGAACTTGGAAATTTGACACTGACTGAACAGACCAATACAAAAGGGTTTATGAGAATCAATGAGACAGAGAGGATATCGATGGCCAGAAATAGAGAATTGTTGCGAAGCATATTTGAACAGTATTTTCAATTAACAGTTGCAAATCAAATAACAGTTTTCCGAAAATGTTTTTGGGTTGATAGTCTTAATGTATCAGGAAGCTTTTGTTTGTCTTTCGTAGGATCCGGCTTTTCAATTTGCATGTTTGGTGTTTTGATATAAAATTCTTTTGAAGCACATAGCGTACGTAAGAGCATCCCCAAACTCAGCGCTAACCACAGTGGCCCTATCTTCAAGCGCCTGCCCTGTCCTAGAAGTATGGACTGCGCAGCCATTGCCCACCACCCACAAGATAGGTCCAAAAGCTCTAAAAAATATGGAAGTTTTAATGTTTTCACTGAAATTAGTGGATGGCAACGAAGAAAATCAAGTTGTACACGAATCTGTATCAGCTGTGAAAATTTTAGTATTGAATAAAGCATACTCTTAGGAACCAGCAAATATTTAATTGTCTCTTTTTTTAGCTCTCCCACTTAATGCTTAATTGGATTGCTCTTGTTTGATATGAGTTTTTGCATCAAGCTTTCTCTGGATGCGTCCCTGGCCTAGACTCAGCCAACTCATCTAAACCAGTGTATATCATAATTCATTGTCAGCTCACAGAGCACACTGGCTTTTAGAAACTTTCCATGGCTTCATCATGATGATTATGAAGGCTATCTTTCCGAGACAGAACATAGCACGACAGAAGAATAAATAAGACTCTTTACCACATCTAAGGCAACATGAAGATGTCGCAAGACTGCCTATTCCTATTAGCATGTTGTTTAGAAAATTGCTTGAAAATTTGCTCTGAAAAGGCGTTTTTCCAATTTCTGTTGGCTGTAATGATACATCCACCTTTCCATAGTAGCTAATTGAAATCGGTCCTGAACCAAACTGCATATAAACACGGACACAAAGAAGCTAGTTATTCTTGAAAGAGGCGTTTTCCGATTTTCCAAAGGGTGTGGGCTCAGAAAATTCTCGCTACTGAGCCCCCTAACTTAAAAACGGCTTCGCAGATTCTGCCTTGGATGGGTACCTTCTCCCCTCGTCCTCTACAAGACGCCACTGGTTGAATCAATATCAGACAACCAAAACCTGTGACTTGAAACATTTGATGGATTTGGTTTGAAAAGTGGAGATAAACGATGCAGCGGTTCAACCTTTACGTGACAAAGCCGCCTCTTTTCAAGTCGAGGCCTTGGTCAAACAAGGGATTGAGCCTAAAGGGCAAAAAGGTGACAAACTTCTATGAAAGTTAAATGGTGTTTGCGGCGATATTCAGCATGTGATCTGTCTATTGTTTAAGCCGATGACATTAGGTAATAAAAGAACGGTTTCAGTCCTTATGTTTGTCACATTTATATGAGGAAAACCAGGTCCAACTGTGTCACGGGAGGACAGTATCCGAGTACTACTGGTATACTCTTGTGACATCTTTTTGGTAAGGTCCAGTTTCCACTCTTAACTTTATTTTTTCATCGGAAAAATTTTTCCAGATATTTTTCTTCAGGTCATTTCATTGTGCATTGTCTCTGCGTGTATATTTCTTTAAGTGGTCTATTGCAACTGGCACCAAACGAAAGTGGATTTATGATGGTGGGAATGTAGAGCTGAAAATTCGCACGCGATCAGGATCATATTGTAATTCTGTATACATTGTATTGTAAAACGTTTTGAAGGTACTAACGAAATATAAAACTTTTAACGACGTTGATATAAAGATATAATTCAAACTGTCATTGCTTTGTCAAAGCAAGTGCTCAGGCATTTTGAATTGTGCATTTTGTATGGTTATTGCTATATAAGATAAGTTAAACTTGGTAGACATCACCTTTTTATCTTTTGGTTGGTTTTGAGATAGAGCCAATCTTGTATTGATGTGAATATGAATTTAAGTCATATTTGACCATTATTTCAATATTTCAAATGGTAAGTATTTTGTTATGTGGATTTGATGCTGAATTTCTCCTGTTCAAGACCTCATTTGAAGAAAGCTGTCCATTGGAAATAAATTAGAAAAGAGAATATAGGCTGAATAATAGGCAGGCTGTTTGTTTACAGCAAATTTGATTCTTTTGTTGAAAGCACTAATAGACACATCCTATGGTTTAATAGTTGGTACCTGGAAATGTTGAGCAGGGGTTGTGGTTGGCCAGATCTTGCCAGCTGGAAGGTTTGAAAAGGAAGCTACATCAGAAAAAGGTGTAAAGAAAAGTATTGGTTTGAAAAGGATGTGATGAGGCTATTGAATGAATAAAAATATCTAAATATTTACAGTTACCTGCTTTTCAATACATTAGGGAGTGCTTGATTTTTCCCTCTTGCTAACATTCTAACAATGCCTTGTCATATCTATCAGGTAACCTGTCTTTAAGTCTTTATTAAGATATGGACTCAAGCCATCAACATTTTTTGGCTATGATAAGGATGAACTTGAGACCATTTTTCTTCTTTCATTCATTTGCAAGCTGACTAAATCTATTGACACAGGGAAGGAAGAAGCTGTCTATTGTTTGATCCTTATTGATATCAAATTTCTCTTGACTATCTCATAAGTGATTTTTCTCCTTTTCTGTGCAATTTATTTTAATTTAAACTGGGAAGTAAGAATGGAAACCAAGCCTTGTCAATGGGCAGCCAGCTCTGTTATTTGAAGCCTGAGTTATCTTGTTTGTTTTCTACCTTGCATCTGAAGGTAGTTTTTAGGACACTGACAAGCTTAATCTTATCGAGCAGTGTCCTGGTCCTTCCTCTCGATGTGACCACACCTCATGATTCCTTATGCCTGGAATTACAGAGAGCTGGCAACTCTCCTCACTTTGGGTGAAAGTTTGGTCATGCCAGGGACTCGAACCACAGACCCTTGGGTCCGTAGTCAGTGCCTCTAACCACTGAGCCTTATCCAATGCCTCATTGTTTGAAGGTATCTTATTAATCGGGTCATGTTTTATTGACTTTCTGTATTTGATGAAGGGATTTACAATCCTGTTACTCATTAAATAACCATGATGTTAGATATTACCAAGCATGTTTTCAAGGCAGAGTTTTGATTGTGTTGGTAGCAGTGTGTTTGTCTAAAGCAAGCATATTTAACTGGTCTCTTTCTTATCATTCTCTCTCTGATATCTTTTTTATTTTACTAAGCATTCTATTTTGTGTAAGAGCAGTTTGTCCATCTTATTGTCCCTCATTATTCTGCTCTGATAAGTTATTTGCAGACCACCCCACTATATTGCTGCACCATTTTAAGAACAGGCAACTATTACCACTTTGCAGGTATGCATGGAGCCTGAAAATAAACATTATACTTTCAGGCCAAAATAGAAATTTATATTATGAAAATGCAGTGCTAGTCAACTTTTATTTGAAAAAATTATTTTTATTTTGTTTTTTTTATTTTCACTTGGGTTACACAGTCTTCAACATTACCTTGCTAAATTCCTTTGGCAGGATGTGTTAATTTACATTGTACTGTTTCTCTAGTTATCTGGGGCATAATCAACCCAAGTTGTTGTTTGTTAAGAGCAAATGCTGACTAACTGCCTTTAATGCATGGCTTTAAATGGCATTTTTGGGTTCAAGTTGTTGAAGCCCTTCCTTGCCATTACCTGAAAAACATGATTTCTTTGCTGAATAATGTTAAGTATTCATTTTTTTATGCTCTCCTGTATCACTGCAGGATGATGAATGAGTTTTTCTTGTGAAAATCGTAACATCCGTATGAAGTCAGATTGTTTTTTTATATAAAACCACGCTTTTAAATGCTTCAGAAAGGAGGGTGGGGGAGATAACTTCATCTAGAAGGGTGCTTTCTTAACGAAGGGTGTGTGGCTGTGGTAGGTGTAGAAATTGAGTCCACGCTCCATCACCTTGAACCTTTTTTTTGGTACATTTAGAAACGCATGATTCTGAAGAGTTTGAGTATTATAAAACATGAAAATGCGATTTTTGCTTGGTTCATTTACCCCTCGTGTGTATTTACATTCTGAAAATGCAGTTTCTTTTGTTAGGTAAAATACTCGCTTGGCTAATCGAGAATAGCTACCCAAGAAGATGATGAAAAGTATGCAGCGCCTGTTAATGTTTCTGATTGCTGGGGCAATATTACGGGCGACCCTTGCTTTGGACTTCAAATACTACAGCTACGATGATATGTATGCAGCTGTCCGGAACATCACGTCTGGGTGCAAAGAGATCTCTCGGATTTACAGTATAGGAAAGACTGTTCAGGGCAGAGACTTAGTCGTGGTCGAATTCAGCACCAGCCCTGGCAAGCATGAGATCTTGAAGCCGGAATTCAAATACGTTGGTAACATGCATGGGAACGAAGTTGTCGGCAAAGAACTTCTACTCCATTTAGTAAACGAGATTTGTACAACATACAAAACAAATTCTACTCTAATGAAATTGGTTAATACCACCCGTATACATATTTTGTTAACGATGAATCCGGATGGATTCATGGCCGCAAAGGAAGGCACGTGCAGTGGTGTTCTTGGCCGCAGAAACGCGAACGGGTACGACCTCAACCGGAATTTTCCAGATCCGTATTATCCGCGATCCGGAACATTGCAACCAGAAACCGATGCAATTATGAAGTGGCTCAAGGAATACCCGTTCGTCCTGTCCGCCAACCTTCACGGTGGTGCTATTGTGGCAAATTTCCCCTACGATAACTATGCCAATGGAAGAGGTACCAGCGGAACCTATGCAAAGTCTCCGGATGATGCATTTTATAGGTGAGTGCATTAATTGCCCCAGTCTCTATGAGATAATTTCTCCAGAAGTTAAATTTCACATCTGTTATGTTTCATTTTACTTATGGAGTCAAAGGATTGAAAGAGTTGACTGATGACAAAATTTTCCCATGCTGGTCACAGCGCATGACTGGTAATGGGTCTAATGTTGAAATTGTTGATGCAAATTGAACCACCATGTGATGTCTCTAGAATTTTTCCTTTGAGAAAGGTTGGTCACAATTTAGTGAATTTAATGAAGAGTAAACTTTCTACGTTATGCGTTATTATATGGGCCATGAAATCGATACCTGTTACCGATTTAGAAATCGCAGAGCGCCTCTCTTCACCAGACTGACAAAAAGACGACGGGAAGGGAGCCTTATCGTTTTTATCCCTGAAACCTGTAGAACCGCCGCCATTGAAGTATCATATTCAATTGAAGGCAAGTCTTGAAATTTCGTGAACAGACCATCACCATGGTAAACTAACAGGCCCAGGTCCCTAGATGTTAGAAACACTAGGTGTATTATCCAGCTGATTGGTCCTTTTTACTAAGTAATGAACACAGCACTTACCAATCTGGCTCCGCTGGAGGCGTGGAGGATTGACGACCGATGCTGAGAAGATTGCACAGGTTTTGGTCACTCTCCTTTTAACCAAAAGTGGACAATGCCAAAGCTTACCAAAATTGAAAGGTTCCCGGGACAGCTGAAAAATGAACTCGACACTTCCTTTGGCTCTTGATACTTGAAATCACAAACAGCTGACAACGGTTTGAATTTTCGCCATGTCACTGACACTTAAATGACTTAAATAAAGTGTCAGCTGGTCAGTTTGTACAATTCGAAAGACAGCACCTAAACCTGTAACTTTATCTGGTTGTACAAGGGTCTGATTTCAATTCAGTTTGTCATTATTTTGCTTGAACTTTGATCTTTCAAGGTCCTATTTCCCACAAGGCAACATCTCAATCAATAAGGACACTAACAGCGAGTTTATAATTAAATGACCCATAAATTATAGATTTACTGAAAGTTTTTGAACTTTCTGTCGCTGAGAGCCTACTGTAGACGTCTGCTGTGAATAGATAAATAATAATAACAATAATAATGAGCTACATGGCAGCCTGCTTTCAGTGGACAACAGCAGGACCCTTTCCCTATTCTGTGCCCTTGTGCAAACGACCAGAGCATATTTTGCACCGCGCTGTGTACGGTTGGTTGAAATAAGGGTTGTCAGGTTTTTGTCAATGACGTCACCCAACATGCATCCTGCTTGGTTTTTAGCTTAGTCCATTTGCAAAATGCATCCCACCCTGGCAGGTAAAGAGGTACATAACAGTGCATCGAATGGTTCAGTGCTTGAACGCCGAAGAATGGGACCCGTTGATATATAAATTGCTATTTCTAATATTTTTGTGGCTCTCAAAAATTGGTATTTAGATTTTTGGTTGCACCCCTCCCTGGCTCCTTCGTAGAACATGGAAGGCCTAGATGCAATAGTGTTGTTGGTAGGGAGCACAAATCCATGCTAGGGCCTCACATTGTCATTCTACTAAAAATGGGTGAAATTGGTGCTATTCTTTTTACTATAATTATGCTATTTGTAAAGGAAGCTTCTTTCGATTGTTTTTATTGCCTGAGACTCTTCAATCGTGAGACACTATTCAACTGCATCTGTGTCTTCCTTATTTTTGTTTTAAGCCGTTGAACAGTTATTCACCTAACTGTCTATGACAGGAAAGAGGTAAACAAGGAAATCATTCTGTTTCCAATTATTTGAGAATTTCGGTATGTGCGTTTTAGACATATTTCAACCGTCTATGCGGAATACAATGCCAGAATGCGTAGTGGGACTGCCTGCGTTGGTGACAATTTCCCAGGAGGCATCACAAATGGTGCACATTGGTACACTTTGGCGGGTGGCATGCAGGATTACAACTACCGCTATTCCAACTGCTTTGAAATCACACTGGAACTTAGCTGTTGCAAGTACCCGCTTAAAAGTTCGCTCCAGCAGTTCTGGGCCGAAAACAAGGACTCTCTCGTCGCCTACATGCAGCTAGTTCACTCAGGAGTCAAGGGATTGGTTAAAAAAGACAAAGTCCCAGTGGGAGACGTTGTAGTCAGTGTCAAAACCAACAGTAAGACAGTCAAGACAACCAAAGATGGAGAGTATTGGAGGTTGTTGTTGCCTGGCAAATACGAAGTGTCTGTTGGGTCATGCACGAAAAATGTGATCGTTCGAAAGGGCCACGTAGCAAGACTTGATTTTGAGTTGTCAGACTGTCCAACGAATGGAGTGGCCGCGCTTTCAAGGGCCAATGCCTCACTGGTTGCAGTCGCCATTTACAGATTTTTCCTCTGGTAGTTCTACAGAATCAAAGATTTTATAGAAAAATATCATGATTTCTAGATGTTTCTAGATCATGATTTCTAGATGAATTACATTAACGCCTGAAGCACAAGATTATGAACAATTGACATTGTTGAACGATGGTATTAATTTGAATCTTTGCTAGATTGAATTTTTTAAGAGTGCTCACTGATTTTTATGTAATTAAATATTTTTACTGTATGTACTGCAATATTAAGTGTAGTCTTTTTTGCTGTGTACCCTTTTTGCAATACTCTTTGCTAACTTGATATGTGACACTGATTTTGCACAACATTTAGGCAAGTTGCAAGTCATTCTTGATTGTAGAATTTCCATCCGTTTATAATGTTATCATCCTGAACTAAACTTTATAATAACTTCTACTTTATAACCTTTCTTCGTCTTTATTTCTACCTTAATCAGTTCACACGTTTTTGCTCTCTACTTGGTTTTGCTTTGTTTATTGCCACGTTAAAAAGTGGCGTGTCTTCTATTAGGATACTTTAGTTTGTAAATTACTCATTTTCGATGCCTCTATCCATCTAATCAAACCTTGAGATATGAGACAGTTTATCCTAAAATTACCCGTTACGCTAGAATTGAAATCCTTAATATTAACCCCTCAATTGATTTTTACAAGTTTAGTCTTTTGATTTTACATTTAATGTCTATTGATTAAGCATGAGCATCGAATTACCTTGATGTTGCTATATTTTTCTGTTGGTGATAATTCTCATCTCAAATACCGAAAGACCCGTTTTTCATTGCATTTCAATTTTCATTTAATCAGCTTTTCAGTGAATGTTTGACATCCAGTGCAGCGCAAATCAATGCCTTGTTCGGTTCCGTTCGCCATAAAATTTGTATTAAGAAAATATATTCCTGCAGCATCACTCAATAATTTTTTGCCCGACTCTAGAACCAAACGATATTGCGATGACATGAATTCTTATGACACCAACCTTCGGTTATCAGCTGTTCAAATATTCCTCGTGGTCATCGGGTCCAAATGAGAGGTCTTGCTAGACAATCTGTTATCAATTATCTTTTGATCGAGTCTTGAAACTAAAATGATTCGAGTTACTCGGGACCATACGATGCAACAGGAAAGAAAGAAGAAAAAGACCAATTGCCAAAAACACAGACATGCAGAGTGATAGAGAAGCACGAATGGACCAGTTGCTTGAAGCCATAATATTTAAATCTGATAAAGGTGGTTATAAAGAATTCCGAATCACGTGCATGTAGCGACTCTAAGAAATAATCGAAGAAAAGAAGGACATTGCTACTACCCCCAAAGCCTTCGATTCCACAAGCACACAGGCACAGGCGTCTTCATGTGAAAACCAAGTCATAAATACATATCCGAGAAAGCATATACAACTGGATTAAGTTTCAATTTTTTTACCACAAAATGCCAAACTACAACGAAACATACGCTTTTTATGTGGTTTTGAGCGGCATGAACTTTTCTGTTCTCTCTAAATGCTCCCCATTAATTTCAGAAGATGTCGTGCGAAGTTAACTTATAAGCTTATTTTCTTCAATAAAATTGTGTGATTACAGAATAAGGAATTTTTGAAGGAACTTGGAATTCACATCAGGTTTTGAAAAAAATTGGTCTGTTTTGCAGATATGCAGATAGAGACGTTCTAAATACAATTCCTAAAATCTGCCTAATATTGCCAGGAGCAGTCAAGATCTTATAAGGAATAATTTAAAGTGCTATTTGAATAAATTTAAACGCGGCACTCCTAGATAAACTGTTAAATATTTCCGTTGGGGAGAACGTCTCTTTCTGAGTTTCCTCTACCATCGAGTGATTCAATATCATTCAACTGTTTCTCGACTGCCTTTGAAAGAGCTTCAAGAAACTGCGATAATGTAACCGTGGAATTCTGTCAAGAAAATAAAAAAGCGAGGCTTGATAATGCAGACGGGCATAAAACACAGCGAGTCGAAAACGAGCGAATCCTCGTAAGGCAAAAAATACAGCACAATGCAGTCCGGTAAGAGATCTTACATTACAACTTTTCTCAGCGCAGTACAGTCAAGTATAGTATAATAAAGTAAAGTGCAATACTGTGTAAACAGTACCAGTTCAGTAGCAGTACAGTATCAGTACCAGTACAGTACAGTACAGTACAGTATAAGTACAGTACAGTACAGTAGAGTACAGTATAAGTACAGTATAAGTACAGTACAGTACAGTACAGTACAGTACAGTAAGTACAGTACAGTACAGTATCAGTACAGTATCAGTACAGGATCATTACAGTAGTACAGTAACAGTGTCAGTACAGTACCAGTACCATTACAGTGGCAGTATCAGTACCAGTACAGTACAGTACAGTACAGTACAGTACAGTACAGTACAGTAGTACAGTACAGTATAAGTACAGTACAGTACAGTACAGTACCAGTACAGTACCAGTACAGTACCAGTACAGTACCAGTACAGTATCAGTACAGTATCAGTACAGTATCATTACAGTACAGTACAGTACCAGTACAGTGTCAGTACAGTACCAGTATTACAGTACAGTACAGTACAGTACAGTACAGTACAGTACAGTACAGTACAGTACAGTATAAGTACAGTACAGTATAAGTACAGTACAGTACAGTACAGTACAGTACAGTACAGTACAGTATAGTATCAGTACAGTATCAGTACAGTATCATTACAGTACAGTACAGTACAGTACCAGTACAGTGTCAGTACAGTACCAGTACCATTACAGTGGCAGTATCAGTACCAGTACAGTACCATTACAGTAAATGAATGCATAATATTATTTACCTGAATAAACAAAGCGTGCGCAAGAAATGGCAATTTTCGCAATGCTCTTCCACTAAGTCCGTGGCTCTTCCTACAGCAACAAGGGCGATACTTCAGTATTGTTTCATTAACATTTCAGGATTAATATTGGTCAACTTATGAAATAAGTTCATTATGGTTGTACTGAGATCCCATTTCAACGAGACTGTTACGAAGGTGCTTTTACAAAGTAAAAGTAAAAATTCTGTTCCTGGGAATTCAAGATTTTTGAAATTCTGTTTAAGTAGTACTTACCTGGCGATTTCCCGAAGTAAAAGGCTAGAATGTGTTGCTGCATTGTCGACAAACCTAATTCAAAAAATCAACAGGGTTAACAATACAATCAGGACATGATCTGTGTTATTTCAAACAGGATGTACGTTCTCTGTACTACTAATTCTGCGCTCTGTATTTAGCTTTGATGCAACATGGAACCTTTCTACCATGCTTTTAATGACTTGCTATTGTAAACTAATCATACAGGGCTGCAGTCTCATAAAATGAAATACAGCAAGCCAACAATCCTAGTTAGAGAGGGTTGCGATCAATTTAAAATAATTACCTCATGAGTTCAAGTGACCTGGAAAAAAATTAAAATTTAGAAGGGAAAGTTCAAAAAAGTAATCTGAAGACAAACAAAAGGTTGGTTCTTTTTGAAAAAAGTATTGTCGATCTTAGTCTAGGGACCTCATATCATACATTCTTTCATATTCCTGAATGGCTCAATACTTTACAAATGTCTTTCTTGCCTTTTCTGATAATCCCACTATGAGATGAACAAGTTATCAACCATCCCGATAAAATAAAAAAATTGTGCTTTGACAGATGTATCTGTGCATGTTTTAAGCCTCTTAGGGTCATCTATACGAACCTCTCGATACAAGGTACATGACAAGTCTAGAAACATGATTCTCGGGCACTCATATCTTGACGAATCAAGGTAATGTTTTGTTTTTCAGAAAGGACTTCAAACAAAACTACATAAAAAGCATTTCTCGAGCTCGCAAGTGCTTCAGACCTGGTTGTAAGTAGCTGCTCCGCTGGAGAGATAATTTTTCTCTAGAAGAAAATGAGTATCGTCTGATCATATTAGGGTACCAAAAGAAACCGTCCAACGTTATTCATATTTTTACTGATTTCTGGCTTACGCATGACTCGCTTAGTCAACAACAGAGGATTGTATTGAAATAAAAGACACTACAGTGATCTCGTACAAATAATTTTGAAGGCTTTACTATACAAGCTTCAGCGCTTCCTCCTCTCGTATTTTTTGCAAATCAAGATTACCCTGAACTGCTGACTATGCTACTGCGGTGTGAACGGTGATTTGATTTAAAGAATAATTTTAAAAATTAAAAACTATTAATTAATAATCATGAATAAAAAAAATTGCCTTGAGTGGAATATCCATGAAAAGATCAATGCATGAAAAAGAGCACTCAAAAACAAGCTTGCGGGCTACATAATGGAGTTATCGTAACATAATAATACGAAATCAGCACTGAAAAAACAATGGAAAAACCAACCTCGATGAGTTCCCGAACGCACGAAAGATAAATAGTGTAGATTGCATTGACCGATGGTGGCCCAATATACTGCTTAATGTCTGCCCTGAAAGAGACATTGTCGCATCTCTTGACAATAGCTGATGGACATTCACGCAGAATAAAAGATTCGCCGAGTTATGAGAAGATCATGAAGAAATCAAACAGTATTAAGATGCATTCATTAGAAAGGGAAAAGTTATGAAAACTTGATGTGAGAGTTAAAGACAAAACTGAGTGTGGATTTGTGGCAGAGTGTTGCATTTGAACTTCGAACGTGAAAGGAATGAAATAAAATGGCGATTAATAGATGGAGTTGTAGGCCGTAGTTCGCAAGTAAGCATACAAAGATACTGAAACCTTTATGCGTTTACAGACCCCTCCCCCCCCCCCCATGTTACAAGCTCCAAAGTTGGTAGATATTCAAACAAACGGAAACCTTGCTCACCTATCGACAAACGCAAGGTCGATAGCTCCCGTTATATTTGAAGTGGTGAGGATGATTACGTTGGGACATCTGCAATGAAAAAGCCTTGCAATGTCAGGCCACAACATATATACTTTTCAGCTATCCACACAATAATATTCAGCATTTTAAATATAATTTTAATAAACTAATGTGATACGTCAATGCTAACTTTCCTCATCTTAATAATTACGATACAAAATAAATTTAAATAAATATAAATAAATTCAATGATAAATTTCAATAATCGCTATTTCAAACTCCGCTTTTGCTATAGCGAGCACAGTAATCATTTCATATGACAAGAACCGATGCGGTAGGTTTCATCAAAAGGCTCCTGTGAGAACTCTTGTGTTTCTTAAGCTGTAACCAGTTCTTAAGCTGTATCTATCAGAAAATGTTAACTCAAGCGTTGGTTCAATATCCAAGTATTACATGGAGTCTACACATGGACGTTTTACATGGAATCTAATCGATATTTGTAAATAAATTCTAATCAAAGGATTCGATTTACCGCTTGATCTGATCCAGTTGCGTTAGAAGTGCATTTACCACTCTGATTGCGTCAGATGGCTCTGAACCCTTCATTGCCGACGCACGAGCCGCAGTCAAACTTTCCACCTGTGTATCAGATGTAAAAAGCCACTTGTTGCAAACATTTCAAAGCAAAACTAAGTAATAAAAGCGATTGGTTCTTTTGGCAATTTAAGCAACCATGCAACTACTCACCACTCAAATCACACACATACCTCATCAATCAAAACTAAAACCAGTGCATTTTTATCGTCAATTAATTCCTGTATCCTTGAGAACATCTTCAATACTAGCTTGCCACTCTGTAAATCAACAAAAATAACATTATAACAATAAATCTTATGGCCATACAACGACAAATTTTTGACAATTGGCACGTAGGACATCAACAAAATATATATATATATGATTATATGATAATTTTAATTATATGATACATAACAAAGTATTACTTGCTTCCCAACACATCTAAATGATAAACAAGAACTTTTTAATCTCCTAGTTCTATGTGAAATCACTCTGTGCAATGATAAGGCTTAGTGTTTTTTTTATAGAAGTGGCTTTGCCAATGTGTATTGGAATTACAAAAAAAACTGATAGAAACTGATAGAACTTATTTTAATTTCTTGTTGTAGAATAATTTATCAAGTGTTCAATTTGCATTCAAACTTTGCTTACTTCTGAAAACCATTTAGAAAATAAACTGTGGCTATTGATTTCTATCAGTTGTCCATGTGTAAATCTGGAAAGCAAAAATAACAAGCTAGACTAAAAATGAAAGAGGCTTAGATGTTTACTCATATACATTTCTAATACCTCTATGTTCCTTCTCTAAATCCTTAAGGTTATTTGCAAAGCCCTTGCATTATACAACTATTTAGAAAGAATATTACCTCTGGTACAATGATATATAACTTTTCTTTCTTTCAATTAGAAACATTCATGGGTTCATTGTAAATGCTGAAGTAAAAAGACCTTTACCTGTCAGACAAACGGATAGTAAGCTTCTGAGCTAATGCTTTGCAGAGAGATGTTTTGCCAGTACCAGGGGGGCCTGGAAATATTACAAATCATGTGTGTATATGCCAACTAAAATAATTTTTTTGTGTTTCTGTGTTCTTTTCCCCTCTTGCTTTGTGAAGATATAAACAGTGTCATCTTTTATTTCTGAAACACTTATTTTGAAAATTATATCTTTTAATGCTAAGATTATTTGTCAGTAAGAAATTGAAATGCCACTAAACAAACAAATATAGTTGTAATGTAAGAGTATCATGCTGATTTCATGTCATGTTGAAAGAGTATCATGGTAATGTCATGTTGATATTTTTACAGAGATAAAGGCTAAACACCATTTCATATAACCAAAGAAGCCAACTTACCATGAAGAAGTATCACTCTATTCCAAGAAATAATATTGCTATCTATTTCTCTAAAACAGTTTTGAAATAATAATTATAATGCAGACACATTTTTTCATGAAATTTGTTATGAGAAGATTCTATCATAAGCATTCAAACACTAACACGGAACTTTGTTAATGTGTTATAAAGGATGGGCAACTCTATACTAAACAGTTATTTTGCCTATTGCAGAAGTAAGGATTTTTCTTACCTGTCTGAAAACAGCAAAGTAGTGTAAGCATAATTTAATAGCTAAAAATAAAAAGGATAAAAAGATTATAGTTCTGGATATTGCATAACTGCAGTTATTCTGTTGTCAAAATCGGTTTGGTGACAAGACTACAAAAGCAAATGCTAGGTTTCATATTTTGTCAACCAGATATTGATTTGATTTGATTTGTTTGATTTTTTGCATATAAACAAGCGCAGGGAAGCCCAATCTTGTTGCCATTGAGTTGTAACATATTCTCTTTAAATTGTCAATAAATTAGCAGCAAAGTTTTTTCTAGTGAGACATGATCTTCATTACATTGATTGTTTAATTCAGAAAAGAAGATTGCAAAAGAAAATTAACCTCAAGGCTACAACATTGTAATGGGGTTGGTTCAGACTTCTGTACAAAACATTATTTGCCTTTCAATTTGCTAACTTCTAGTAAGGTAGGCAAAGAGATTACAACAATACCTGAAACTTGATTTCTGCATCATAAACAAGACTATCCCAAAGCCCATGCATTTCATCTGTGAGAAAGGAAAGGAAACTGCATGTTTGTTTTCGTTAACATTGTGACTTGAGTGGCACTTGAGAATCTAACAATACTTCATGATACATCATAAAAAATGATAAAAATAAATGTTTTTATGTTAAGTAAGAACAAAATTGAAACAAATGTTTTCTATATCAGGACATCATTACACATGACTAGTTAGCATAAACATTCCTTGTTTACTTATAGCATTGAACATTATCCTCTGGATTCGGTTGACATTTAACTGTCTCCTTTGCTATTTTAAGAGAGTCTTTAAGTCGAACTTTTTCAATTCAAAAAGAGTTTAGATTTTCTACCTGCAGGTAAAACCCAATGATTTGCAGCAGAAATATCCTCATCTTCCATTTCTTCCATTGCAGGGCCTTCATCATATAGTTTGTAAACATGTATCCTCAATTCACATTTATTTAATGTTATAACCTTTGGGCAGAACAGAAGAAATAGATTCAGCAGGTTGTAATATACTTTCACAATATGTCAACAGCTTGGATTTTCGGCATGCGGAAAAGAACAATATCTAGCCATTGAAATAAATAGTGACCTACCTGATTCAAACTGCACCCAATATGTAGAAATTCAACATCTGTTATTGATATGCTCCGTACATTTTGTGTTAGAAAAACATCATCAAATTCTGTAAAAACTGTGTCAGCTACAATGGTTTCTTTTCTCATGAGAAATTTGCGAGAATGTGCACTTATTGTATCAAACATTGCTGAACTGGAATGAAAAAACAGACAAAGTATCATATGTAAAATTTGAGTAATGCTCTTATGTTCTTTCATTATTATACTGAACTAATGCTACAGCAGTACTCTAACAACTTATAAAAGAATGCTACCTCTAGAATTGGGCTGATGGCTAACGCTGTCCAGTTTAATTTTCAGCATCACATGTTTCTGCTGATTGTTATTGTTTATGACAAAAGTAATTGTTGAGGGGTTTGGGTACGTCAGAATTTTCAAATGTCACTTCTTTTTTTTCATTTTTTTATGAAACAAGGGATCAATTCCAAATCTCAACCGGATATTCGCAGGGAACTGACCGCATTGATAGATTTTCTGTGCGGATTCTCTGGCAAATTCTTGATGATGCGCGTGCGGAAAAATGGCTAGAAATTAACTTTCCAAGATCAAACTTTTCAGTCTAGACTGGAAGGCCATTGATTGCGGGAACTTCTATTAGACCACAACAGCTTTGTAACCGGTAAAAATGTTACAAAATTTTAAAATTTGTTCAGGTCTTTTTACGCTTGTGCCGCAAGGTTCTTCTTTATTTTTTGGCAATGAAGGTGAAAATCTGGTGTGAAGCTATGTTCAAAGGTTCAAAGATAAAGATAAGTGTTCTGCTTGAAAGCGCAAATAAATATTTTCAAGAAAAAGAAGGATACCAGAAGAAGTTACATAAGCTATTGTTAAAAGAAAGACATAAGATAAGATCAATTGAATGAATCCATGTACAGAATAGTTTTCACCAAATACTACCTCATTAATTATGAAGTGACGTCATCAATATTTATTAACACCAAACAACCATAGCATCATTTACCGAATCAAAAGATTAAAGAAGATAAGTCATTACCTTGAGGGCAACAGACAAACTTCGGGATGTAGTATGTATGTTTCTGGCATTGGTAAAGCACAGTTAAGCTCTGGGACATTGTCCATTTTTGTACGAATCCTCACCGTAGGCAGCCTAAATAAATCGATCGAGAAATTGCCGCCAAAACCGCAGTAGTGGAGCCTCGTCTTGAAATGGCGAAGATTACGTCACATAAAAGAGTCGCTATTCTGTGATTACGTCTTGAAAGCACCTATCTATTAACATGATTCTATTTAGCCCCCTATCTTTTGACTAAGTCACATCTCTTGAAAAGTTCTCATTTAAATACGGAAAGGCAAAAGCCGGGGGTGTCAGCCATCCCTACAGTAGGTAGCAAGCAAATGTCAGCCGGGGAAATATTCACAACAATTTCTTTGGTTTCTTTTGAAAAATCAATGCACTGGAGCTAGGTTTTCCTATCCTGGCTGGACACATATCTTATAAATATTGAGTCTGGTGCCAAGTGTAAGGTTTTCCAAGCATTGTTCTTTACTCCCCTTGCCTCATCTCGACCGCCGCATCACTATTGCTCAGAATTCTTTTCTCTGAACCGTGTTTGCAGCAACTTTGGTGAACTTAGTTGAGGCATGGGCGCATCTAAGGGGGGAGGGGGGGGGTAGGGTTGTGGGGATTACAACCCCTGCCCTTTTTGGCAAGAAAGTGAATTTTGCCATATTCCTATTGAAATCCAATGTCTTTATGCCCCATTTCTACCACGAAACCCCTGCCCTTAAAATATCCTGATATCCTAATCCTAATTATTCAGCCAACTAGTGCATCAAACAATCTAGAGTAATGTGTAGAATGCAGAAATCACAAATTTTATGTCTTGACAGATATCCTCGGGGAGTAGTTACGTCAAGATTCTGTTTCAAGTATCTAAATAATTGTTATCTAGTAGGCGAAGGTATTACTTGCCAGCCAACCCATATCCTCTATGCATGAATCTTAAAAAACTCTTTCAAGCCTCTAAACAAGCAGGTCAAAATCAGTTTGTTAAGGAACATTTTCATTGATGGTTCCTATTCTTGTCAATTACGACCTATAAATGTCTTGTAGGTAACTATGTACACCCTCTTTTATAAGGAACCACTTTATAAGGAACCTACATGTAGAAGGCCGAAATATTTGAAGAACTTATACTACCAAAAACGAAATTCCTAAGGAACTTTTCGATTCGAAAATTCTTTATAACTGCAAGCAGCAAGAACTAACGAGCCGGTTCCATTCATTTGCAGCCAATACTCGAATAGATAGTTTGCTATTCGTGTTTCAAGTGCTTCATTGAGTGGTTTCCCATATGCTGTCTCGCCCCTCTCTCTATTACGTGTTAAGGCTTATTGTAATCAAAATTTGGCTAAAATCTGATGATTTGAGGTCCATGAATAAGGAACTTTTTGAACTAGGGCTTGAGGTAGGTTCCTTATAAAAAGGGTGCTATGTATTTACCCCCACTTTACCTCTTCGCTTTAAGTCACCCTGACTTTTTTCGCTCCTAAAAGTTGAGAGAATTTAGTGGCTATCTGTTTTTTGAAAGTTCTTTTACTATCAAGACCAAAATAAAAAAACATTTAATCACATCCTCCGGCCTTGATATCCTTCCTCTAAATTCATCTCCATAGATCACTACTATCAGATCAGTGACAAAATTTTTACATGAAGGACTTGCGAGTCGAATTAGCGGTTGGCCGTTTCTGTGCTCCACTGCAATCATGGCCGCCGCTTGTCGATCGTTGCTTGGTCGTGTTTTACTTTCTCAACCCAGTCGCAGCTGTGTTGTTTCAAAGTCCAGGATACTTAGATTTTCTAGTACGCTCCAAGGTGACTTTGAGAAAGCAAAGGAAAGACTTAACTCGATTAAAGAAGAGCCAGGCAATGAAACAAAGTTGAAAATTTATGCGCTGTTCAAGCAGGTCTGTTGCCTAGGCCACCTTTCAAGATGAACTTTGAACTTTTTGTTCAGCAATGCTTCACTAATTCTAAAGCTTCAGTTAACTTGATTTAAGCATGTTTTCTCATTGGTATCGCATAAGATTTTTCCCATTAAAAGAGGTTTTTATTAGTCATATTTGGGGCGTCTTGTCGGACACACCCCCAAAAGCCTTTTCGTCTCTTGACAATAAATAAGCTTCCTTTCCTTTGTAATTCCATTATATCCTTGAAGGTAATCATTTTATAGAATTGTGATTGTAAAATGTGGGCTAACCAGGAAAAGAAGCATTTGACTTGGACCACAAAATACTTCTAGACTGAGTATCTTTGACCAGGCTCTTGAAGTTTCCAGCTTGATATCATGTTCGTGCCTGTCTGTTGCTTTATTTAAAACAAGCAAATGCGAGTGGGCTATCATGCTGGCACATCTTAAGCAATTTGTTTTCTTTTGTGTTATTGTAATCCCTGAAAAATGTTTTCAAAACTGTTCATGACAGTTATTTAGCATGTTACAAAGCAATGATTAGACATTTCAGATTCTTTGAACTGCATAATTGCAGACAATTTGCATATTTGCAGATGATTTGCATATTTGAAAATTTGCATGAGCTAGTCATAAAAGTATTGACTTGTTTGTCTGTGATTAACTACCATGCCCTACTATATTTTGCTCAACCTCTCTACCGATGATAGGGCACTGTTGGAAAATGCAATGCCCCAAAGCCTGGTGCGTTTGACTTCATTGGAAAAGCTAAATGGAATGCTTGGGATTCTCTGGGTGATATGAGTACGGTGAGTGCTTTCATCCTATCCTAGATTTGGTACCAAATTGTTTCTATAGGATAACATTTTATTCTACTAATAATGATAATGATATATTGATTTTCAGTATCCTCTAATGAAACAATTTTTATTAAATTCAAGAAAAGAGTTTCATGCCTTGCTGTCAAGGCCTCATATCCTGTGTTTGAATCAAATCCTCTCTAGGACTGTATGGTTGGAGTAGCTTAGGGAAAGGTTTGTGTAAGGTTGAAGGAGAAGAGTGAGTGCTTGTACTAATGGTCTGAATAGCTAACAAAAATTTCTAGCAAAACTTTCAAATCTTTTTAATATCAATATCATGAAACAGTCATGTAATTGCAAGAGAAATGAGCACAAAGAAAGAGGACAAGATTGCAGTAATTGCAGTAATTGCAGAAATTAAAAGAGACCAAAGCCATTGGGCTCAAAATGGAACATAAGTGACACAATTGTCTGTAGGATTATTTGTAGGAATAATTATTTTTAAATGTCAATCCAAATCAGGTATTCCTTTTCTTTAATGCTTCTAAATGATGTTTCTAAGCCACTTCTCCTTTTAAATCTTTTCAAGGATGATGCCAAAAAGGAATACATTAATCTTGTCAATGAGTTAGCAGGTGAGGAATTTTGAAGTTTTTCTTCATGCACATATATTTTTTCCTTGTAATGGTTATCAAATGAACACCTAAACTGACTTTGTGCTTTGTGTGAATGATAAGCATATTTATGGCTTCACTGCTTAATGGAACTATATTTATTATATGATGTGCTACTTGCAAGCAGATTTGGTCAACAGTTAGTTCAAAACCATTTCTTGTTTAAAACTCCATTGAATCCTGCCTATGAAATACTGAACTGCAGAATAAGATTTGAAAGGTAAACTTATGCTGCAATATTTTCATTCTAGGTGATTCTTCCTAGCAAAATATTCAGTTGTGGCATGTGAAGTTTTCAGTCAAAACTTTGTGACAATTGTTTGAAGTCTTGGTTTTGAACTAGCTGTTATTTATTTATTTCTCTGTTATTTTGCAATTTAGTAATGAGCTGTTAAGCCCTTGTGTTTCTGTTGTCATCTTTTTTACTCCAATTTACTCTTGTCGGCTTTGAACTACTGTAAAGCCTCTAGTAAGCCCCATGGGGGCTTATTTACTTTTTTCTGTATTGGAGGGGGGCTTATTAGAGAGTGGGAGGAGGCTTTTTAATAACTCAAGGTGAAAATACTTTAAACATGTTTAATGCAATTTTATGCTAAAAAAATATGCAAATATTCTCAAAAATCATCATTTTACTAACAGCTTTAATTTTGCCTTGTGTCCATCCCTAAGGCTGCTAGGGAATTAAAGCACAACGGAGAAAGAAAGCTGCGACTCTTACTCATTTGAAATTAGAAATTGGAAGTATTAATAGAACATTATAAGCTATCACTAAACCATCACATTTAGCATTTTTTGACATCACTAGCTATCAAGGGGGATGGGCTACTTTAAATTTTGACTTGAAAAGGGGGTTCTTAATAGAAAGGGGGCTTGAAAGAAAGGGGGCTTAGTAGAGCTTTTCCAGTATTAAGAAAAGCATTGCATGATCTTGCAAGATAATATTCTAATCCTATGCTTCATGGGCTTCTGGAAAATATTATTCTGTCTTTGAGGGTAGATACTTAAGGGTATAATGTCAAAAAGAATGATATAGGGATTTCAGAAGTATATATAAGCTTATATTTTATTGAGTTATGAATTATTTTTACTTTTCTATTCAGCCTCATCAGTTTTTGTCATTATTGTTTCAAAATGTGCCTGTTTCACAGTTTATTGAAATTACACTTAAGTTTTAAAGTACAAGAATGATTTGGCCAGTGTGCTTTTTTGTCCTTGGTGACGTTTGGATATAGCTGTGAGTGCCCTTGCACCAATGGCTAATTAAAATCGGAGCCTCAAGCAACCGTTGCGCAAGGTGTGCTTTTGACAGAGACGTTTGTAAAGCTTTTATTCAGGATTTATTCAGTCAACTTTGTTTCGAGCCACATAGTCATCGGAAAGAGGCTTCTAAAATATATTGTAAAGTACGCAATGTTTTAAGGACAGAGGTCTAGGCATTTGAGTAGAAAGATACCAAAGAAGTCGCCTTCCGAGCCTTGTAGTTCAAACTGTTTCGCCTCATAGGCCCAGCCGCAGCAGCAGAAGCAGAAGCGGAGGTCAAAAATGAAGCTGATAAACCTAGGTTCGAAGATATAGTAGTCATTAACGAAAATGGTGTGTACACAATAAAGAAAAATCGACCAAAGAAGAAAAATGCGATTACGTGGAAGGTAAGGAACCACACTGTTTTGACTTAACGATGTTGGCAAATTTACTTGAATCTGCTTGATCAAATTTGAAGTTTTTGGTCAGTGAAATTTATCGAAGGCGTAGTAAATCAAAATCTCGTCAAGTTGGATTGTGTTTTATTGGTTTTTTTAGGGTTTTATAGGGTTTATTGTGCTTTCTCAAAGCAACACCATTTGATAAAAATGCCTGCAAAACAAGGACAAGAAAGTTTGAAATCAAATACAGGATTTTTAGTTTTTATTACTTATAATGCTGTATTTTCTCATTACCTTCTGTTTGGCCATAACATTTTCCTCTGGCTCTGTCACTATTGCAATAACTAGTTGCTGCTATACATTATTGAGTGTTAATCACACGCTTTGGTGATAGGTGAATTGAAACCTAAACCCATTTCTATTCCGTTCCTTTTTTCGCAGATGTACATGGAAATAATTAACGCTTTAGAGGAAGCTGACAAAGACCCAAATGTCAAACTAGCTGTGATAACTGGTGAAGGCGACTTTTATTGCAGTGGAAATGATTTGAGCAATTTCACTAATATTCCACCTGAAGGACCTCAAAAGATGGCAAGAGATGCTAGGGATGTATTACAGTACGTATCGCTTTATTTGGTATTTTGATGCAGGAGACATTTACGCTTTTGTGTCCATTGGTAGATGAAATTTTTTTCAAACTAATTGTACTTTCTTTAGTTGTTGACAGTGCCCTAATGTTTAACTCGATGCAGTGCCAACCTTTACAGTGCGTATTAACATAAAAGTAGAGCAGGTTCCGAAGCAAAGTCGAATATTATACTTGAAAGCCGTTCATTAAAGGATCCATTTTCACAATGAGTGAGAACTGGCCCTGATTGAATTCTGATTAAATTCGTTTAAATTCAAAGCCCTGTGCGCAAATGCTTATTTCTTGTACTTCCAAGTCTATTTCAAGTAAAAATTTGATAGGTATTTTATCGTTTACTTGTTTGGATACTGATTCTGTCGATGTATACCCCAAAGACTGCAAACTAGTAAGCCCCTGGTAAGACATCCCTCTTTTATAGCGTTTTGTGACGTTTTTCACGTTCATTTGTCCCCACCAGATTTGCCTGTGACATTGCAAAGCTTCATAAAACTGTAAGTTGGGTCCTAGTTTTAGTTACATCACACTTTCTTGCTCACTTAATCTAACCCTGTTACTGTCTCGCTTTGCTGATTTCAGGAAATATACCAACGCTTACATTGACTTCTCGAAGCCACTGATCGCCGCTGTCAATGGCCCCGCAGTGGGCATCGCAGTAACCGTCCTTGGTCTCTGCGATTTGGTCTATGTCTCGGATAGTGCCACTTTCCACACTCCTTTTATGTCACTTGGGCAGAGTCCGGAGGGCTGTTCATCGCTTACCTTTCCAAGAATCATGGGCTACGCCAAGGTATACATACTTGTTCACTATGTTTTCATGTTCGGTAGATTGCAAATAAAATGGGTTCACTTCAAATTTATT
Organism: Nemopilema nomurai; assembly: GCA_003864495.1. Lineage (NCBI taxonomy): Eukaryota > Metazoa > Cnidaria > Scyphozoa > Rhizostomeae > Rhizostomatidae > Nemopilema > Nemopilema nomurai. The sequence goes on from ML133450.1 coordinate 1,661,171, forward strand.
GAAGTGAAATTATGGAGCATTGAATATCTAGCAAGTTGTTATTTCCCGTGTCATTCCACGTACACTCTTGGGTATAAACATTTGCCTGGCTCTACCAAAACTCGAGATGAAGGCATTGCTCTGTACATCAAGTTTGTTGATAGGTTAACCTCTCCTGTGTATAGGTTACATTCTTTGGATCTTTTTGCGCAACCGCTGGATTCTCTACCGAGTTCTAATCGATTAATTTCAATTAGATACCGAATATTTTAGTTTGCTCTAAAGTGAGATTCGAAAGTAGAAAACTAATCTTAAAAAAAGGCGTGCATTATGAGATTGATATTTGTACTTAGATGGATTTTGCTGTTTAAAACGTTAATTTTTCTTTATTGCTTTTATAGCCTAATATAATTCAAGTTATTTTGTGAAGCTGTCAATAGTACATAAAACAGTATATCAAACGTTTCGTCGATAATGTGTTGTGAAAAATATATATTCTGTCAATGGTTCTACTTGAATTTCTAATAAAGGCACGCAGCATAACTATAGCGCCTTGATACTGCTCACTTTTTCTTATTAATTATTATGGCTCTATCACAAGCCAAATATTTCCTAGCACCTCCGCATTTCCTTTCGCTTGACGTCGTAGGCAAATGAAGTGCTCCTCATGGGAAGGAAGTTGACGGCGCCGGAAGCAGCCAATCGAGGCTTGGTCACCGAAGTTTTCTTTGAATCAGAATTTTCACGTGAAGTGCAAAAAAGGGTGTCAGAAATGGCCTCGCTACCTCCAAAAGTAAGAGGTTTTATGATAAATGATAGATGATAAATGTTTTGACTTCTCTCTCTGGTTCTATTCGATCTATTAATTTGTATTAGGTTTTTGAAAGCTCACTGAAATTTGTAGAAATGCCAGTAGGGGTGAGGTCGCAACACTCCTTTATGTTCTCTTAGTCACACGCTGGTTTTGCCATGAATGTCAATTTATCCTGAAAGACCCTATGTTTTCATTGAGAGAACACAGATAGTCTTGTGGGCAACATGGATAAATGATATTTGTGATGACAAAATTGCACCTAACTCATCAAAGTTTTATTTCATCTAGGTTTTTTGGAATAGGGTGATTTATGATGATGTGTTGGAAGTTGAATAAATTTGAATTTGTTTCTAGTATTCCCCTGAAGCAAATCATCTTTGCCAAGCTCTGCCAAGCCTCATAACTATTCTTCTGTTTCATAACTCTTCGTTTTCGTTAGCTAGATTAAACTTTATTGATCTGCTTTTCATCTTTTTCGTAGTCACTCACATATTCCAAAGCCCTTATACGTGGAATTGAACTCAAAGATCTGAAGGATGCCAATGAAAGAGAGTGTTTGAGACTCGAAGAACGCTGGCTCTCAGAAGAATGTATGAACGCTGTCATGAGCTTTCTGGCAAAACGAAAATAAATGATTTCCTTTGAGTGAAAGCTCACAAGCAACTCTGTTTTGAATCTGTACTAAAATTGCAAACCTTAGGTGATTCTGTGTTACAGAAATATTTCACAACCATGAAATTATTTTTATTCGTCTTTTTGTCTGAAGTCGAATTTTGTTTTTAATGTGACCACTATAATGTATCAATTTAAATGCACCAATCTAAATTATTTTTCTATATGCATCAATCTAAAATTTTACAGTAACAGAACAAAGTTACAAATCGACACCAAATGGTGAATGAGAATGCATTGCTGCCCTGTAACTTTAATAATTAACATGAATAACTTACACGGGGATAATAAGCGAGCCAGTCTAGTGCAGCACAAACTGCAAGTTACAGAAAGAAATTAAATGATACAAACGATTAATGGTCAGATCCCAGTTTGAGGCCAAAAAATATCCACAAATAATATCAAAATAATATTCATTAAGCCTTAACATTAATAATCAATGCAAATCACTATTTTACTTAAATAGCAGGCAAAATTGATAAATGCATTCCAAAGATTTTCTAACTGCGTGTTAAGTTAGTAGTGCTATTGTAGTCACTAGTCAATCATTTATGTGAGTTTTTATTCAAAATGTCTGAAGCATGCATAATTCATTGTTACTACAAGAAACCGTAGGTATGCGTAGAGTTTCGAAGTAGCACAGAAAGCGGAATCATTATTTTTGCGCATTTAAAGCGCTCTTTGAACTTAAAAGATCAACAACCGTTCTCTCTCTCTCTCTCTCGACCTGGCTTCGTGTTTTTTGCACGTCAAATAAGACAATTGTGGCACGGATTTTCCATAGAGGTTGAGCAACGCAGTCGGAAAACCCATCACAACTCGTTTCCACAACTCGTAGCATTGTTGGAAACACATTTAATTTTTGGGATTCTACGCCATTGTGCACTTGAAGATTTAAATAAAGAATGAATCAATTGAGCAAAAATCTGAATTCACTAATAGAATTCAAAATCAAAATTGTCCTACTGACTTTGACCATTCGTACTCAAGTCTTTTGAGTACCGAAGAAGCCATAGAGTGTCATCTCGAGGCTAGAGGCCTCGTCTTCAGTTCTGATTCCTTGTTGCCTAGCGACGCAGCCAATGGCTTGTGGTGTTCAGTTTAGCTACCGACCAGATGATCACATATTTTGAAGGACTGGATGGTTGGTTCTATGTGAATTCAAATTTACCATTAAAACAGATAGTTTATAATCTATGAAAGGAGAAAGCTCTGCTTTTGATAACGCAGGTAAGCGGAATTTACGTCTACGTTATAAAATCATAAGTAGTATTACTCATTGTCATTGAGGTGTTGTGAAAGCTGTTTACAGCAGGAGTATGGTTAATCTAGTATGGAGTATATTATGGTTAGCTTCATTCAAAGCAGTTTGTAATTTTTTTGGTATTACAGTTTTGTTGAATTTAGTGGGTAGTGTTTTATTCGCCGATGCATTCACCATCAAACGTTCATTAAACATCGAACACCGTTTACTTGTTGTGCCATCCAAATTTCGAAATCCTCTTTACCGTAAACATCTTGCTACTTTTCCAGAGATGCAAGCTTTAAATCTTTGATGTTTTGTTGGAAAAGTGCGTTTCGGGCACACTTTGTAATGACTTTGATTGGAAAAAAGTTTCTTTGAAGGGAGACACTTGCATAGATTACATACATACATGCATTCATACATAGATACATGCATTGTATATTTGTTAAAGCAGTTTAATTAAAAATGGCAACAGAAATGTTGATGTGGACCTGTTATGCTACATAAAATAATTAGTTCATAAACAACTAGTTCTAAAATAGATTAAAAATGATACTTTACTGATAACTAAGTTTGTTATCAATATTGTGGTTAAAGGCGGGAAAAGAATTCGGAAATCTACTGTTTTATTCGTGATATTTGATGCTTCCTTTTCAATCTCTATAAACACCTTTACTTAATGTTCAGAACTCTTGCCATATTGTATTGAAAATCCCAATCCCTTTTCCCTCTTTCATGGTATTAAAGTGTTCAATTTAAATTTTGCTTTTTGACAATTTCTTATCTTTAATGGAATTGTTTTTCACACTTCCAATGAGATTGTTTTCTTCTTAATAACTCTAAATTGTTTGCTGCGAGAAATAAGGTTGGCATTAATTCAATTACCTTTTGAAGTTGAAGAAGAGCTCTGCCTTTTGGAAAATTTGGCAACATTCACAACAGTTCTTCTTGTTGGGTATTTGAAGTTTCAAAATTCTTCTGATCTTTCATACTCAATCTTTCATACTCAGTCTACCATAGGTGAAGACTGAAAATTTTTAAATCTCTTTGGTTAGATGGTTTGCTTTTAATTTCCTAACAATTGCACTCTTGGAATAATTTTTACCGTTTAATAATTGTTTACCCTAAAGCAATGCAATGAGTAAATTGGTTATGGTTTTTGAAGTTCATAAAATGGTCACAATATCTATCTTGTTGTACTTTTTTTAAACTTTTGCAGCTATATTGAAGTTGACATTAAGCAAACATAGCATTTTGACATGAAGAGGGTGTTTCTTCCTTGAAAGCTATATAAATTCTAATATTCTTATTATCTTACTATTGGCTTTTTAAGAGACACCAATAGTGATTCATTTATGCATTGGCCTGTCAAGATTTTCAACTTCAGGGGGCCCTGAGCAAAGTTTTTTAAAGCCTATATGAAATGCTAGCAATGAATTATGTAGTATGACCAACATTTTTTTGGTATACATATTTTAAAGGGCCCAAATCGAATTTGGTCCCAGGGTCCTGGCAGTTGTTAATATGGCCTATGTTATAATAGGGCCTGTCTAATGCAGTTTCTTTGCTGATGACATTTAATGTATTATTTTGAAGTTGAAGCTGGATTATTTTAAAGTTGAGTTTAAGCAAAACTGAAGTCAATTTCCAAGAGCCCAATTAAAGAACCAGAGTGATTTAAAGAATTGATAATAATATTTAAAGTTTTTTTGAATTTGTCACTCAAATTTTTATGAAATGGCAGATTTCCTTTTCAATGTTACATCATATTTTAGTTGTTGCTTTATTGACAAGTCAATCAATCAATGTTAACCAAAGTTTGTGTTGAAGTTTCTCAAAAATGACCAGTATTTGCTTCAAAGTTTATTTGGTGGATAAGTTAATTTTTTGTGTTGCCCTACGTCTTGGTCAAAATTTTAGCTACATCCATAAAAACCATCTCTTCGATTTGTTTTTCAGTTTGCAGCAACAATTATGTCACAGCCTTCAACAATATCCAAGGTGCAGTCGGTTGCGACAAAATCGCTTTCACCGATAGCAACTTCTGTTTCTCGCCAATCTGGCCAAGTCACATTTCCACGATCTGAAAAGTCTCTGAGTAAGCATTCAGCCCTGTCTCTTCTTAATGGAGACATGGAGCCATATGTTAGCAAGGATGCGAATCCCTTCAAGATGCCTGCAGATCATGATATATTGATGCTTAGAGACAAAGAAAAACAAAAGAAGAAGAAGGAGAGAGAGACTCAACGCGAGCTTAAGGTTCACCAGAAAACAACCTACACATCGCGGGTCAATGCTCGCACCAAGTCAATGATAAAACCAGCCGCAGATATTGAAGATGACATGTCTGTCGGTGCGGAGGAGGAAAAGGACGGCGTCTGGACTGTGAAGGAGGACCCTCAGTTTGTTTTGACTACTACCAGAGATAGAAATATCGAGAAAGAGAACTTAGCCGAATTCATTTCAAAGAAACGCGAGATGTTTCTAGTGCAATACTCACTTGGCGTAAAAAGGGATGAAATGAGAAAACTAGAGGAGATTGCACAAGCCGAAGAAAAGAAATTAGAGATGGCCGAACAGTTTTTAGAGGAGGACGCTGCCATGTTTGACGAATTTCTCAAAGAAAATGACAAGCTAGCAGTTGATGCTATCAAAAACGCGGAAGTCGAAACAAAAGCTAAGCTAGAAAAGGTTGCAGAGATTAAAAGAATAAATGCGCAGATGATGTCGATCAAAAGCGAGATATCCAAAAATGAGGATACTTTAAAGGAATACATGCTTTACAAAAAGTTCCTAGATGCTCTCGCTCCACAAGAATGGAAAGAAGATAAGAAAAGGCAGAAGGCAAGTAGGATAAAAGAGAAAGACAGAATTGCAAGGGAACGAGAAAAGAGCCATTCTAGCATTGGTAGGGGAAGGCGTGTTTCAGTGGGCAGCTCTTCTTTGCAGGAAAAGGCGAGCAGAGGCACTGCAAGGAGAAAAGAGAGCAAGTCGAAGATATCGACATCATCGGGCCGTCGAAAGAGTTCACATCATGACAGTGAAGATAGTCGCTCTGTCGTCTCAATTGAGACCATAACAGACGACGAAGATAGCGATGATGATGTCGAGCTGTTCTTCAAAGACCCCTTGCAACTTCTGGATATTTTCACAGAGTTGGAGGAGCAGAATTTGTCCTTGATTCAGAACAGTCAGGAAACGGAAGAAGCACTGGAAGAAATGAGGAGAACCATCCAACAGACACAAGACAAGATGAATAGAGAGACGGAAGCTTTGAAGCAGCAAATCCGTCAACTGAAGCAAGCGACGAAGGAAGAACAAGAGAAGGCTGCTGAGTTGAAGATGAAGTCGAAGATGTTCTCTTACGGGGAATTCAAAGCAGAGGACCAGGAGAAGATGCTGGCCGAGCTGGACAAGAAAGTCGAAGATGTTTATCGCAACTGTATTGGGGACAACGAAGCTAATATTGGCACTCTTCAAATGCTAACGAACATCGAGAACCGTTTAGAGGAACTATTTGAAATCATAGAAATGCTCCCACAAGACAAGGTTGAGCTTGCTGAAAAGGCCAAAGAGAAAGAGCGACGACTGAGGTTACGAGAGGAGAAGCTCGAAGCTCAGAAAAGACACCAGGAGGAAAGGCTCCGCAGGGCACTAGAGAGAGCTCAAGCTGAGCCCAAGAAAAAGCAAGGAAGGAAACTGAACTTTAGGTCGGCGCCACCGCAGGCCAAGAAGAGAGAAGACACCACTAACGAAAAACAAGACAAAGAAGAAGAGGAAATGAAGTACTTTTTTACGTAGATTACTACCAGTATCCTATCGACTTCTTGAAAGTGTCAATTGAATCTCCGTACCTTGTAATTATTTTTAGATTTACCCATTACTCTCCAGGAAAGATTTTGCCATGATTGCTGATTGACTTATTTTTTAAACAGGCTCTATTTCTTTCCGTCCTAGAACGGTAGCGAGTAATTTGCTTGGTTTTGTTGCAGCACCCTAGGCTAGACAACAGAGCTTGCAAATGCTGCTGAATGTTCCACCTTCCATGAGCAGCTGTTTGATGCATATTTTGACTGTTACTGTCAAAATGTGCTCAGGATTAACAGCTTTTAATACTTGAACGGTTAAAGCGCCTATTTCATAGCTTTTCACGTTTCATCAAAACGCCTGTTTTGCTTTGAGCAGCCAAAATGCATATGTATTATGCAGGAGCTATTTCGATTTTCACTAGCAAAGTGGTGGTTGAGAACTTTTTTCCTTCATAGATTGAAAGTATTTTCTAAATCTGGTTTACATGGTGAAGTATATAATTCATGAACTGGATTCTCCAGTCTAAATCTTTATATTTAATTCTTCCTAGTTACTTCATCAGTGACTTTTTAAGGGATGAAGCAATCACATCTGCTTCAAGAAGATGAAATGAACATATATCTTTCGTTTCATGTTACAATTTTAATTTGATTGGAAGAATTGCGATTGTTGAGAAACTACCCGCGTTTAACTAACTGAGCAGGCAGCGACTTTTCATTTTTTGTCAGTCTTACTGACTAAGAGATCGTTGAAATTGCTTTATTTTGCAACAATGGAACATTTATCGTAGTACAAGAACTTTATAGCAAATGATTTTAAGAGACTTGCTTGCTATTCTAATTAATCACAAATGGTTAGTGGCCATTTTAGTTTAAAGCGCGCAAAGGAGGTTTGAGCACCCTTAAATGAGATTGCAGAAAAATAAATGCCACTTGCGTGCTGGCAGGGCTTTAAATCAATAAAGAAAAATTATCGAAGTCAAATCGTGTCAGTTCTCCATCTTCATCTAAGCTAGACGAGCAAAAAGCAATTTTTTGGAAGAATCACGTGCATTACATCCAATAAAATCCACCACAAAATTCCTTCAATTTTTACCAGCCTTCAATCTCCTATCTTCAATTTGAAAGAATGTACATGCATTTATAAGAAAAATTATTGCAAAGAACCCAACACAGGAACGATTATCCGACATCAAGTAGCAGACAGTGTCAATCGAGATACTCTGTTTGCCCTGCATTTACCTCCAATGGATTTTTGCTCCCGCTAGAATTTCAGTTGACTTTCAGGTCATCAATGCCAAGAGTCTCTACCACTTGAATGCCTCTTATTTCGAAATAATTCATGCAAAAGTCAGATTCAAAGTCAGATACGAAGACTTTAGTCAGGTTCACGATGCTGACATATGGGAACTCTTTTATAATCTGGTTCTGGTGGTAGATTATCGAAGGTCTTGTAAAAAGGAACCAGGCGTCTACTCCATTGTCGTAGGTCCAGAGATTCCCAATCAAGTTCGTCGTAAATTATCTGGCGGGATGTGTTACTGCTATGGCGGCAGAGTATTATTACATCGATTCAAGTTTTTCCATCAAAATTAGTGAATGTGAAAATTTGCTAAATTCACAGTTTGTTAGTGGTATGTGGTATATTATGTCAGCATATCCCAAATGCGATCGAATAAAAAGTATGTCGCGGTAAATATTTGAAAGGAATCTCAACATGCCTTGCCTTGGTTTAGAAACAACCATGGTGAGTTCTCTAGTGTCACTAAACACATCGTTTTAACCCCTCTACGCTTCAATTCAATAGTGCCATCTCTGTTATTGCATCGCTACTATTCATGCTTTTTAACACAACCCCTTTGATTGCACCAATAGCAAAAATTGGTTTTCTAAAAAGGATCGTCCCCTTTATGGCTATTTTTCCAGGCCTTCTTCTATTTTCCCGCGCCCCTGTTCCATACAGTTTGGTAATACTGTTAGCATAGAGCCGAAGTGCTTTCCATCTATAAGACATTGAAAGCGAGTTGCTTCTCATTTGAACAATTTCCGGTTTGTTTAACCGCTAAATCTGACCCAAAAAGGTTCCCTCTTCAGGGCTTCTGCCGCCAAAAAGGTGCCCTATATGTCGTCATCTTTCCAGCAAATCTTTTGGAACAAATACCTTCGATGGTTGAACAATTAATCTTAATATTCTGCGCAAATCATAAAGTCTGCGCAAAAAATTATATCAATAAAATAGTGCTTTAAAATGTTGTCAAAAGCCTTCAAAGATTGTTTGACAGCCAAACCATTTTAAGCTAATAAATGTTAGAAATCAAAGAAAACTTTGTAGGGTAAAATTCATTTGAAATATTATGTTATCGAAAAGTATATAACAGTAAAAGTATGCATTTATTCGAAAAGCATGCAACAGACCTTTATTTTTCGGCAACAAACTTTATCAAATCGGAACATAGAGAATATAAAAAGCATAAAATATATAAACGTGAAGGCGAGAGTGATATAACTCGATTCAGGTATCAATATTGCACATTTCACGTATTATTTCTTTCACGCTTTCTTGTTCTTCCTTCAATCTTATCTTCAGATTATACTAAATTTTCCCGGTCTGTTCACTGTTTCGAACGAGTTTTATGCACGTTACTTTAAATTTGCTTACTCCAAGTTTGGTTTGTTTTGATTCTTGTTAGGCAAATCTGAAGCGAAAACGAGACTGGACGTATTCTCGTTTTCGTAGAAAATAATCTTGGTGCATTCTGAAGACCATCAAGATGGCTGCGTTGTTGCGAATAGCAAGGCCTCTAGACCGCCAGTTGTTGCCTGCATTCAGGAACATAAAACGTGCAATATCGACCTCAGTACTTTGCATGGATCACCATCTCTTGTATCAAGACAAAGTAACCCATACTGGACAGGTGCTTATGATGTTATGGTCTTGCCTCTGTGTTGTGTGCACTTTAGTGTCATGTCCACAAAATCTGCTTCACCTAGTTGTAGTGGTTGCTCTTTTATGCACAAATCATAGATAAAGGCACAAGGAGTTGACAAATTTCTTGCGCTCTGGTTCAGAGATAACTGCCAAAGGAAGGGACAGGCAAAGTGGTTCACTTTCTGGTGCAAAGTAGAATGCGATAGGCCCATTTGAGTTTTGCTTAAACACTTGTTCACCTTCACCATTACCAAAGTGTGTGACTTTACGGACAGGACAGGTTTTAGTAGATTTTTGTGAGAAATAGTGTCTTTTATTATCACAATATTCAAAGGGGTAATATGACATTTCTTGCACTGTATTTGATCAAGTGACACAATTTTTCCAGGTTTTCGAAGATAATGATTTCGAAAGAGCCAGATTTGTTGACAAACAAAAAGAGGTATGTCATCGTTTCAGGAATTATTCAATCAAATTAATGCTTTAGTTAAAAGGAAATTCACTTTCATTCAAACAGGTAGTCCTCAGTCGCTAAGAAACAAAAGCTTGAAATAGTCTGCAGTCTCTACTGGAAGAAAGCGAAAGTTCCAGTTTGTATACATGTCTACACTGCCATTTGTGTTTTCGCATTGTATGTAAAAATGTGAAGCCTTTGTTATCACTAAAAATCTATATGAGAATCATTTAACCAAATGTCCACCATACAACATTATGTAACTACACTTCTTGCTCTGGAAACTGTGCTCTTTATGTGATTTGATTGATTTTGCTGTATAATGTTTGGGGGTTTTTCTATTAGCCTAGATCATACTCTGCCTACTGTTTGATGAGTATTTGATAGCTCACATAATATATGAATTTTAAAATTTGTTGATCATAATGCTAAGATTGAGTCAAATGACAGCCAGACTGCTCATGACTTCATGAAGAATTCCTTAAACATTTTTTGCTATCTGTTCTGTGTAGGTAAATCCAAATTTTAGTCAAACAATGGTAAATGAAGTACCCCCTATTCAAGTGGATCAAAGAATTGTGTCATGCGACGGAGGTGATTTTTGCAGTTTATGTTGTTTTTATTTGTTCAAAATTGGCTATTGCTTTGATGACATAGCTTTGATATGTATTAAATTATTTCTGAAAAATTGTTGTCTCTGACAAATGCACATGTTCACATATCTTTGAACTGCCTTTTCAGAGCCCAAAACCCATCCCTTCTCATGGGTTTTGCAGCATGCTTCTATTTTGTTCATGGTTGATTGCTTATCAACTTTTTAATTTTTCATAGGTGGTGGAGCCTTGGGACATCCAAAAGTCTATATAAACTTGGTATGATTCCTCTTTCGATACAATTTTGTATGAATAATTTACCTTTGTTTAAATTTCATAAAGCCCTTTTTTATCTTATTACATAGCTTTCTTTTTCCCATCACATTGTGTTTATGGAAATGGCATGTAAAAGTATATTCCAAGCCAGTCTGTTGGCACTGAAAGCTCCCAATAGAAATGCATTGCGAATTGAGAAATTGTCTTTTTTAACTTTTTCTGATGGCAATAATAAGGTAAACAGAAAAAAATGTATAAAGCTAAGAACTATAATTGATGAAAAAGGCAAGTAAGGCCTTAAAAATGGTATAACCGTTAAATGGTTCTCAGTAGGAAGCACTGGCTCTAGCTAGATTCATTTTCTTGATGTAAACCAGGAACACAAGGGCAGCTGGTCTAAAATAGTTTCATGATACATATCCCTTAGATTAATCATCATATATTGTTCAAGAATGGATGAATATTAATTCTATGATAATGCTGCACCCTGCAAAATTTCTTTGACCTTTGAAAATCTGCTAATGACCAAATTTTTCATGATTTACCCTATTCCTTGTTGTTTTCTCACATTAGACTTTTTTGGTATGATTATTACAAGATAAAAAAATTTTTTTCTAGGATCAAGATGGGCCTCATCCATGTGGATATTGTGGTCTGCGGTTTGAGAAAAAACACCATTAGAAGAATAAACCAAATATGAGTGAATTGAAGACGTTTTTACTAAATCTATGGATCCTGTTCTTTGTAATTTAAAATGTTGTATCTGTATCTGTCACATTGGTCAAAAACATCTTCTTGACAGTTTATTCTCATTTGTTATTTCTTTTCATATCAGGCCCTTTAAGCCCCAGTGGCCCTGCAACGTCACAGTATCTTTATTTGACAGTATCTTTATCTTTCTTTACACTGATTAAACTAGCTGGAAACGAGGGGTAAATCTGCTTAGAAGCTTTGTGAAATAGTTTTTGATATGTTTGACAAATATATGTCAGATGCACATTTGTTGAAGATCTTTACGAAAATATCAAGAAACTGGCACACAGAGAGTTATATTTTACGATAGATTGGTATGTGTCCTCAAATAAATATGAAATGGAAAACAGAAAGGAAAATGTGTTGGGTGAAGTAATTCAGCAAGAATACAAGTGGGTAATGTTGAAAGAAAGACAAACCAAAAATTTCTATGCAGGAAATGACTGTTCAAAAAAGAATAAAAAAGAAAAATTTGTATATAGGACAGGAAATAAGAGGTAAGATCCTCAATTTTGTTGCTATTTACTTTAATCTGCATCTGAAAGATTTTAGACTGTTTTTCAAACTTTCTCCTGACCTTAATAACTAAAGTATTTTTGAACCCATGGTAAAGAAAGTACATGACCTTTCTCTAGGAGTTTTTTATTCCTTTGATACGAAATCACAACACTCTTCACAGAGCAACACAGACAGATGCATACTTAGGTTTTCTGTTGAAAACCTCTGCTAGCATGGAAGCCGTCACTTTCTCTTCTTTTACCCTTATTGGCCAGGAGTAGCTAGATATTGGGCTACTTAGCTGATTTGATGTGGCTTCTCAGAGTAAAGCACTCAAAGGTTGGTATTTCCTTGCATGTTTTTAAACTTGGATATTGGATATAACCTGGAAACATTGCCAATATCTGAATAAAGCTTATTTTTCATTGAGCCATTTTTTGTCAAAGATGAATGTTTCTGATGTAAAATAGAAGTATAGGACGATGGGACTTTTTTGATTGAGTAAAAAGGCTAGTAAACTGTTTTTCAAAAATTGATTTTTTATTGAATGAAATTATTGCTAAGGAGAGTCATCTTCCAAAATTAATATGCAAATTCAACGGAAGAAACTCAACTCAAGATTTTATGAAGAAAAATAATTTGCCCTAGATTCATTATTAATATTGCAAAAAAAATTCATCTACAGAAAAAAGCACCTTTTTTAGATTTTCACCACAAGGCATATTCTTGCACAATCATTTTACTTGCAGGAGGAAGTGGGAGCTCTCAAATGGTACTGGTAGTGCAGACTCTCTTGTATTTTCTGTAAGTAAAGTGCGATCATTTGTGCCATTATGTATGTTATCCTTAAAAGTTTTACCGGATCTAAATAAATTGTTCGAGAGAGTTACTCGCAAATCATTGCACGTGGCTTTGAGTTGGTTGGATAACTGTATCGTGTAAAACTTCTATCTAGTTTTCTAGAAGAAATGTACTATCGGCAGCAATGAAACCAGTTTCCTCTCTTTTAGAAACAATAGTCTCTGTTTAACAGCATCAACCTTGGATAGATTTTTTGGATACTTAAAATAGCTCGCGGAAACGCGAATTCTTGTCTCTTTGTTTGATAATTCACCTGCTGTTGTATAGCAACCTAGCTCGGCAAAGTATCGTTGCTTGGTGCGATTCATCATTTATTCATTTATTTATTTCACAATCAAAGGAGAAGTTGACATTGTTTTACCTAGGCAAAGAGTTAATAATGAAGCAAACCTTAAGACGATCAAGTATACATATAGTATACAGAAATTTAACTAACACGCAGAAACAAATCTAATGACATTTAAAAATTTGAAAGTTTGAAAATATAAATCTTTGAGAGGCTTTTGCGTTGTTGTAGGCGGTACTTTCAATGCATTTTGTGCAAAGCAAGTCAGTGAGACATTTTTGCATCGCCTTTAGCATTTTGGTCTGAAGAAGAGCTAAAGGTATGGAAAATTGAATTCCTACATGAAAACATCTACATCAGCATGCTTAATGAGTTATTATTTTTCTACATCGACTTTTAGTTACTTTTGCGCCTCTAACGTGAGTTAAAAGTTGATTTGTCTCCACAGATATACAAAAGTTTTGTGAAGGAGAAATTGAAATTTTTTTGCACCTTAGTAGAAGCTCTATTCAGCATGCGACTTAAAAAACCAAATTTCATATTACCTCTAAGTTGATTTTAGTGAGCTACTTTTTCAAACGATAATATTTGACGTAATTATTAACATATATACGCAATAGCTTCCTTCTCTTTGTTATAGGTAGTGAAAATTGAAATTAAACTGAGATCCTTTTTACGAATTGGTTTTGCGATTCTGTAAATATTGACCGTAATACTTCTATTCGCTAAGCATAAACATAATTGAAAGGGACGTTGTTTGAGCAAGGTTTTCTGACACCTGACTCTCAATGAAGTCGCATACCATTTCTTCTTTGCACCTTTCATTGCAACCACCTTTCAACGGTCACAAAATGATGAGTGGGTAGACCTAAGGATTCTCAAACACTGAAGCGACCATCATGTGAATTTCGGCACTAGGTCTGTTAGGCTTTACTGTCTGAAGCGTTTTTGGAGATTCATCGACTTTTGGTTGGCTAGATTTAGGCCCATCTTCTTCATCGATCTGTAGCTTGATCGAGAAGAGGTCGTTGGTTTTCGTGAAGCTCACTTTCGTGCACGTTTCGCATTGAATCGAATTCCTTGCAGTTATGTTCGGCCTTTTGGTCAGTGTCGCCAATGACGTCATATTGGCGTTACGACAGCACGACGCACACCAACAAACGGAGAACTTCTTGCTTTGCAGCATGTAAATTGCTGGCTTGATTGTTGTCATTGCAAATCGCACCCACGTTGAGAACATGAAAGCGTCCAGATTGACTGTCGCTCGCCAGTTCATGGTAATCCCCATTGCGAGGTCCGGCAGTGCTCCAATCAAAAACAGAGACATAATTACCAAACAAGAATTGACTGACTTTGCGTATATTCCTATGAGGATAGTTTTCCAGTTCGCTATACCGTTCTTCACTCCTATTCGATGCTTAGATTTGTAGCTCAAAAGAATCATCCTGGAAAAGCAGTACAATATCACCGCGAAAGGAACGATTCTGTTAATGAGTTCGTCCAGCCACTGGAAGATGTTTTTGGATCCTATGCAGCGGTGGCATGCGTTCCCAGATTTCCAGCCAGCGTAGCGCAAAAAGGGCGTTGCGTAGGAGACTCCGAACACGAATGTCACAAGCCATACGACGGTGATTGCCGCCAAAGATTTCTCTGTTCGCCCAGTGACCGCACTCAGCTGCCTATGAACAATCACTGTATAGCGATCGACTATGATGGCAGCGAGGTTTAGCATGGTGACCGATTGGAACCAGTGGTCGAGAAATGAAATCGCAATGCAGACATTGTAACTCGGCCGTGGAGGTGAACTTGGCATGATCATCGCCGATATTGGCATCATGACTAGGACGTTTGTCAAGAGGTCTGCCAAAGCCTGGCTACTGAGGAGCAGGTTCACGTGGGTTCTGCGCCTGACTTCATGGAGAATGAAGTATATCGACGATACATTCAAGTAAATCGATGTCAGTGCCAGCAGGATAAGGAATAGGCCTGATGACAGTCTTATTGGCTCTGATAGGGCCAGGAAGTGGAGCAGGATCTGATTGTCTTCTGCAAATAGGCACAACCTGCAGCTCGAGCTTTCTGCTTTGTCTGTGTTCCCCGACGCGTTCGTTAGAATCATCATCATCAAATGCATCGGGCCTATTGGTAACAAAAATAGGTTCATCAAGCGCGCATTTCATGAATATGATGTTGATATTTAAAGAACATTAGATTATACATGAGCTGCAGCATAATATTTATGCAAAAATGTGCTTTGTTTGCCTGCAAAGAAGTTCCAATGCAATATTTAACATCTCACAGCTAAGCCCTTTTTTAATCTAATTGTGACATAGGAGATCGAAGTAGCTTGGTTTGGAAGTAGCTTCGAAAAGAACATGTCTTTGCTGCAAGTAAATTATTAACCATCTTCTTTTCTTAAGTTAATTTTCGGTCCTTGCTTGAATCATTATGAAAACGTTGCCATTGCAAAAGGTTTGTAATTGATTTTTCGAGAGATACATCAGCCAGGAAGCTTCAGCTGTCAATAAACTTAAATTCTCAATGCATTTTTCATCATCGGTTGATTACAATGCGTTTTGAATTGCTCAAAATCCCTTCCTTTTCGTTTATTCTATTTTTCGCATTCGTTCCCGAGTTTGTGTACTTTTTGCATTCGTTTCGAAGCTCTGTGGACTTTTCATGTAAACGCTCTAGCTTGTTTACCAGTAGAGAACTTTGGGTGTTTCAAAATAAAGCTTTGTGCCTTTTGCCAATCATGACTTATAACTGTACAACTGTGATTAGTTTGATCATTATAATTATCTTGTTTTGGCTGAAAAAATTGGTAATGGCAACTGAAATAAACAAAATAGCATCTGTATTCGTAAACACCGTTGTATATGGGTTGAGTTTGTGATAAAATGTTTTGTTAATTATGTGGTTAAAATGTATGGAGATTTATTTTTATTTGGAAGTTTCAATTCAAACAAGTCGAACACGTTTCAACAAAGTGATAATTCTGCATTTAGTACTCGACTAGAGAAAGGGTTAAGATAAAACACCGAGGTACATTTGCCGTGTAATGTTTAGTTTCGTTCGTAGCGTCTGGTAAGATTACAAGCTTCTGAAAATTCAAGTCGAGTTTTCTTATGTCGAGAGTTAATATCGCCCTAAACCCTAGCAGTTTTCTTTGCGGTCCTATCTGCATGAATTATTAATAGGTTTATGGTCGATGAGACCACTTCAGTGCCTTCTGAACATCTGCGACATGTCACACCATTAATCTCAGTACTGATGTGTTGCTCACAGCGTCAGCATGGGCAACGTACAGCTTTGAATTAGAAAATGTTGAGTAAAGGGAACACCACATGTCTCTCTGGCCGCATCTCTGCTAATTTTTATGCAGTGTTCAAGCGTTTTGTCCACACTTGATTCTCATGTTTTGTAATGTGGACACAAAGCCGGGGCGAACCCGGTTTAGGTGACGCTACACATGTGTAGTTAAATTACAACAAAAACAAAACAACGACAACAAAACAAATTTTCAACAAACACGATCAAGATGGAAGTTGCCGAAGTCCCAGTTTATTGTATTTTGTCCAAAATGTTTTTCCTGGCAATGCAGTTTGTTTTTCGGCGCGCATGATGAAAACACATTACAATATGTGCATGCGTTAAAAAACTAACCCAGGTTCGCCCCAGGATTTGTATCCACACTAGAAATTCAGAACAATAACCTGGGCTCGTCCTAGGTCGAACCCACCTCTGGAGATGGGTTAAACTACCCCAGGGCGAACCCAGGTTAGTTGTGTCGACACTGCAAAATCTAACCTGGGTTGGCTAAAACCTGGGGCGAACCTGGGTTAGTTTGTGTAGTGTGGCCAGGGCTCAATACTCAAAAGAATTGTAATAAAAGGAATTTCATCATGTGTACCATTGAACCAACAATGGTATAACCATACCGCTGAACCAATGAACCAACATAGGGAATGTCCGGGATATCATACAAGTTATCTGCGTGAATGCCAGCTGAGAATAAATAAAAATAGTCTTCTGATTTGCTGTCTATTTTCCTATACTTTTTCCTAGATAAAAAGTGATTTTTTGCAATGCAATGCTACACGATTATTTAATAGCATTTGAAATGATGTTATTTCTTATTGTGCCTTATTCAATGCTGCAATAGTCAGACAGTTACTATTGACAGTGCAGCTCTAAGTTTTGTGGATTTCCCCCCTGTCCAGTCTACTCGTAGGTATCTTTCATGCGTTTAGCAGATACTGCAGGCATGTAAAAGGGTAAAGGCTGCTAGACATGCAGACGAGGCTCCCAACACAAAGAACTGGTGTACTCGAATGTATGTTCGTCATCTAAATCCACTTTGTGGCATTGTAAGCCAGAGTCTGGTTGGCTGTTTTCAAACTGTTGTGTGTTGGTGCCAGGGGGAAAGCACTGCTAAATTGCTGATTTTACATTCGTCTTTTTTACATTTTGCAGGCGTTCTGCTAGTGATATCAACTAGATTTTATAAAACGGTGAAAACGACAGGGCACACAGAATTTAATGGCGTTGTCCTTTCAGCTCATAAAAGATTGCAAGAAGTACGCTGAGTGATTTTTAACAGCTCTATTACAGTAAAAATTCAATTGACCTTGATTAAATGTCCACATGAAGGATCAATCGACTTCTACTAAATGCAAGTTTCGCACTAAAATCAGTGTACAACAGCATAATAAGAAAAGGAGATATTTACTGCCCTAGGTCTTGGGTTAATGGGTAGGCTGGGGTAGGGGGAGTTAATGGAAAGTACTAGAATGGGTAGTGAAATAATTGGGATTGGTTACGTCATATAAAACTTGAACTTCTTTTTGAGTTTAACTCTTTGCCACCTCTGGGCTCTATTTCGCCAAAAAAACTGTTAAATTTACCTCGCCAATGTAAACTTTTAATCGAAATTCTTTTTTCTTCGCTAATTTCAGAATGAAAACTCACGCTATTTCATGAACTGTCTTAAATGACACCTCTTTGTCCGCACTGCTTCAGCTTCGTTTCTGTATATGTTATTTTTCTCCTGTCTTTCAACTAACATTACCTTTCTGTTATAGAGATAACCTTTTTGTCAATCAGCAGTGATGGAAATGAGTTCCATCAAGTAGAATTCTCTTTGTAAATATACGTTTTTTACCATGCAGATATTTTCAAAGTGAAAGGTTCAATGGGGGATGAATTGAAACATGTTACCAAATTAAGCAGTTAAGTCTCTACCGTTTTTTCCTAGCTGAGCATTTGCGAGAAGGTATGCTTAATCAATGTTTATTGGTAACTGTCATCCAGGAACGAGACTGGAAAGCAGGTAATGCTTCTCTTGACCATGTCCAATGAAAGAACTAAGGTGGCCTTCCTTCAGTATTATGTCACTGCATCTTTGAGCCTCAGGAGGTGGTAACCCAATATTGGTAGGCAAATTTTATCGATGCAACGTTACCACTTAACCAGTCAATAGCAAAATGCACGAGAAAAATGTGACTGATAGGAGAAGCAGCGAAATTTTGACTGTGTGAAAGATGCCTGAAATTTTTAGCATATTTTGTGATACGGAGGTAATTAATATGGAATAACATAACCATGTTATGAGCGACTATTTTCAGAAGATGTCTTCAAAGAAGAAAAAACGACCTAGATAATTAGCGAATCTCAATTTCCCTTGATTTTAAAGCTTAGCGATTCCGATTCTTTTCTAACGAGAGAAGAAACCGTTTTCAGGAGGATGCATGCTGGACGCAAGGAAGAGAAAAGTGAATTGGTTTATTGTGTTATAAAGTGAGCCTCAAGTAATAGGAAATGCTTCTTCTTGCCGCAGGAGGGAAGTAAATGACAGATAAATAGAATCAAATATCCCAGCAAATCGATAGACAATATAAAAAAATACGGAAAGTCACCAAGCACCCAAAATTACAATTTGCTTTATGAATATGTTTATTGTAGAACATAAAATCGGAAAAATATATGGAATACAATAAACCAATGTCGATACTAAGGCCAATTCGGTGAATCAATATGATCAGCGGTTATCAAATGCAGTTAACGACGCATCCTTTTCACGAAATTTCGTGTTAAAGATTCTCGTTAAAAAGATTAGCCAAAGCAGCTCGTAAAATGAATGATACGAGAAATAACATTGCCGGGGTTAGAACCAAGCCATCGCGTTTGGTGATATAACTTTACAACAACAGAAAAGGTATACCACAATGCATCTTTGAATATCTCGCCTCTCCGCATTCTTTTGAGGTTCGCCTATACTTTAATTGAATTTGAAAATGAATATTCCCATCGAAACTCAATCTCCGGATCTTACCTGCAGTTACTCTGCGCAAAGACGTTGCTTTCGTCGTGGGGATCCTGTTTCTGCGTTTGTAACAAACTATGGCGGAATGAACGGCTCAAGAACAGGTACGCCGCGCGGACATGCCAGTCAGCTGTTCGCAATGTTACGGTAGCGACTAGAAGCTGATCCTAGCCCATCGTTTTTTTCTGATTATAAAAATCCTAATTGAAGACCAGGTGATTTTGCTGTAGACCGACGGGGGAATGTCACAACAGATGAAGCAGAAGGCTCTTTGCTCTACTTGTAAGCCTGAGCATCTAAGCAACTTTCTTCTGTTGTATTGTTGTATTTCTCACGGTTGTATTCACACGAGCAGGTTCACCAACTGAAGAATACGATTAACAGAAAAGCGCCTCTCGTTGAACATGAATTGCAGATCGCTAAATGCTTCAATTTTGAAATTATATTCAAGATGTTCTCAAATAACATGCAAGAAAAATATTTGCATGAAAAATTGGTGCAATGATAACATTTGAAAAACGGGGAGCTGTCCTTAGGAATTGAAGCTCAAATCTATGGTTTTAGCTGAGTGAGAGCTCGTGACTTCAAATCCGTAGCTCCTTTATCTATGTGTCACAAAACAGTCCATTCTAAAATGATTAATCTTATTTTATATGTTGCATTTTAGGTAGCTCTTATTTTTGGAAATATATTCTTATGATTGGCAGACTTGAAGCTACATTGTCAGTTAGGATATCTTCCCTTTTGAGTGACGGTTGCATTTCAAGTAACTCTTACTTTTTCGCAATATATTCTTGACCAGCTGATTGATGTTTTTGGGTCAGCTGATTTGAAGATACATTGCCAGTCACGACATCTTCCATTCTAAATGGCGAGCTCCTGGTTTCTTTGATAAGCTTGTATACATAAGCAACTCTGGCATACTTGGAAGGGAAAATCTTATAACGAGTTCTATAAGGCTTTTGTAACGAAAGCACTCATTCTTCTTTCCTTCACATCTTGGAAAACATAGTTGCTTGCAAGGGTTTCATTCTAGTATCAGTTCTCATTAATAAGGATTCCTAAATTTCATATAGCAAGGAACTGCAGATCTTTGTCTTGTATACCTTAAGCAGTTTTTCGACAGACACTCTATAGCGTACGCAAACGTCGGGAAATTGGAAAAAACTTTCGAATCGAATAGCTAGTGGCGGATCGAAAAACACTGCGCATGATTGACTTTGTTGTGACCAATCAGCGTCCACTCACAATTGAAGGAGCGCCCAAGTTGAAAAACAAAATATGTCTGTCTACATAGTATGCTATAGCAAACTCCTAGAAAAAAATACAGCCTAGCTTGCCCAAAATACGAAAATTGATGTCATTATATGTGTTGCCACAATCAGCGTAGAAGATGTTGCCCCAAGGCCAACAGTGCGCTCTTTCTTATAAACTATTAAGTGGCTTTCCACCTGCAGCTGGATTGGCTGCATTTTTTTAACCTATGATCTTTGAGGATATGTCTGGCATACTTCTCTAGTATCAAGAGGAGTGGGTAGGCTTTTTGGACCTCTGATGTGCCATTGTGGGCCACCTTCTGCATGTATTACTAAGAAAAATACAATACTTTATGTTTGCCTTGCCAGCAATATTTGAAGAGCAGTTTTACCATGAAATGTGGTAGCTGTGATATTGACTCCAAAGGTTATTTGTTTCATATATCAGAGCTAGATTATAGATCTAATTCAATATTTTTCTTAATTTCCAAAGGGCCTGTTTTTCACTCTACTGAAAAATTCTGACAGTGAACATCAAGCTTTAGCTGGAAATCTCCATGGATAACAAAAGTATTATATCTGTCATTTAGGAAAATCCATTTTCCAACTTTTGTTATATATATTTGCAATTCAAACATTTTAATTTCTTATTATCATTCAATCAAAATTCGTTTTCTAAATAGCAATCAAGTGTGGAGACTGACAAAGAGAATTTCAGAAAATTTTAATAAGACACAATTTTATGAAAGTGGTGAGAGTCTATTGAAAACCACCATGATTAATTACAATATTTTCATTTCAACCTTAACATTGCATCATCCAACAAAAATAAAAGGCAGCCATTATCAGATCATGAAGTGGCCAACAGGTTGATAAAAAGAGAAATCAAACACTATTGAATAGTTTTGGCTAGACACATTTGAGTGTTAAACACATTTTTTAAATATGATCTGAATCATCATATGTGAAATGTCTTACATGAAAGTTAACAATGTATTCTGAATTGTTCCTCTGAACAGAAATGGCAAATGGAAAGAAAGGATGGAATGTGAATGCAACCAGTCTTTTTGTTGTTGGAGGTATTGGTCTTCCTAAGACACCAGCATGAATCTTAAACATTAGCAAACCAGACTTTCGTGAGTAAAATCTACAAAGGAACAGGAACTGAAATAATGAAGATGAAACCTACAAAAAAACTCATCTAAGACTTCAATTGACTCTTAAGAAAAAATCCTATTAAAAATGTCCAGAATGAGAGATCTAGTTGCATCGTAGGGGATGGCTTAAATATGTTCATTTTTGTCAGGGCACTGTTTGAAAGTACATGAAATGGTTGAAAGGATTTGACCTCTTTTGAAAGGAATTTTCCCTTCTGAAACTGAATCTATGTTCCATTATTTATCAAAAAGGCAATAGCAAAATATGTTTTGACATCAACAACATTCAGAGATCATGACATACAGCTCAGTTGTTATAATAGGATTAAGATGAAAGTCTTTATGGAAAATTATTAGTTTCTATGTCAAAGAAAAACATTCTTTGGATTTAGAATACATACAACATTTAATGGAAAAACTGACTTCTTCTAGCAGCTTTAAACCTTGTGTCTTGATCGGCTTTTGTGTTGTCAAGGTCTGTTCATGTGTCAAGCTCCTTGCTATTACATACATTTTAGATATTGTGCATTTACTGAAAATTAAATGGTCTTACCTTATTGGGTGATCTCCACATGCTTTAGGACGCTCCATTACAGAAACCCACTTATCATCGTAGCTGAATAACGACAAATCAAGATATGGGCTACTGCTGTATGACTGTGAACTGATTGGTAGTTGGGCTAGAAGCCTCTTGACAGACTCTGCATGGCCACCATACTTTGCATTTATAATTGTATGTTTGAATCTTCTTTGATTATATCTTGCATAAATGTTGCTTGATGTAGAGCAAGTAAATTGCACATAATTGCCTGGTAAAGCATTTCTGAATGAGTCATTAAACTGCTCAAAAAGTTCTAATAATGCTTCAGAATTATTCTCATAAACTGCAACAACATCAGTTGATGCCATATTATAAATGACAAAGATGGATAACTGGGAATTTGGATCGGTCACTTTTAGTGTCACAACATCTTCACTTGCATACTTGATAAGTAAATGATCTTCGTCTAAAAGCTGCATTTTCCACATACGAAGGTGTCGAAAATGGTCAAAGTGCTGGTAATATCGTCTAAGTGCTTCCTTACTGCCTTGTTTCATTGACCAGTTATATAAATAAACAAGAATCCTGTGTTTCAGGCTGTTCAATGTCACCTCACGATAAGGTCTCAGGCATCGTGCCTCTCTGACAGATTCAAATATCATTTGGTCATCATCATGACAGAATCTTCCAACAGTACGCACATCAACAAAATGGCCATCTCCTGTTACTTGGAAAATGTGAATAGTTTGATGCTGCACAGAGAGTACAGCTAAAAGGTCTCTGTATAAATAGAGTCCTTGATTGTGTGACAGGAAGATTTTGTCACATTTGAAAACCCTGGTGTCAACTTGCTCGCAGGTGTACAAATCAACAATATGAATGGTGTAATCTTCTAATGGTAAAGTATGAGACGATGAAACAGATTCATTGTTCCTGTATTTATCATAGAAATGAGGGGCAGGATCATCAGGAACATTGCTTGCAGATCCCACTATCACATGCCTGCCATTATCAGTAAACAGGCTACACTCACGATTGAGGTGTTCACCATTAGATGCAACAGTGACAGTGGCCTTTTTCCGAAAAAACTTATCAAACAAAGTATCACGGATGACTTTCTCTGCTTCTCCTCCACATTTACCTCGCTTTCTTAACAATTCCTCGCCAGCATCAGGTCCTAAAAACTCGTATATTTCCAGAGAGCTTTGGTCTCTTGAAAAAGCAACAAAGTGTCTACCATCTGGTGCAAATTTTCTCAGGAAGCATGGAGGTTTCTCGATATTGACAACTGTGAAGTTCGGGAATACGTTGAGATTAAGAGACTTGGCAGCGTGCAAATGAGTATTCGGTCTCCTTGTTGTAAGGCCTAACTCTCTATCAACTAGCTTATGGATAATACTATGAGTTGGAAGACGCCGCGATTTGAACGCATTGAATAGATCATGGTTAGCATCCTTTTGTCCAGCAAATGACATTTCGTTTGCGTTCTGTAGGAGCACATCTTCAGTCATGTTGGTGTGAGGCATTGCAGTGAGTCCCCAACAAACGGTACATCATCTTCAGTATGCACCAAAATTTAACAAAATCACCCTTCACGAAAACGAGAATACGACAAATCTCGTTTTGGTTTTCGGAAATCTTTAAACTCCACGACGCTTGAGAACTATATTAGTTCATTATTGTTATCTACCGTGGTCAACTCATGACCAGAAAGGTAAGGAAAAATCTTTTCAAAATAGCACAAAAATTTTAAAACAAGACTTCATCGCGCAGTTTTGTGCAATCCTCAGGGTTTTAAAACCTTGGCAACAGAATCAAGACACAAGACAACAATATCTTGCTTGTAGCCCATGTGTTTCTAACGATGCTTTATAATATTTATACTCGATGTTTTCACCATTTCTACCGATAAAAACGAACGAAGGAAATATTACCTTCCTTTCAGTGAATGTATTATGGAGTCTCTGTGAATCTCCACTCTACAGTTTCCTTAACGCGTTGTGCTCCGCAAGGCTTCTAACCTTTTTAATCATACGAAAACTTGATCATGTCAAGGAGTCCCGGGGCGTGGCCCCTGAAATCTTTTGGACCACGCCCTTTTTATGTGGTATTGATCAGTGTTACAAAATAATATATGTATATTAACTACTATTCAAACCAACTGTAAGAATAGAGCTTATTATTATTTTTATTCTTCCCCACGAGAAGCATTCTCTCTCGTAGGAAACATCCTTGTTTCCCAAGAAATGTAATTTATTTTATGGTTGGCAATGAACGTTATTGCATACAACTTAATTTCAAAGTTTTGAGATTAGACATTTTACGTGTATAAAAATCGTAATAAAACATACAATAAAGTGGTAATAGTAAAATTTTCAAGCGCTACACTGTCAAGACGAGCTTTTGCAGTTACAAATAGTTAAAGAAAGTTTCTGAGCGGATACCAAGTTCTAATCGATAGACCAGGTTTTCAGCTGTCTAATATCATGGATTACAAAACCAGCTTGAAAGGGGAGAAAAAGTCCCCCCCCCCCATTCCCCCGCCACTGATCTCCTACGGTAAAAATTAAATAAAATGACTTCAAAATTAATAAAATTATAGACATTTACGTCTTCAATGTCATTTAATTCTTTAAATTTAAAATTGCAGACGGTGCCATACAATGATGTATTCTAAAAATATCACAAAAAGTCATACGTGAAATTAAAAACATAAAAACACTTCAGCTGCTTAACAAAACTGACAGGGCAGCTGGCTACATCATCTGTTAATTTCGCGTTTGGTGAAAAATTGGCGCCAACCGGGGCCCGGAAGGGAGACTGCTTCAGACAGAGGCAATCAGAAAAGGTAGTAACGCCAGTCATTTTTAAGTAAGCGATCTGATAGAAATCAGTATTTGTAAAAGGAAAAGCTAATACTTAGAATGTTACTTTGCACCTGAAAATGATAAAATTTGGTTTAATTATTGTTGCCGTGCTTGTGCGTCTTCTTTTATCAACAAAGGATGTGGCTGAGATGTTAAAACTACGGATAGAATTTGAAACACCTCTTACTTCTCGGAGTATGTGTGAGTAGCCATTATTGTTCCATCAAATCTTTATTGGATGAATTTCAGCCGAACCAATAACACAGAGCGAGACTACTATACTAACATAACCAACCAACATTAACAATAGTTGATTAGAGCTTGACAAAGTGGTTATAGCATGAAAAAGTGTAGTGCTAACCCAGGTACAAAGGATCCCTTTTCTTTGAAGAAAACGATATAAATTCTAACGAAAAATCACTTTCCCCCAAATTTTTGAGGGGGTCCCGTCCCCCCCTTACCCCCGGTATTTACGGCCCTGCATAATGTTATATATCTCAAAAATACTTTCCAAATATGTCTGGGTAAATTTGTAGGTCTAAGTCACCTCTTAAACAAAAAATAATCAAGAATTTGTAAAATAAAAATGGCCTATTCATGTTGCGAAACATGATTTATGCTAAATTTTGCAAATGCATTACTCAACCAGCATTTGGAGCTAGTCGTTAAAATTGTCAGAATTTTCTAATTCCTATGATATCTATAAGTAGAAAGCATTCAAGAAAATTTGTAAGGTAAGGATGTCAATCTACCAAACTTCTGGATGATTTGTTATGGAATCACCTGGTTGAGTAATGCATTTGCTGGTTTATACTGGTTTTTTTTTAATTTATATTATGGATGTGTTTTATCTTCAAAGCATTGTCAGGCTCTTTTAATTCAGTTTTGATTCAACTAAGTTCTACCTTTTTCCTGTTGCCTTATGACTATATATATAATCCTGGTAATTGAAATGTTTTTTTTTTCATGTTTCTGATTTTCTTTAAAAATGTAAACAATTCTTGGGCTATCTCTAAACAATTCCTGGGCTATTTAATAAATAAATTAGATCACCTGTGAGTATTTCTTCTTATGTTAGCCCTGAAGATATACAGAAGGCCTTTCTTAGTTTCTTATTGCTTTATATTGTTACCTAAATTTTTCAAATCCAATTGACAGTGAAAGAATGCATTGCCCTGGCACAGAGTGGAATATCACCATACAATGGTGAAACTTGTCACCATGTGAGTGTTTTATTTTCTTAACAATATTGATCACTAAGAAAGTCTCATTGTTCTATTAGTTTTGCGTAGAAACATAAACTGTTGGTAATTTTCCATTTTGTATGCTTTTTGGCTTTTCTTCACTTTCTTGACTGTTTTAGTTATATTGTTTTGTGTTGTCTTTTAATAGTGGACTTTCTATGAACGGCTCTGCCAAAGTGAACAAAATTAAAATCATTTCAAGGCATTTAACTCTAAAGGCTCTGAAAATGATTAAAATTTGGAATTAATTCTTTGTTACTTATAGGTTGGTCGCAACTTCCTCTTTTTATGCTGTTATGTTACATTTTTTCTCTTCCAGCCGCCATTGATGATATATACATTCAAAATTCTTGAAGAAAGTCTCCCATTTTGTGTACCCTACCTGTTTATGGTATGTATTGATGCATGCATGTATGATGTGTAATTAGAATCTAATTTGAAAGATGGTGTAATCAACTGTACTGCATAGCCAAATTGTCTTTTTCATCCAGGTCTATTCTAGGTCAATTATGTTTACATGGTTTGCTACAAGGGCTTTTATGTTCACTGAAACTACCCTTCAATATTCCCTACTGTGATTGGTATTAAGTCTCTTTCTTTTTCAGGAGTTGTAGGTTCTCTTTTAAACATGAGGGCTTTTGCAAGATTTTGCTAGTGATTTTCTCTAACACCCTTTTTCCACCAAGCCATTCTTCTTGACTGGATGTCTTTCTATTTTAGCTTTGTGACATTCTTGGAGGCTACTTCCTAATGAAAGCAGCAAAGCATTTTGTTGAAAAGCAGGCAAGATTGACAAGTTATCTACCTTGTTTTAGCTTGTTTTCCAGTTTTAATGTATTATATTTCCTTCTGTCATTATAGCACAATTTTAATCATGTCTTCTTCAACCATCATTAATGATACTGAATTAGTAACCCTTAATTCCAGCTTAGATACCAGAAGTGTGTGCAACAGAGACCTGATACTGAGACTCTTCTTTGGGTAAATGAGGATCTTCACCAAATCCCATATTTTGTTGGATTGTTGTAAGTATTTCATTCATTTTTCATATGAGTGTTTGCTTGCAGGGGAATTCTCATTCTGATGAAAGTGTCTCAATGCTACATCACTGTAAAGCTTCAATGCAACATAACAGTGTTATGATGTAATTAATGGGCCTCACTTTCATTCCAGGTACCTTCTTAGTCCTTTCTCCCTGGTGACCTATGGAGCATCCTCCACAGTAATAATAAACAACCTTCTAATCTGCATAATGCTTTTCTTTCTAATAAAAGGCAAGTCAATGTTTCTGTATGTTATGCTTTTTTTTCTGTAATGAACATAATGACTTTAGTGGTTTTTGGTTAGCTATTTGACAATCAGATTTTCCTTTAACACTGGCAATCACCCTCACCATGACCTGTGGCAAATGTCTTCCCGTAAGAGAAGATGAGAGAAAATGTGTCATTTTTTTTTTATTTTGATTCACTTTCCAAGGAAGAACTTTAGGAAAGGGAACTTTGATTGATTTCAAGTCTTGATGTTTTTGATTTAATCAGGATATTCCTTTGTATAAGGTCAACTGGCTAATGAAAAAGCTCAGAGATATGAGAGATAATACATACCCCAGAACAGACTTTTAAAAACACTTTATTGTAAAGTAGCAATGAAAATTTTGAAGACACCAACTTTCTCTTTTTCTATAATAATGCTTTTTAGGTACCCAGCAGGTCATAGTTTTTTTAGTTTAATTTCTGTTATGAATGTTTAAACTGGTAGAACAGAACTTATTGTCACAATACCTGATATGTGATGTGCAAACTTTGTTGATATTTCTTTAGAGTTCCTGTTAAATTCCAGCTATATTTTTTGAGATTGCTGATTAATTTTGTACTTTTGTACTGTTTTAAGTTTTAAGCTCTCTGTTGTCAATTTTGTCTATGTCCTTGATCAGCATGTTACAATGCAGAAGCTTGTTGTACATAATGAAAAAAAATGTTTCCACTTTTATATTATGCATATGTTTATTTTTATTTTTTAGGATATGAAACATGTGCTGCACTAGTATTATCTGTGTCATGCTACCTGTCCTTTTATCCAATTATGCTGATCGTACCCATCATACTGTGTCACATTGAAGATGGTAGAACGATATGTTGGAACAAAGTGGCCAGAGTCGTAATAGCTTTCCTACTGATGTCTTTTGCTCTTTTTTATTGTTCATTCAAAGTCTTCGAAAGCTGGGATTTTATTGAAGCTGTATACATGTTTATGTAAGCCCATTCTTTGTTTCTTTAGTTTTATGTTTTTCGTACTATTTCAATCCTCTTTGTCTTTGATAATTTATGCAGTATTGCATAGACTAGATGGATATTTATGTTTTTAAAATTGTCTGGCAAAAGCTAATTCATACTTGACGTGTGCAAAATCAAAGGGCTCGACATTTTTGTGGAACCTTTTTGTAACACCTTTCTTTTGCACGTCATTATATCAATTTGCTTGTCAAACATCATTTGCTATGTCTCTTTTTATGTAAATACTGAATATCCCTGGTGGGGTTCATTTATTATAATTTTCCTTTTTTAGCCTCAAGGTTCCTGATCTGACACCAAATATGGGCCTTTTCTGGTACTTTTTCCTCGAAATGTTTGACCACTTCAGGCTGTTCTTTTTATGGGTTTTGCAGCTACATACTTTCATCTACCTCATCCCATTTGCTGTTTTATTCAGGTATGATTCAAGTTCCCAAAATACCTCAATGTTTATATAGGGTGACTCTCTGTTAGGTCTCATTATCTTGGAAGTTCATAAATTTCATGCTTCTTCAAAGAGTAGTCTATAGTTCGTAGACAAAGTTTATTTTGTGTCATAGAAAACTTAAGTTTGAAATCGCCTCGTAACGGTGAGCTTACTAAAAATGTAATTTTTATAGACTGATCGGAAATGCTCAAATTAGGCTGTTGTGAAGCTTAGGTGTAGCATATACGAAACACATTTCAGGAGTTTGGCATTTTGGGTCATCATTTGTCCCGTCAGCACTGCAAAGGACAGGTGGGAAAAGGATTAGGATGTCGCTGGATCAAAACTTACACGCCACGTAACTTTGTTGCGGACGAGCTCTTAAAATCTGAAGAAAAAGAAATTAAAGATCCACGCAAGCTGCCATAGTCAACTTTTCGCTATATCTGTGTAATTAATTATAAGGGGCTTGAATGCAATGTTTTGGAACCCTGCTTGTGCTATAATCGCCCAACAAAGTATGTACAAAGCAAACTTCGCGGTTTAGTCTTGTTCAGATCCAGGCATATCTTTTTTTCAGACGTCAACCAGTGTTCCTATGTTATGTGCTTATCGCAACGTGTAGTTGGTGTAAGTCTTATTCATCGATGGGTGATGTGGTCATTCCATTGGCTCTGCTTCCTCTATGGAGGGTCACCACCCCTTGTGAGTATACATCGCATTCATTAAGAGTGGCTTGTGCAGACAAGTATCTGTGGGGGTATACAACTAGTTGGCGATGTTCTCATTTTGCTGAGAGATTGACAAGAAGACCAGAAGCATCGTTTTTCTTTACTTGTTTTTATTTTGCTCAGTTATAACAAAACTAAACTAAAAACTAAAACTGCGAGGCAATCAAAGGGAAAGTGGTTCCATGCTTTTGGTGATACTTTTCCCTAAGGTTTATGACATATACTTAAGCAAAGATGGGCAAAATGACAGACTCCATAAACATCGATGAATTTGCTAACATTCAGGACTCTCAATGAAGTTGAAAACTTTGGATGTTGCTTTTCATTTACCCGGTATTCACCTTTTTTGCTTGAAAACAAATAATATTGTATCTGCACTCAAGCAGTGGAATCCTCCCATTCTATATTTCAGATTTTCGGTCTCTTTTCGTTGCAATTGTGATGTTGCTGTTCTCCGCCATCTTGGCGCCTGTTCTTTATCATCTCTGGGTGTATTCTGGCAGTGGCAATGCTAATTTCTTCTACGCAGCAACCTTGGCTTTTAACTTAGCCCAAGTAAGTAAAATTCTCTCGCAGTTAAATTACGACATATTTTTCGTACATTTCGCATTGAACAGAACATTGAACTTGTTTAATCTTTCTGGTTTTCATCGACCAATTATAGTAGGATGATTGTGTCATTCTATAACCCATGTCATTTTATAACCCTTTCCGGGCTCCTAAGTATATGTTTACCCCTATATGGTATTTCAGAATGAACACGTGTATTTTTCTTCCAAAGCAATAAAACGAATCTAATGCTTTAGCATGGAATTTAGAGCTGTATTTTCTATTTTGATGTGACCCTCGTGTTTTCAGGGATCCTCCCTATCAGAGATTTTCTTTTGTAAATTTGAATTTATTCAGTCAATGATGCTAGCTCTATTCTGCCTCTTTCTTGCCTTGAACTTTTTTCCAATTTGGACCCGTTCAAGCAAGATGCTAAAGTTGTGTGAAGAGGCTAAAAATAATCGATCAGGATCTTTAAGGGTTAAAATCTTCTTTTTCTCGAGTCAAATGCTTCTGTAGTTCCTCTTGCCATCGACAGTTAAGTTGTTGTAGAATCTTCTAAGAATGTCATCCTCATCTTATATTTTCGTTAGATCCTTCTCTTGAGCGATGCTGTATATGCATATCTAAGAAGACAGTTTCACTTGAAAGTTGGGTTAAACCCCTTGACTGAAGATAAAGAAGAAGGTATCATAGCCATGAAGTAGGATGACTTTCATACTGCAAAGACTGTAAATTAATGTGGTGCTCTGATGCAAAAGAGCTTTGTTATCTTTTCCCTTTTGTCAGTTTTCTTCCTAATATCATAGCATTTGCAAAAAGCCGTCTAGTCATAGCTGAATGTGCTTAGAAACACACTCGCTACTTCTTAAAAAGCATTTAAATATCCAATAAGATATTTCTTAGCTATTTTCCCATATTTGTAGTTCTATTAGTATCTTGAAGTATTTTTTAAACTAGACCCTTTGTAAATAGTCTTTCATTACATCAGATTAACAGACAGATTAATTTGAGTCCAAACATGCAACAATGATTTATTCATCTATGTTTTCATTCCTATATTTTTCTATCTGTTTCATATAAATTATTTAAGTTGGGACGGATATGTAAAAAGCTGTACGAAATATAGAGCAGCTCTTGCAAGAAAAGATTTTTTTGTTTTTATTAGACAAAAAGTCATGCTTTTTAGACAAGCTTTTGCACATTACTTGATCCAAGCAAGAACACTGCTGTGTTCTTTAAAAGTTCAAGGCTGCTTACAGGCGGAAGCAACCGCAGCAAAGTAAACAATCATCATCCTAGGAATACATTAACACATGCTTCATACAAGTAAAAGTGTCTATGGAGGGTCACCTCCAGTTGATTATATCCAGAAACACATTAGCACCAATCAGGAATTTAGCGATAGACTACCATTGCTGATGGGGCCTAAAGCATCTATTGTAAAAGTCGTGCTTCTTGGTTGAAAGGCAAGACATTAGATGTCAAATCCTTCGACATTCCATAGGAGGTGTGGTCACATATACGTAGGGGACAGGGGTGGAGGTTGAGCCATCAATGGAAGTCCATGTTTGAGTTCCAGGTTAGGGTGCTTGTTGGTGGTTATGTAATAAAATTGTGGGCTACAGTATTCAGGAATGAACTTATGACGAACAATAAATTTTTAGAATTCCAAAACATTCCAAACGAATCTCAAAGAAACCAAATTAGAGCAAGCCAAGTTACAAAGAACAACAAAGTAATTAATATGAGAACATTACAATTGAAATAGAAATCTTTATAAACGCGTCCCCAAGATATTGATCTGTTGTAATTGCTAAAATAAACTTATGAAAACTCCTAGACGTTGTCTCAGTGTTCGTTGTCTCAGTGCCCCAGACGACTGGGAGGGGCAGGGTGGCTATGGCCCCAACATTTTTCGTAATGTACCTTTTTAAGAATTTTTAAGTATTGTCTATTAAATCAGTTTTTGCGCCCGTCCCAACTCTTTCGTCTCATCAGGGGTCCTGTTGCCAAGCAATGCCCAAAGTGAGGTTGAGGTGCTTTGTTTTGAGTGAAAGAAAATAATTGGAGCCTTTAAAATGGTTGGAGCGGAAGAAATGCCGGTTGCACGTTACCGGCGGGCGTAGAAAATGGCAACGAAACGGATCACTGTAGGATTTATATTTGTTTCTGTTTTGATAATTGCCTTTGCACTAGAAAAGGCTGAGGAAAAAGATGTGTACACACAGGCTGCTTCGTGCCCCCATCGGTTTCATATGGGATGTATGCTTGATGTAGTAGAAAAATGTTGCACTGGAATTCAAGCCATGCAGAAATGCGTGGAAAAGGGGAAGTGCAATGGTGTTACAGAATTAACAAGAATTATCGGGGCCCTCCAACCAGATAATTTTGAAGCTTTGAACAAATGCTGTTGTAGCAAAGCTTTTCCCGAGGGTTACGAGAACTGCAAGAATCCAAACCCGATTTGTTCGAAGGCCATCACCGATCATTTGAGCGAAGATGACACAAAAAAGCAGCTGAAGGTTCTCAAGTTGTGCCGAAGAACCAAGAAGAAGGAAGATTGCAAGGAAGCCCTGGCAGCTGCAAAAATGGTAAAGGAAACTGTGTCTTGTTTTCCCCTCTTGAGTAATGTTGTAGGTACAATACATTCCAAATGCTGGGTAAAGTGGGTGTGAAGTCTTTTTAGAGTGGTGTGAAATGTTTTTTGCATGTTAAATGAAAAATGTTGAATTTTTTATGTACGGATTAGCGGGGGGTATGAAATAAACAATAACTGGGGTATGATTTTTTCAGTTTTGAAATGGGGTTTCTGATTTTATCAATTTTAGCAAATGGGGTAAGGAAACTTTTCCATTCGCCTAAAAATTACCCAATGCAAAATGACGGCTCCCTTAACAGTGATTTTGCAACTCACACCGAACACCTCTCTCCCCCTACCAACATTATGACAATTCTCAAGCTAATGTTGAAAACTGTTCTTTGTTTCCAGAAGTGTTTAAGGGATAGACTGGGTTAAGCGGCAATGGCTTAATAAAAATAGAACATAATAAAAGGGAGAGTATTGCAATTTTAGCATGCACTGTAACCCTTGCATTGTAAAGTTATTCTTATTAGGGCACAACCTATAAGATAAACTTGAACATAGCAGCTTAAAAGCTTTATTTACCTTGTATCATCTGCATTATTCAGGTGTTTTGATACTTCACTCAATTGAAGGCAACTCTTCATAATTGGAAATGGTCTGGGTATTAACTCTACTATGTAAGAAGTGGGCATCAATCTGAGAGAGCACTTTAAAAAGCTCTAGTAGCCTGCTGCCAACCTTGCCCCTCTTGTGTTGTGATACCTCATAAAATAATTTCATTACTAGTGATTCAATAATTTTAGGTTATGGAAGCTGTGCAAAAAGCTAGAGGTGATCTGTGGCAAGCTGAAGGTTGCAAAATATTAGCTCCTCCTCTGCCTCTCACAGCTTGTGGATGGGATGTCAGACCAGAACCAAGAGCCATTGAAAGGCCTGATTTGTACTGTGACACAATCATTTGGCAATTCAAAGAAATGGGTGCAAGTGATCCTTTCATGTCGCAGTGTAAGGATGCACCTAAGATGCCAATTCAGAAAGAAGATCCAGGACAGGATTCTGAAGCCACAGATGATGAAGGTGAAGATGAAGAGTTTGGAGGTGAAGATCCAAACAGAGGAGATGAAGAGGAAATGGAGGAAGAAGAGGAAGGAGAAGAGCCATTATACATGAAAGGTTATTTCGATAAGCTTCTCTTCTGCTCCCAAAGCATGAGTCTGTAAGCAAATATATTTCTGAATTGAAATGGGTGACATGGATCACCATCTCTCTGTTCAGTTTTATATTTAAGGCTGCAAAGATTTTATGTGAGTGGAGCTAGTAGTTGGTTCTATAAAAAAGAAAATTTTCACACATCATGCCAAAAAGATCCAAACTTAAATGAAACTAAAATCAAATATTAAAGAAGTTATGAAATATAATTATGCATCCAAGGTAGATTGACGCTACCAAGTAGCATCATCCAAAACAAATTGAAGGGTACAAACTGCAAAATGTTATGAGAAATGTCTGTTATGGTTGGTGAGTACAAAATTTTTACTTTCTTTGTGATTAGAAGGCGGTAATGATGGTGCAGAGGAACCACAAGATGAAGGACCTGAGCAAGGTAAATTGCCTCTCTTATTTTGTCCTGTTTTACCTATTAGTAAGGAATCACAGAAATACTAAAACAAGTTTATGGTTAACTAAAACCTAAATGTTTCTTCTAACAAGTTCCCACCTTGATATCTTACATAGGAGAAGAACCTAGAGGGGATGAGAAAAATGAGAAAGAAGATGAAATTGGCACAACCTCCTCAAGTAAAGATGAATTGTAAAAGCTCTCATTCCATAGCACAAATGCAAGAACTTGTATTGTTGTCATCTTCTTTGTCACCACAAATGAACTATTTGTAACAACTCATTCATAAGCCAAATTTTATGAAGAGTAAATTTTCTATATTGCATTTAAGCCTCCAACAATTTCTTGGTTTCTACCAACAATACCAACACACCTTTTCATTGTTTATTCGTGTATTTGGAATTTTCCTTATAAGTGCTCTACATTCTTTTAAGTTCTGATGTGTCTACATCCCTCACCATGCCCAACAGTAAAGCGTCAGCATATTCGTTGTTATGTTATCTTAGATAGTTGTGGCCATTCTTCAACTTCAACCATTCTAACTAAAATACCCCATTACCAATGCCAAGTCTTCTTTCACTGAGAATTATCCTTACTACACCACATAGCAAATGGCAAATCTTCTTCCATTTCAAAATCTGATTACAACATAATTTTACCCCTATCATACCTTCTTCAACTCACAATTCTCTTTGCAGCACAACATTACAAATGCCAGGTATTCTTCAACATACTATCACCAATACAATACAAAATAGAAAATGCTAAACCCTCTTAAACTTAAAATTCAACACAAAACATCACATTGTAAATCCCAAATATTATTTCAATTATCATTCTCACTTGCCTTCATAGCTCTTGAAGGATAAACCATACATCCATGAAGCAACAACAAAAATACTTTCAATTAAAAACTCTA
This sequence comes from Nemopilema nomurai, assembly GCA_003864495.1. Taxonomy (NCBI): domain Eukaryota; kingdom Metazoa; phylum Cnidaria; class Scyphozoa; order Rhizostomeae; family Rhizostomatidae; genus Nemopilema; species Nemopilema nomurai. Next base: position 1,696,853 of record ML133450.1, read on the forward strand.
TAACTGTGCTCTCTCTTTCAATAAACAGTTTATGGGTCAAAAATGACCCTTTTGCCAAGGCTATAGCCTTAGTTTGTTTGCTTCATTGAATTAAAGCTCATTTAAAGCTCCATAACCCTTGAAGTAAACTTCATGCATCATTAAGTAACAACCAAAATGCTTCAAATTTAATGCTCTTTAACTTTGTTGTGTTTTTTGAAAAACAATTTTTGGGTCAAAAATTACCCATTTGCCAAGGCTATAGCCTTAGTGGTTTGGGCACTCTTGAAGCTATTCATTTAAACTCCATAACTCTTGAACGGAACATCATACATCGATGAAACAACAACCAAAATGCTTCAAATTCAATGCACTATTAGTCTGTTGTGTTTTTCGAAAAACAATTTTTGGGTCAAAAATTACCCATTTGCCAAGGCTATAGCCTTAGTGGTTTGGGCACTCTTGAAGCTATCATTTAAACCTCCATAACTCTTGAACGGAACATCATACATCGATGAAACAACAACCAAAATGCTTCATTCAATGCTCTATTAGTCTGTTCTGTTTTTCGAAAAACAATTTTTGGGTCAAAAATTGCCCATTTGCCAAGGCTATAGCCTTAGTGGTTTGGGCACTCTTGAAGCTATTCATTTAAACCTCCATAACTCTTGAACGGAACATCATACATCGATGAAACAACAACCAAAATGCTTCAATTCAATGCTCTATTAGTCTGTTGTGTTTTTCGAAAAACAATTTTTGGGTCAAAAATTGCCCATTTGCCAAGGCTATAGCCTTAGTGGTTTGGGCACTCTTGAAGCTATTCATTTAAACCTCCATAACTCTTGAACGGAACATCATACATCGATGAAACAACAACCAAAATGCTTCAATTCAATGCTATTAGTCTGTTGTGTTTTTCGAAAAACAATTTTTGGGTCAAAAATTGCCCATTTGCCAAGGCTATAGCCTTAGTGGTTTGGGCACTCTTGAAGCTATTCATTTAAACCTCTATAACTCTTGAACGGAACATCATACATCGATGAAACAACAACAAAATGCTTCAATTCAACTCTATACTGTGTTTTTTTCGAAAAACAATTTTGGGTCAAAAATTGCCCATTTGCCAAGGCTATAGCCTTAGTGGTTTGGGCACTCTTGAATTGCTCATTTAAACCTCCATAACTCTTGAACGGAAATCATACATCATGAAAAACAACCAAAATGCTTCAATTCAATGCACTATTAGTTGTTGTGTTTTTTAAAAACAATTTTTGGGTCAAAAATTGCCCATTTGCCAAGGCTATAGCCTTAGTGGTTTGGGCACTCTTGAAGCTATTCATTTAAACCTCCATAACTCTTGAACGGAACATCATACATCGATGAAACAACAACCAAAATGCTTCACATTCAATGCACTATTAGTCTGTTGTGTTTTTCGAAAAACAATTTTTGGGTCAAAAATTGCCCATTTGCCAAGGCTATAGCCTTAGTGGTTTGGGCACTCTTGAAGCTATTCATTTAAACCTCCATAACTCTTGAACGGAACATCATACATCGATGAAACAACAACCAAAATGCTTCACATTCAATGCACTATTAGTCTGTTGTGTTTTTCGAAAAACAATTTTTGGGTCAAAAATTGCCCATTTGCCAAGGCTATAGCCTTAGTGGTTTGGGCACTCTTGAAGCTATTCATTTAAACCTCCATAACTCTTGAACGGAACATCATACATCGATGAAACAACAACCAAAATGCTTCACATTCAATGCACTATTAGTCTGTTGTGTTTTTCAAAAAACAATTTTTGGGTCAAAAATTGCCCATTTGCCAAGGCTATAGCCTTAGTGGTTTGGGCACTCTTGAAGCTATTTCAAACCTCCATAACTCTTGAACGGAACATCATACATCGATGAAACAACAACCAAAATGCTTCACATTCAATGCTATTAGTCTGTTGTGTTTTTCGAAAAACAATTTTTGGGTCAAAAATTGCCCATTTGCCAAGGCTATAGCCTTAGTGGTTTGGGCACTCTTGAAGCTATTCATTTAAACCTCCATAACTCTTGAACGGAACATCATACATCGATGAAACAACAACCAAAATGCTTCACATTCAATGCACTATTAGTCTGTTGTGTTTTTCGAAAAACAATTTTTGGGTCAAAAATTGCCCATTTGCCAAGGCTATAGCCTTAGTGGTTTGGGCACTCTTGAAGCTATTCATTCAAACCTCCATAACTCTTGAACGGAACATCATACATCGATGAAACAACAACCAAAATGCTTCACATTCAATGCACTATTAGTCTGTTGTGTTTTTCGAAAAACAATTTTTGGGTCAAAAATTGCCCATTTGCCAAGGCTATAGCCTTAGTGGTTTGGGCACTCTTGAAGCTATTCATTTAAACCTCCATAACTCTTGAACGGAACATCATACATCGATGAAACAACAACCAAAATGCTTCACATTCAATGCACTATTAGTCTGTTGTGTTTTTCGAAAAACAATTTTTGGGTCAAAAATTGCCCATTTGCCAAGGCTATAGCCTTAGTGGTTTGGGCACTCTTGAAGCTATTCATTTAAACCTCCATAACTCTTGAACGGAACATCATACATCGATGAAACAACAACCAAAATGCTTCACATTCAATGCACTATTAGTCTGTTGTGTTTTTCGAAAAACAATTTTTGGGTCAAAAATTGCCCATTTGCCAAGGCTATAGCCTTAGTGGTTTGGGCACTCTTGAAGCTACTCATTCAAACCTCCATAACTCTTGAACGGAACATCATACATCATGAACAAACAAAATGCTTCACATTCAATCCTATTAGTCTGTTGTGTTTTTCGAAAACAATTTTTGGGTCAAAAATTGCCCATTTGCCAAGGCTATAGCCTTAGTGGTTTGGGCACTCTTGAAGCTATTCATTTAAACCTCCATAACTCTTGAACGGAACATCATACATCGATGAAACAACAACCAAAATGCTTCACATTCAATGCACTATTAGTCTGTTGTGTTTTTGAAAAACAATTTTTGGGTCAAAAATTGCCCATTTGCCAAGGCTATAGCCTTAGTGGTTTGGGCACTCTTGAAGCTATTCATTCAAACCTCCATAACTCTTGAACGGAACATCATACATCGACAAACAAAATGCTTCACATTCAATGCACTATTAGTCTGTTGTGTTTTTCGAAAAACAATTTTTGGGTCAAAAATTGCCCATTTGCCAAGGCTATAGCCTTAGTGGTTTGGGCACTCTTGAAGCTATTCATTTAAACCTCCATAACTCTTGAACGGAACATCATACATCGATGAAACAACAAAATGCTTCACATTCAATGCACTATTAGTCTGTTGTGTTTTTCGAAAAACAATTTTTGGGTCAAAAATTGCCCATTTGCCAAGGCTATAGCCTTAGTGGTTTGGGCACTCTTGAAGCTATCATTTAAACCTCCATAACTCTTGAACGGAACATCATACATCGATGAAACAACAACCAAAATGCTTCACATTCAATGCACTATTAGTCTGTTGTGTTTTTCGAAAAAAATTTTTGGGTCAAAAATTGCCCATTTGCCAAGGCTATAGCCTTAGTGGTTTGGGCACTCTTGAAGCTATTCATTTAAACCTCCATAACTCTTGAACGGAACATCATACATCGATGAAACAACAACCAAAATGCTTCACATTCAATGCACTATTAGTCTGTTGTGTTTTTCGAAAAACAATTTTTGGGTCAAAAATTGCCCATTTGCCAAGGCTATAGCCTTAGTGGTTTGGGCACTCTTGAAGCTATTCATTCAAACCTCCATAACTCTTGAACGGAACATCATACATCGATGAAACAACAACCAAAATGCTTCACATTCAATGCTATTAGTCTGTTGGTTTTTCGAAAAACAATTTTTGGGTCAAAAATTGCCCATTTGCCAAGGCTATAGCCTTAGTGGTTTGGGCACTCTTGAAGCTATTCATTTAAACCTCCATAACTCTTGAACGGAACATCATACATCGAGAAACAACAACCAAAATGCTTCACATTCAATGCACTATTAGTCTGTTGTGTTTTTCGAAAAAAATTTTTGGGTCAAAAATTGCCCATTTGCCAAGGCTATAGCCTTAGTGGTTTGGGCACTCTTGAAGCTATTCATTTAAACCTCCATAACTCTTGAACGGAACATCATACATCGATGAAACAACAACCAAAATGCTTCACATTCAATGCACTATTAGTCTGTTGTGTTTTTGAAAAACAATTTTTGGGTCAAAAATTGCCCATTTGCCAAGGCTATAGCCTTAGTGGTTTGGGCACTCTTGAAGCTATTCATTCAAACCTCCATAACTCTTGAACGGAACATCATACATCGATGAAACAACAACCAAAATGCTTCACATTCAATGCACTATTAGTCTGTTGTGTTTTTCGAAAAACAATTTTTGGGTCAAAAATTGCCCATTTGCCAAGGCTATAGCCTTAGTGGTTTGGGCACTCTTGAAGCTATTCATTTAAACCTCCATAACTCTTGAACGGAACATCATACATCGATGAAACAACAATGCTTCACATTCAATGCACTATTAGTCTGTTGTGTTTTTCGAAAAACAATTTTTGGGTCAAAAATTGCCCATTTGCCAAGGCTATAGCCTTAGTGGTTTGGGCACTCTTGAAGCTATTCATTTAAACCTCCATAACTCTTGAACGGAACATCATACATCGATGAAACAACAACCAAAATGCTTCACATTCAATGCACTATTAGTCTGTTGTGTTTTTCGAAAAACAATTTTTGGGTCAAAAATTGCCCATTTGCCAAGGCTATAGCCTTAGTGGTTTGGGCACTCTTGAAGCTATTCATTTAAACCTCCATAACTCTTGAACGGAACATCATACATCGATGAAACAACAACCAAAATGCTTCACATTCAATGCACTATTAGTCTGTTGTGTTTTTCGAAAAACAATTTTTGGGTCAAAAATTGCCCATTTGCCAAGGCTATAGCCTTAGTGGTTTGGGCACTCTTGAAGCTATTCATTTAAACCTCCATAACTCTTGAACGGAACATCATACATCGATGAAACAACAACCAAAATGCTTCACATTCAATGCACTATTAGTCTGTTGTGTTTTTCGAAAAACAATTTTTGGGTCAAAAATTGCCCATTTGCCAAGGCTATAGCCTTAGTGGTTTGGGCACTCTTGAAGCTACATTCAAACCTCCATAACTCTTGAACGGAACATCATACATCGATGAAACAACAACCAAAATGCTTCACATTCAATGCACTATTAGTCTGTTGTGTTTTTGAAAAACAATTTTTGGGTCAAAAATTGCCCATTTGCCAAGGCTATAGCCTTAGTGGTTTGGGCACTCTTGAAGCTATTCTCATTAAACCTCCATAACTCTTGAACGGAACATCATACATCGATGAAACAACAACCAAAATGCTTCACATTCAATGCACTATTAGTCTGTTGTGTTTTTCGAAAAACAATTTTTGGGTCAAAAATTGCCCATTTGCCAAGGCTATAGCCTTAGTGGTTTGGGCACTCTTGAAGCTATTCATTTAAACCTCCATAACTCTTGAACGGAACATCATACATCGACGAAACAACAACCAAAATGCTTCACATTCAATGCACTATTAGTCTGTTGTGTTTTTCGAAAAACAATTTTTGGGTCAAAAATTGCCCATTTGCCAAGGCTATAGCCTTAGTGGTTTGGGCACTCTTGAAGCTATTCATTCAAACCTCCATAACTCTTGAACGGAACATCATATCGATGAAACAACAACCAAAATGCTTCACATTCAATGCACTATTAGTCTGTTGTGTTTTTCGAAAAACAATTTTTGGGTCAAAAATTGCCCATTTGCCAAGGCTATAGCCTTAGTGGTTTGGGCACTCTTGAAGCTATTCATTTAAACCTCCATAACTCTTGAACGGAACATCATACATCGATGAAACAACAACCAAAATGCTTCACATTCAATGCACTATTAGTCTGTTGTGTTTTTCGAAAAACAATTTTTGGGTCAAAAATTGCCCATTTGCCAAGGCTATAGCCTTAGTGGTTTGGGCACTCTTGAAGCTATTCATTTAAACCTCCATAACTCTTGAACGGAACATCATACATCGATGAAACAACAACCAAAATGCTTCACATTCAATGCACTATTAGTCTGTTGTGTTTTTCGAAAAACAATTTTTGGGTCAAAAATTGCCCATTTGCCAAGGCTATAGCCTTAGTGGTTTGGGCACTCTTGAAGCTATTCATTTAAACCTCCATAACTCTTGAACGGAACATCATACATCGATGAAACAACAACCAAAATGCTTCACATTCAATGCACTATTAGTCTGTTGTGTTTTTCGAAAAACAATTTTTGGGTCAAAAATTGCCCATTTGCCAAGGCTATAGCCTTAGTGGTTTGGGCACTCTTGAAGCTACTCATTCAACCTCCATAACTCTTGAACGGAACATCATACATCGATGAAACAACAACCAAATGCTTCACAATGCTCTACTTAGTCTGTTGTGTTTTCGAAAAACAATTTTTGGGTCAAAAATTGCCGCAAGGCTATAGCCTTAGTGGTTTGGCACTCTTGAAGCTATTCATTCAAACCTCCATAACTCTTGAACGGAACATCATATATCACTGAAACAACCAAAATGCTTCAAATTCAATGCACTATTAGTCTGTTGTGTTTTTTGAAAAACAATTTTTTGGTCAAAAATTGCCCATTTGCCAAGGCTATAGCCTTAGTGGTTTGGGCACTCTTGAAGCTACTCATTCAAACCTCTATAACTCTTGAACGGAACATCATTCATCGATGAAACAACAACCAAAATGCTTCAAATTCAATGCACTATTAGTCTGTTGTGTTTTTCGAAAAACAATTTTTGGGTCAAAAATTGCCCATTTGCCAAGGCTATAGCCTTAGTGGTTTGGGCACTCTTGAAGCTATTCATTTAAACCTCTATAACTCTTGAACGGAACATCATACATCGATGAAACAACAACCAAAGCTTCACATTCAATGCACTATTAGTCTGTTGTGTTTTTCGAAAAACATTTTTGGGTCAAAAATTGCCATTTGCCAAGGCTATAGCCTTAGTGGTTTGGGCATCTTGAAGCTATTCATTTAAACCTCTATAACTCTTGAACGGAACATCATACATCGACGAAACAACAACCAAAATGCTTCACATTCAATGCACTATTAGTCTGTTGTGTTTTTCGAAAAAACATTTTTGGGTCAAAAATTGCCATTTGCCAAGGCTATAGCCTTAGTGGTTTGGGCACTCTTGAAGCTATTCATTAAACTCATAACTCTTGAACGGAAAATCATACATCGATGAAACAACAACCAAAATGCTTCACATTCAATGCACTATTAGTCTGTTGTGTTTTTCGAAAAACAATTTTTGGGTCAAAATTGGCCATTTTTCCAAGGCTATAGCCTTAGTGGTTTGGGCACTCTTGAAGCTATTCATTTAAACCTCTATCTTTGAACGGAACATCATATCGACGAAACAACAACCAAAATGCTTCATGCACTATTAGTCTGTTGTGTTTTTCGAAAAACAATTTTTGGGTCAAAAATTGCCATTTGCCAAGGCTATAGCCTTAGTGGTTTGGCACTCTTGAAGCTATTCATTTAAACCTCCATAACTCTTGAACGGAACATCATACATCGATGAAACAACAACAAAATGCTTCACATTCAATGCACTTTAGTCTGTTGTGTTTTTCGAAAAACAATTTTTGGGTCAAAAATTGCCCATTTGCCAAGGCTATAGCCTTAGTGGTTTGGGCACTCTTGAAGCTATTCATTTAAACCTCTATAACTCTTGAACGGAACATCATACATCGATGAAACAACAACCAAAATGCTTCACATTCAATGCTATTAGTCTGTTGTGTTTTTCGAAACAATTTTTGGGTCAAAAATTACCATTTGCCAAGGCTATAGCCTTAGTGGTTTGGGCACTCTTGAAGCTATTCATTTAAACCTCTATAACTCTTGAACGGAACATCATACATCGGAAACAACAACCAAATGCTTCACATTCAATGCACTATTAGTCTGTTTGTTTTTCGAAAAACAATTTTTGGGTCAAAAATTGCCCATTTGCCAAGGCTATAGCCTTAGTGGTTTGGGCACTCTTGAAGCTACTATTTAAACTTATAACTCTTGAACGGAACATCATATATCATGAAACAACAACCAAAATGCTTCACATTCAATGCACTATTAGTCTGTTGTGTTTTTCGAAAAACAATTTTTGGGTCAAAAATTGCCCATTTGCCAAGGCTATAGCCTTAGTGGTTTGGGCACTCTTGAAGCTATTCATTTAAACCTCTATAACTCTTGAACGGAACATCATACATCGATGAAACAACAACCAAAATGCTTCACATTCAATGCACTATTAGTCTGTTGTGTTTTTCGAAAAACAATTTTTGGGTCAAAAATTGCCCATTTGCCAAGGCTATAGCCTTAGTGGTTTGGGCACTCTTGAAGCTATCATTTAAACCTCTATAACTCTTGAACGGAACATCATACATCGATGAAACAACAACCAAAATGCTTCAATTCAATGCACTATTAGTCTGTTGTGTTTTTCGAAAAACATTTTTGGGTCAAAAATTGCCCATTTGCCAAGGCTATAGCCTTAGTGGTTTGGGCACTCTTGAAATTCATTTAAACCTCTATAACTCTTGAACGGAACATCATACATCGATGAAACAACAACCAAAATGCTTCAATTCAATGCACTATTAGTCTGTTGTGTTTTTCGAAAAACAATTTTTGGGTCAAAAATTGCCCATTTGCCAAGGCTATAGCCTTAGTGGTTGGGCACTCTTGAAGCTATTCATTTAAACCTCTATAACTCTTGAACGGAACATCATACATCGATGAAACAACAACCAAAATGCTTCACATTCAATGCACTATTAGTCTGTTGTGTTTTTCGAAAAACAATTTTTGGGTCAAAAATTGCCCATTTGCCAAGGCTATAGCCTTAGTGGTTTGGGCACTCTTGAAGCTATTCATTTAAACCTCCATAACTCTTGAACGGAACATCATACATCGATGAAACAACAACCAAAATGCTTCACATTCAATGCACTATTAGTCTGTTGTGTTTTTCGAAAAACAATTTTTGGGTCAAAAATTGCCCATTTGCCAAGGCTATAGCCTTAGTGGTTTGGGCACTCTTGAAGCTATTCATTTAAACCTCTATAACTCTTGAACGGAACATCATACATCGATGAAACAACAAAAAATGCTTCACATTCAATGCACTATTAGTCTGTTGTGTTTTTCGAAAAACAATTTTTGGGTCAAAAATTGCCCATTTGCCAAGGCTATAGCCTTAGTGGTTTGGGCACTCTTGAAGCTATTCATTTAAACCTCTATAACTCTTGAACGGAACATCATACATCGATGAACAACAACCAAAATGCTTCACATTCAATGCACTATTAGTCTGTTGTGTTTTTCGAAAAACAATTTTTGGGTCAAAAATTGCCCATTTGCCAAGGCTATAGCCTTAGTGGTTTGGGCACTCTTGAACTCATTCAAACCTCCATAACTCTTGAACGGAACATCATACATCGATGAAACAACAACCAAAATGCTTCACATTCAATGCACTATTAGTCTGTGTTTTTGAAAAACAATTTTTGGGTCAAAAATTGCCCATTTGCCAAGGCTATAGCCTTAGTGGTTTGGGCACTCTTGAAGCTATCATTTAAACCTCCATAACTCTTGAACGGAACATCATACATCGATGAAACAACAACCAAAATGCTTCACATTCAATGCACTATTAGTCTGTTGTGTTTTCGAAAAACAATTTTGGGTCAAAAATTGCCCATTTGCCAAGGCTATAGCCTTAGTGGTTTGGCCACTCCCGAAGCTACTCATTTAAACCTCCATAACTCTTGAACGGAACATCATACATCGATGAAACAACAACCAAAATGCTTCACATTCAATGCACTATTAGTCTGTTGTGTTTTTGAAAAACAATTTTTGGGTCAAAAATTGCCCATTTGCCAAGGCTATAGCCTTAGTGGTTTGGGCACTCTTGAAGCTATTCATTTAAACCTCTATAACTCTTGAACGGAACATCATACATCGATGAAACAACAACCAAAATGCTTCACATTCAATGCACTATTAGTCTGTTGTGTTTTTCGAAAAACAATTTTTGGGTCAAAAATTGCCCATTTGCCAAGGCTATAGCCTTAGTGGTTTGGGCACTCTTGAAGCTATCATTTAAACCTCCATAACTCTTGAACGGAACATCATACATCGATGAAACAACAACCAAAATGCTTCAATTCAATGCACTATTAGTCTGTTGTGTTTTTTGAAAAACAATTTTTGGGTCAAAAATTGCCCATTTGCCAAGGCTATAGCCTTAGTGGTTTGGGCACTCTTGAAGCTATTCATTTAAACCTCCATAACTCTTGAACGGAACATCATACATCGATGAAACAACAACCAAAATGCTTCACATTCAATGCACTATTAGTCTGTTGTGTTTTTCGAAAAACAATTTTTGGGTCAAAAATTGCCCATTTGCCAAGGCTATAGCCTTAGTGGTTTGGGCACTCTTGAAGCTATTCATTTAAACCTCCATAACTCTTGAACGGAACATCATACATCGATGAAACAACAACCAAAATGCTTCACATTCAATGCACTATTAGTCTGTTGTGTTTTTCGAAAAACAATTTTTGGGTCAAAAATTGCCCATTTGCCAAGGCTATAGCCTTAGTGGTTTGGGCACTCTTGAAGCTATTCATTTAAACCTCTATAACTCTTGAACGGAACATCATACATCGACGAAACAACAACCAAAATGCTTCACATTCAATGCACTATTAGTCTGTTGTGTTTTTCGAAAAACAATTTTTGGGTCAAAAATTGCCCATTTGCCAAGGCTATAGCCTTAGTGGTTTGGGCACTCTTGAAGCTTTCATTTAAACCTCCATAACTCTTGAACGGAACATCATACATCGATGAAACAACAACCAAAATGCTTCAATTCAATGCACTATTAGTCTGTTGTGTTTTTCGAAAAACAATTTTTGGGTCAAAAATTGCCCATTTGCCAAGGCTATAGCCTTAGTGGTTTGGGCACTCTTGAAGCTATTCATTTAAACCTCTAACTCTTGAACGGAACATCATACATCGATGAAACAACAACCAAAATGCTTCACATTCAATGCACTATTAGTCTGTTGTGTTTTTGAAAAACAATTTTTGGGTCAAAAATTGCCCATTTGCCAAGGCTATAGCCTTAGTGGTTTGGGCACTCTTGAAGCTATTCATTTAAACCTCCATAACTCTTGAACGGAACATCATACATCGATGAAACAACAACCAAAATGCTTCACATTCAATGCACTATTAGTCTGTTGTGTTTTTCGAAAAACAATTTTTGGGTCAAAAATTGCCCATTTGCCAAGGCTATAGCCTTAGTGGTTTGGGCACTCTTGAAGCTATTCATTAAACCTCCATAACTCTTGAACGGAACATCATACATCGATGAAACAACAACCAAAATGCTTCACATTCAATGCACTATTAGTCTGTTGTGTTTTCGAAAAACAATTTTTGGGTCAAAAATTGCCCATTTGCCAAGGCTATAGCCTTAGTGGTTTGGGCACTCTTGAAGCTATTCATTCAAACCTCCATAACTCTTGAACGGAACATCATACATCGATGAACAACAACCAAAATGCTTCACATTCAATGCACTATTAGTCTGTTGTGTTTTTCGAAAAACAATTTTTGGGTCAAAAATTGCCCATTTGCCAAGGCTATAGCCTTAGTGGTTTGGGCACTCTTGAAGCTTCATTTAAACCTATAACTCTTGAACGGAACATCATACATCGATGAAACAACAACTAAACAAACCAAAATGCTCACATTCAATGCACTATTAGTCTGTTGTGTTTTTCGAAAAACAATTTTTGGGTCAAAAATTGCCCATTTGCCAAGGCTATAGCCTTAGTGGTTTGGGCACTCTTGAAGCTATTCATTTAAACCTCATAACTCTTGAACGGAACATCATACATCGATGAAACAACAACCAAAATGCTTCACATTCAATGCACTATTAGTCTGTTGTGTTTTTGAAAAACAATTTTTGGGTCAAAAATTGCCCATTTGCCAAGGCTATAGCCTTAGTGGTTTGGGCACTCTTGAAGCTATTCATTTAAACCTCCATAACTCTTGAACGGAACATCATACATCGATGAAACAACAACCAAAATGCTTCACATTCAATGCACTATTAGTCTGTTGTGTTTTTCGAAAAACAATTTTTGGGTCAAAAATTGCCCATTTGCCAAGGCTATAGCCTTAGTGGTTTGGGCACTCTTGAAGCTATTCATTTAAACCTCCATAACTCTTGAACGGAACATCATACATCGATGAAACAACAACCAAAATGCTTCACATTCAATGCACTATTAGTCTGTTGTGTTTTTGAAAAACAATTTTTGGGTCAAAAATTGCCCATTTGCCAAGGCTATAGCCTTAGTGGTTTGGGCACTCTTGAAGCTATTCATTTAACCTCCATAACTCTTGAACGGAACATCATACATCGATGAAACAACAACCAAAATGCTTCACATTCAATGCACTATTAGTCTGTTGTTTTTTCGAAAAACAATTTTTGGGTCAAAAATTGCCCATTTGCCAAGGCTATAGCCTTAGTGGTTTGGGCACTCTTGAAGCTATTCATTTAAACCTCTATAACTCTTGAACGGAACATCATATATCACTGAAACAACAACCAAAATGCTTCACATTCAATGCACTATTAGTCTGTTGTGTTTTTCGAAAAACAATTTTTGGGTCAAAAATTGCCCATTTGCCAAGGCTATAGCCTTAGTGGTTTGGGCACTCTTGAAGCTATTCATTTAAACCTCTATAACTCTTGAACGGAACATCATACATCGATGAAACAACAACCAAAATGCTTCACATTCAATGCACTATTAGTCTGTTGTGTTTTTGAAAAACAATTTTTGGGTCAAAAATTGCCCATTTGCCAAGGCTATAGCCTTAGTGGTTTGGGCACTCTTGAAGCTATTCATTTAAACCTCCATAACTCTTGAACGGAACATCATACATCGATGAAACAACAACCAAAATGCTTCACATTCAATGCACTATTAGTCTGTTGTGTTTTTGAAAAACAATTTTTGGGTCAAAAATTGCCCATTTGCCAAGGCTATAGCCTTAGTGGTTTGGGCACTCTTGAAGCTATTCATTTAAACCTCTAACTCTTGAACGGAACATCATACATCGATGAAACAACAACCAAAATGCTTCACATTCAATGCCTATTAGTCTGTTGTTTTTTCGAAAAACAATTTTTGGGTCAAAAATTGCCCATTTGCCAAGGCTATAGCCTTAGTGGTTTGGGCACTCTTGAAGCTACTCATTTAAACCTCCATAACTCTTGAACGGAACATCATACATCGATGAAACAACAAACCAAAATGCTTCACATTCAATGCACTATTAGTCTGTTGTGTTTTTCGAAAAACAATTTTTGGGTCAAAAATTGCCCATTTGCCAAGGCTATAGCCTTAGTGGTTTGGGCACTCTTGAAGCTATTCATTTAAACCTCCATAACTCTTGAACGGAACATCATACATCGATGAAACAACAACCAAAATGCTTCACATTCAATGCACTATTAGTCTGTTGTGTTTTTCGAAAAACAATTTTTGGGTCAAAAATTGCCCATTTGCCAAGGCTATAGCCTTAGTGGTTTGGGCACTCTTGAAGCTATTCATTTAAACCTCCATAACTCTTGAACGGAACATCATACATCGATGAAACAACAACCAAAATGCTTCACATTCAATGCACTATTAGTCTGTTGTGTTTTTCGAAAAACAATTTTTGGGTCAAAAATTGCCCATTTGCCAAGGCTATAGCCTTAGTGGTTTGGGCACTCTTGAAGCTATTCATTTAAACCTCCATAACTCTTGAACGGAACATCATACATCGATGAAACAACAACCAAAATGCTTCACATTCAATGCACTATTAGTCTGTTGTGTTTTTCGAAAAACAATTTTTGGGTCAAAAATTGCCCATTTGCCAAGGCTATAGCCTTAGTGGTTTGGGCACTCTTGAAGCTATTCATTTAAACCTCCATAACTCTTGAACGGAACATCATACATCGATGAAACAACAACCAAAATGCTTCACATTCAATGCACTATTAGTCTGTTGTGTTTTTCGAAAAACAATTTTTGGGTCAAAAATTGCCCATTTGCCAAGGCTATAGCCTTAGTGGTTTGGGCACTCTTGAAGCTATTCATTTAAACCTCCATAACTCTTGAACGGAACATCATACATCGATGAAACAACAACCAAAATGCTTCACATTCAATGCACTATTAGTCTGTTGTGTTTTTCGAAAAACAATTTTTGGGTCAAAAATTGCCCATTTGCCAAGGCTATAGCCTTAGTGGTTTGGGCACTCTTGAAGCTATTCATTTAAACCTCCATAACTCTTGAACGGAACATCATACATCGATGAAACAACAACCAAAATGCTTCACATTCAATGCACTATTAGTCTGTTGTGTTTTTCGAAAAACAATTTTTGGGTCAAAAATTGCCCATTTGCCAAGGCTATAGCCTTAGTGGTTTGGGCACTCTTGAAGCTATTCATTTAAACCTCCATAACTCTTGAACGGAACATCATACATCGATGAAACAACAACCAAAATGCTTCACATTCAATGCACTATTAGTCTGTTGTGTTTTTCGAAAAACAATTTTTGGGTCAAAAATTGCCCATTTGCCAAGGCTATAGCCTTAGTGGTTTGGGCACTCTTGAAGCTATTCATTTAAACCTCCATAACTCTTGAACGGAACATCATACATCGATGAAACAACAACCAAAATGCTTCACATTCAATGCACTATTAGTCTGTTGTGTTTTTCGAAAAACAATTTTTGGGTCAAAAATTGCCCATTTGCCAAGGCTATAGCCTTAGTGGTTTGGGCACTCTTGAAGCTATTCATTTAAACCTCCATAACTCTTGAACGGAACATCATACATCGATGAAACAACAACCAAAATGCTTCACATTCAATGCACTATTAGTCTGTTGTGTTTTTCGAAAAACAATTTTTGGGTCAAAAATTGCCCATTTGCCAAGGCTATAGCCTTAGTGGTTTGGGCACTCTTGAAGCTATTCATTTAAACCTCCATAACTCTTGAACGGAACATCATACATCGATGAAACAACAACCAAAATGCTTCACATTCAATGCACTATTAGTCTGTTGTGTTTTTCGAAAAACAATTTTTGGGTCAAAAATTGCCCATTTGCCAAGGCTATAGCCTTAGTGGTTTGGGCACTCTTGGAAGCTACTCATTCAAACCTCCATAACTCTTGAACGGAACATCATACATCGATGAAACAACAACCAAAATGCTTCACATTCAATGCACTATTAGTCTGTTGTGTTTTTCGAAAAACAATTTTTGGGTCAAAAATTGCCCATTTGCCAAGGCTATAGCCTTAGTGGTTTGGGCACTCTTGAAGCTATTCATTTAAACCTCCATAACTCTTGAACGGAACATCATACATCGATGAAACAACAACCAAAATGCTTCACATTCAATGCACTATTAGTCTGTTGTGTTTTCGAAAAACAATTTTTGGGTCAAAAATTGCCCATTTGCCAAGGCTATAGCCTTAGTGGTTTGGGCACTCTTGAAGCTATTCATTTAAACCTCCATAACTCTTGAACGGAACATCATACATCGACGAAACAACAACCAAAATGCTTCACATTCAATGCACTATTAGTCTGTTGTGTTTTTCGAAAAACAATTTTTGGGTCAAAAATTGCCCATTTGCCAAGGCTATAGCCTTAGTGGTTTGGGCACTCTTGAAGCTATTCATTTAAACCTCATAACTCTTGAACGGAACATCATACATCGATGAAACAACAACCAAAATGCTTCACATTCAATGCACTATTAGTCTGTTGTGTTTTTCGAAAAACAATTTTTGGGTCAAAAATTGCCCATTTGCCAAGGCTATAGCCTTAGTGGTTTGGGCACTCTTGAAGCTATTCATTTAAACCTCATAACTCTTGAACGGAACATCATACATCGATGAAACAACAACCAAAATGCTTCACATTCAATGCACTATTAGTCTGTTGTGTTTTTCGAAAAACAATTTTTGGGTCAAAAATTGCCCATTTGCCAAGGCTATAGCCTTAGTGGTTTGGGCACTCTTGAAGCTATTCATTTAAACCTCATAACTCTTGAACGGAACATCATACATCGATGAAACAACAACCAAAATGCTTCACATTCAATGCACTATTAGTCTGTTGTGTTTTTCGAAAAACAATTTTTGGGTCAAAAATTGCCCATTTGCCAAGGCTATAGCCTTAGTGGTTTGGGCACTCTTGAAGCTATTCATTTAAACCTCATAACTCTTGAACGGAACATCATACATCGACGAAACAACAACCAAAATGCTTCACATTCAATGCACTATTAGTCTGTTGTGTTTTTCGAAAAACAATTTTTGGGTCAAAAATTGCCCATTTGCCAAGGCTATAGCCTTAGTGGTTTGGGCACTCTTGAAGCTATTCATTAAACCTCCATAACTCTTGAACGGAACATCATACATCGATGAAACAACAACCAAAATGCTTCACATTCAATGCACTATTAGTCTGTTGTGTTTTTCGAAAAACAATTTTTGGGTCAAAAATTGCCCATTTGCCAAGGCTATAGCCTTAGTGGTTTGGGCACTCTTGAAGCTATTCATTAAACCTCTATAACTCTTGAACGGAACATCATACATCGAAACAACAACCAAAATGCTTCACATTCAATGCACTATTAGTCTGTTGTGTTTTTCGAAAAACAATTTTTGGGTCAAAAATTGCCCATTTGCCAAGGCTATAGCCTTAGTGGTTTGGGCACTCTTGAAGCTATTCATTTAAACCTATAACTCTTGAACGGAACATCATACATCGATGAAACAACAACCAAAATGCTTCACATTCAATGCACTATTAGTCTGTTGTGTTTTTCGAAAAACAATTTTTGGGTCAAAAATTGCCCATTTGCCAAGGCTATAGCCTTAGTGGTTTGGGCACTCTTGAAGCTATTCATTTAAACCTCCATAACTCTTGAACGGAACATCATACATCGACGAAACAACAACCAAAATGCTTCACATTCAATGCACTATTAGTCTGTTGTGTTTTTCGAAAAACAATTTTTGGGTCAAAAATTGCCCATTTGCCAAGGCTATAGCCTTAGTGGTTTGGGCACTCTTGAAGCTATTCATTTAAACCTCCATAACTCTTGAACGGAACATCATACATCGATGAAACAACAACCAAAATGCTTCACATTCAATGCACTATTAGTCTGTTGTGTTTTTCGAAAAACAATTTTTGGGTCAAAAATTGCCCATTTGCCAAGGCTATAGCCTTAGTGGTTTGGGCACTCTTGAAGCTATTCATTTAAACCTCATAACTCTTGAACGGAACATCATACATCGACGAAACAACAACCAAAATGCTTCACATTCAATGCACTATTAGTCTGTTGTGTTTTTCGAAAAACAATTTTTGGGTCAAAAATTGCCCATTTGCCAAGGCTATAGCCTTAGTGGTTTGGGCACTCTTGAAGCTATTCATTTAAACCTCATAACTCTTGAACGGAACATCATACATCGATGAAACAACAACCAAAATGCTTCACATTCAATGCACTATTAGTCTGTTGTGTTTTTCGAAAAACAATTTTTGGGTCAAAAATTGCCCATTTGCCAAGGCTATAGCCTTAGTGGTTTGGGCACTCTTGAAGCTATTCATTAAACCTCCATAACTCTTGAACGGAACATCATATATCATGAAACAACAACCAAAATGCTTCACATTCAATGCACTATTAGTCTGTTTGTTTTTTCGAAAAACAATTTTTGGGTCAAAAATTGCCCATTTGCCAAGGCTATAGCCTTAGTGGTTTGGGCACTCTTGAAGCTATTCATTAAACCTATAACTCTTGAACGGAACATCATACATCGACGAAACAACAACCAAAATGCTTCACATTCAATGCACTATTAGTCTGTTGTGTTTTTCGAAAAACAATTTTTGGGTCAAAAATTGCCCATTTGCCAAGGCTATAGCCTTAGTGGTTTGGGCACTCTTGAAGCTATTCATTTAAACCTCATAACTCTTGAACGGAACATCATACATCGATGAAACAACAACCAAAATGCTTCACATTCAATGCACTATTAGTCTGTTGTGTTTTTCGAAAAACAATTTTTGGGTCAAAAATTGCCCATTTGCCAAGGCTATAGCCTTAGTGGTTTGGGCACTCTTGAAGCTATTCATTAAACCTCATAACTCTTGAACGGAACATCATACATCGACTGAAACAACAACCAAAATGCTTCACATTCAATGCACTATTAGTCTGTTGTGTTTTTCGAAAAACAATTTTTGGGTCAAAAATTGCCCATTTGCCAAGGCTATAGCCTTAGTGGTTTGGGCACTCTTGAAGCTTCATTTAAACCTCATAACTCTTGAACGGAACATCATACATCGATGAAACAACAACCAAAATGCTTCACATTCAATGCACTATTAGTCTGTTGTGTTTTTCGAAAAACAATTTTTGGGTCAAAAATTGCCCATTTGCCAAGGCTATAGCCTTAGTGGTTTGGGCACTCTTGAAGCTATTCATTAAACCTCCATAACTCTTGAACGGAACATCATACATCGATGAAACAACAACCAAAATGCTTCACATTCAATGCACTATTAGTCTGTTGTGTTTTCGAAAAACAATTTTTGGGTCAAAAATTGCCCATTTGCCAAGGCTATAGCCTTAGTGGTTTGGGCACTCTTGAAGCTATTCATTTAAACCTCCATAACTCTTGAACGGAACATCATACATCGAAACAACAACCAAAATGCTTCACATTCAATGCACTATTAGTCTGTTGTGTTTTTCGAAAAACAATTTTTGGGTCAAAAATTGCCCATTTGCCAAGGCTATAGCCTTAGTGGTTTGGGCACTCTTGAAGCTATTCATTTAAACCTCCATAACTCTTGAACGGAACATCATACATCGATGAAACAACAACCAAAATGCTTCACATTCAATGCACTATTAGTCTGTTGTGTTTTTCGAAAAACAATTTTTGGGTCAAAAATTGCCCATTTGCCAAGGCTATAGCCTTAGTGGTTTGGGCACTCTTGAAGCTATTCATTTAAACCTCATAACTCTTGAACGGAACATCATACATCGATGAAACAACAACCAAAATGCTTCACATTCAATGCACTATTAGTCTGTTGTGTTTTTCGAAAAACAATTTTTGGGTCAAAAATTGCCCATTTGCCAAGGCTATAGCCTTAGTGGTTTGGGCACTCTTGAAGCTATTCATTAAACCTCCATACTCTTGAACGGAACATCATACATGAAACAACAACCAAAATGCTTCACATTCAATGCACTATTAGTCTGTTGTGTTTTTCGAAAAACAATTTTTGGGTCAAAAATTGCCCATTTGCCAAGGCTATAGCCTTAGTGGTTTGGGCACTCTTGAAGCTATTCATTTAAACCTCCATAACTCTTGAACGGAACATCATACATCGATGAAACAACAACCAAAATGCTTCACATTCAATGCACTATTAGTCTGTTGTGTTTTTCGAAAAACAATTTTTGGGTCAAAAATTGCCCATTTGCCAAGGCTATAGCCTTAGTGGTTTGGGCACTCTTGAAGCTATTCATTTAAACCTCATAACTCTTGAACGGAACATCATACATCGACGAAACAACAACCAAAATGCTTCACATTCAATGCACTATTAGTCTGTTGTGTTTTTCGAAAAACAATTTTTGGGTCAAAAATTGCCCATTTGCCAAGGCTATAGCCTTAGTGGTTTGGGCACTCTTGAAGCTATTCATTTAAACCTCATAACTCTTGAACGGAACATCATACATCGATGAAACAACAACCAAAATGCTTCACATTCAATGCACTATTAGTCTGTTGTGTTTTTCGAAAAACAATTTTTGGGTCAAAAATTGCCCATTTGCCAAGGCTATAGCCTTAGTGGTTTGGGCACTCTTGAAGCTATTCATTTAAACCTCCATAACTCTTGAACGGAA
Source organism: Nemopilema nomurai (assembly GCA_003864495.1). Classification (NCBI taxonomy): domain Eukaryota; kingdom Metazoa; phylum Cnidaria; class Scyphozoa; order Rhizostomeae; family Rhizostomatidae; genus Nemopilema; species Nemopilema nomurai. The sequence goes on from ML133450.1 coordinate 1,717,074, forward strand.
CATCATACATCGATGAAACAACAACCAAAATGCTTCACATTCAATGCACTATTAGTCTGTTGTGTTTTTCGAAAAACAATTTTTGGGTCAAAAATTGCCCATTTGCCAAGGCTATAGCCTTAGTGGTTTGGGCACTCTTGAAGCTATTCATTTAAACCTCATAACTCTTGAACGGAACATCATACATCGATGAAACAACAACCAAAATGCTTCACATTCAATGCACTATTAGTCTGTTGTGTTTTTCGAAAAACAATTTTTGGGTCAAAAATTGCCCATTTGCCAAGGCTATAGCCTTAGTGGTTTGGGCACTCTTGAAGCTATTCATTTAAACCTCATAACTCTTGAACGGAACATCATACATCGATGAAACAACAACCAAAATGCTTCACATTCAATGCACTATTAGTCTGTTGTGTTTTTCGAAAAACAATTTTTGGGTCAAAAATTGCCCATTTGCCAAGGCTATAGCCTTAGTGGTTTGGGCACTCTTGAAGCTATTCATTTAAACCTCCATAACTCTTGAACGGAACATCATACATCGATGAAACAACAACCAAAATGCTTCACATTCAATGCACTATTAGTCTGTTGTGTTTTTCGAAAAACAATTTTTGGGTCAAAAATTGCCCATTTGCCAAGGCTATAGCCTTAGTGGTTTGGGCACTCTTGAAGCTATTCATTTAAACCTCCATAACTCTTGAACGGAACATCATACATCGATGAAACAACAACCAAAATGCTTCACATTCAATGCACTATTAGTCTGTTGTGTTTTTCGAAAAACAATTTTTGGGTCAAAAATTGCCCATTTGCCAAGGCTATAGCCTTAGTGGTTTGGGCACTCTTGAAGCTATTCATTTAAACCTCCATAACTCTTGAACGGAACATCATACATCGACGAACAACAACAAAATGCTTCACATTCAATGCACTATTAGTCTGTTGTGTTTTTCGAAAAACAATTTTTGGGTCAAAAATTGCCCATTTGCCAAGGCTATAGCCTTAGTGGTTTGGGCACTCTTGAAGCTATTCATTTAAACCTCATAACTCTTGAACGGAACATCATACATCGATGAAACAACAACCAAAATGCTTCACATTCAATGCACTATTAGTCTGTTGTGTTTTTCGAAAAACAATTTTTGGGTCAAAAATTGCCCATTTGCCAAGGCTATAGCCTTAGTGGTTTGGGCACTCTTGAAGCTACTCATTCATTTAAACCTCCATAACTCTTGAACGGAACATCATACATCGATGAAACAACAACCAAAATGCTTCACATTCAATGCACTATTAGTCTGTTGTGTTTTTCGAAAAACAATTTTTGGGTCAAAAATTGCCCATTTGCCAAGGCTATAGCCTTAGTGGTTTGGGCACTCTTGAAGCTATTCATTTAAACCTCTATAACTCTTGAACGGAAAATCATACATCGATGAAACAACAACCAAAATTGCCCATTTGCCAAGGCTATAGCCTTAGTGGTTTGGGCACTCTTGAAGCTATTCATTAAACCTCCATAACTCTT